>JAMPIT010000866.1:0-107746 GCA_026261815.1 Monarcha castaneiventris obscurior
GCATCATACTGGGAGCAGCTGGGCCCCTGCTAGGGGAGACTGCAATCACACTGAGGGAGAACTGGCATCATACTGGGATCATACTGGGAGTCAGTAGGAGCCTGCGGGGAGCAATTGACACCATGTTGGGGGCAAATGGGATATACTGGGAGTGACTGGGATCATTCTGAGGGGGACTAGGAGCAGCTGGGAGGAACTGGGATCATGCTAGGAGCAACTGGGAGTGACTGGGAATGACTGGATGCATGCTGGAGGCAACTGGGATATTCTGGGAATAAGTGGGATCATGCTGGGATAACCAACACCTCACTGGGGCCACCGGGAGTGCCTGGGAATGACTACAGACACGCTGAGGGAAACTGGGATATACTGGGAGTGTCTGTAACCATACTGGGCGTGACTGGGAACACACTGGGGGTGACTGGGATTAACTGGGATTTGCAGAGCCTTCCCTGGGGACAGCTGGAAGTGATCCCCCCGTTCCCCCCGCCCTCCCTCGGGCACTGCTGCATCTCCCAACCTGCGCCGCCGGGATCTGCCCAGAGCAGCGCCATGGCTCCAGCGCTGGGGCTGGGGGCTCCTGGGGGCAGTGAGGGGGGAGTGGGACCCCAGCACCAGGGCCCCCCTGAATCCCCCATTTCTGGACATCAGGACCCCCCTGTTCCCCTTTTCCCGGCCATCCCATGTCTCCCACCCTCCAGACTTGCCGTGTGCCTGACCCTGGGATGCCTTGGAATGCCTTGGACCCCCATTCCTGCCTTTCCCAGCCCCCAGCCCCACCTTTCTGCAAAGCTGGAGACCCCCTGAACTCCCCCTTCCTGGACATCCCGGGGGTCCCCACCCTGTCACCTCCCTTTTTTGGAAAACCCTGGATACCCCTTTCCTGGGCACAGGGACCCCCTGGAACTCTCTTCTACCTCTCCAAGTCCCTGCCCCCCCATTTCCTCGGCCCTGAGACCCCCCTGAACCCCCATTCCTGAGAACTGAGACGCCCTTTTACCCCTTTTCCTGGCACTGAGACCCCCCTGCACCCCCTTATCCAGCACCAACGCAACCTTTACCTGGCCACCCCCCTCTCCCAGCCCCTAGCCCCCACCCTTTTCCTTGACCCTGGGACCCCTGGGCCCCCTTCCTGCATTTCCCAGCCCCCAGCCCCTCCTTTCTTCACACTGAGGACCCCTGGCACCCTCTTTCCTGGGCACAGGATTCCCTGGCCACCCCATCCCACCTCTCCCAGTCCCTGCACCCCCCTTTCCTTGACGCTGAGCCCCTGAACCTCCTTCCCAGCTCTCCCAGCTCTTCAAGTCCCCCCTTTCCTTGACCTGTGGACCCCCCTGGATGCCCAAACTCTCACTCTCAGCCCCCCAGCTGCCCCAAATCTCCGTGTCCGCCCAGTTCTCCACTCCCTGAGTACCTGGAAGTGGCGCTGTCGGAGCTCGGCCTTGTGGTTCCCTAGTCCTTGATTGTGGGGGACGTGGACGGGACCCCCTCCGAGCGCTGCGGCAGCGAGCGGGGCCGGATGGAGCTGCAGGCACCGGGGATGGCGGCGGGAGCTGAGCCGGGATATTGGGATAGCCAGACGTGGATACTGGGATAGCCAGACTTGGATATTGGGATAGCCAGACCAGGGATATTGGGATAGCCAGGCCTGGATATTGGGAGAGCCAGGCCTGGGACATTGGGATAGCCAGACCTGGATACTGGGAAAGCCAGGCCTGGGATATTGGGATAGCCAGGCCTGGGACATTGGGATAGCCAGACCTGGATATTGGGATAGCCAGACCTGGGACATTGGGATAGCCAGACCCGAGATACTGGGATAGCCAGACCTGGATATTGGGATAGCAAGACCTGGGATATTGGGATAGCCAGACCCAGAGCACTGGGATAGCCAGACCTGGGATATTGGGATAGTCAGACCGAGGGCATTGGGATGGCCAGACCTGGCTCAAGGAGAGGAGTTGGCATGTGTCCCACAGTGACCTGGAGATGGGGCCAGTACAACCAGAGCAGGGGGGGCTGGGGGGAGCTGGGGGCTGGGCTGGAATCTGTGGGAATTGGGGGGATCTGTGGGAATTGGGGGGGATCTGTGGGGCTGGGATGGGAATCCAGGGAGCTGCAAGGGGATCTGTGGGGCTGGGACACGACTCCATGGGTCCGTTCTCATTCCCAGGTCTCCCCACGGTGCAGGTGGTTTCCAGCTGTGACCTCCTGTGCAACAGAGCATCCATGGATCCCACCGGTACGGGTATGACGGGTGGGATTTCATCTCCTTCCAGCTGGGATCCGGGAGCTTTGCAGTGTCCGACGGTGCCACCTGGATCACCCAGAGGTGCTGGGAATCCAAAGGGATCATGGCAGAGCAGATGAAGCATTACCTGGGACACACCTGTGTGGAAGAGCTCCCCAAATACATTGGATATGCTTGGGAGGCTCTGGAGCACAGAGGTGGGTGTGGGAGGGGGAGGGGAATTCCTATGGGAATGTGGGATTCAGGAACGGGGTACTTGGGAATGCAGGAATTGCTGTGGAATTTCCATGGCTGGGTCTCACTCTCATCCCAGTCTGGTGAGAATTCCATGGATGGATCTCCCCCCCAGCCCATTGCCATGGGAGTTCCATGGGGAAATGGCTGGAATTTATGACCAATCAAATGCCAGCGATGAGATGAGAAGCAATCCCTGCTGGCATTCGCTGGGACATAAATCCCAATCCTTTCCCCAGGCTGGGTCTGTGGTGCCCGCGGCAGCAGCAGGGAAGTGCCCTCTCCCTGCGCCGAGCCGAGCTCGAGCCTTTCCTTCGGTGTTCTCTGCCCTGCCCGGGGCAGGAGGGCACTGACGGAGCGGCTTTGGTGGCACCGGGCACCGGCCGGGCTCCAGCCACTGCGGGTGGCTCCGTGGGAATGTCCAACACCGAAACTTAAAGCGAACAACAGCTCCTGGAGGGGATTCTCCCCCTCTGCCTGTCCTGGGAGCCCGAGGGCAACGCCCCGGGCACAACAGCCCAAAGTGCTGGAGCACAGAGTCCCTGGGCCAGGCCGTGTTCCCTGCCTGTCCTGTATTCCCTGCCTATCCTGTGTTCCTGCCTGTCCTGTATTCCCTGCCTGTCCCTGTCCCTGCCTGTCCCTGTCCCTGCCTGTCCCGTGTTCCTGCCTGTCCCTATCCCTGCCTGTCCCATGTTCCTGCCTGTCCCGTGTTCCTTGCCTGTCCCTGCCTGTCCCCTGTCCCTGCCTGTCCCGTGTTCCCTGCCTGTCCCTGTCCCTGCCTGTCCCTGCCTGTCCCCTGTCCCTGCCTGTCCCTTCCTGTCCCGTGTTCCCTGCCTGTCCTGTGTTCCTGCCTGTCCCTGTCCCTGCCTGTCCCGTGTTCCTGCCTGTTCCTGCCTGTCCCCTGTCCCTGCCTGTCCCTGTCCCTCGGCTCTGTGGGGTTGGGGGTGGCAGCAGGACCTGGGGCAGCCCTGGGGGAGAACAACCCTGAGCCCCAGCCGGGCCAGTGCCCCCAGTTCCACCCAGGGGGGCCCAGGTCATTCCCAGCATGGACCCTGCAGCTCCCAGTCACCCCCAGTATGATCCCAGTCACTTTCAGTTACACTCAGTATGATCTCAGTATGATCCCAGTCACTCCCAGTATGATCCCAGTATGATCCCAGCATGGTCCCAGGTGTTCCCATTCACCCTTAGTATGGTTCCAGTCCCTCCCAGTATGATTCCAGTACAAACCCAGTCACCCTCAGTACGATGCCATTTGCCCGCAGCATGGTCCCAGTTGCTCCCAGTCACCCAGTATGGTTCCAGTCACTCCCAGTACGATCCCAGTCACTCCCAGATACTCCCAGTATTATCCCAGGAACTTCCTTTTTGGTTCCTCTGTGATCCCAGTCACTCCCGGTCTCTCCCAGTATATCCCAGTTGCCCCCACTGTGTTTCCACTCCCTCCCAGTATCCCCCAGTAGATTCCAACATGATTCCAATTGCCCACTGCCACTCCCAGTCACCTCCAGCATGATTCCAGTCACTCCCTGTATATCCCAGTTGCCCCAACATGGTCCCAGTTGCCCTCAGCATGCCCCTAGTCGTTCCCAGTATGATCCCAGTATGACCTCAGTCACCATCAGTGTGGTCCCAGTTGCTCCCAATAGGACCCCAGTTGTCCCCGGCACGGTTGCATTTCCTCCCAGTGTGATCCCAGTCACTCCCAGTTGCCTGTAGCATAGACCCAGTCACTCCCAGTATGATCCCACTCTGATGCCATGATGATGCCAGTTGTCCCCAGCATGGTCCTAATTGCTCCCAGTTGCTCCCAGTCTGATCCCAGTTGCTCTCAGTTGCCCTGAGCACAGACCCAGTCATTCCAAGTGTTGGGGTTTAGGAGTTGTCCTGTTTTCTTTTTCTCTTAAAGAACTTTCCCCATACATGTTGCCAGGGGACAAATTACTGAGTGCTTAAGAGAAACAAAAGACCTGGCCACAGGGGCAGGGTCCAACGGGCCACTCTTCTTTTCACCTGGGGGTTGGGTACAGCCGGGGGCTGCCTGATGCTCTCAGCGTTCACACAGGGAGCTGCCTGCCATTGTGGTGGACGGTTTTCATCAGCACTGCAAAGCTTCTGCTTTTTTTCCAGCTGCTTTCTTTCTACGGGAGAACCCCTGGGATTCCCAAGCCCCCTTTCCCTGCCCTGCTGGGAGCTGGGCCGCGGCTGCTCTGCCCCCGCCGTTGCTTCCAGCCTTCGCTCCATCGTAGCCGCGCACGCCTTGCTTGCTGACACCTGCCGGGGTCCCTGCTGCAGCTCCGCACTTTGATCCATCTCGCTGCCACCCGGGATCTGTGCTCGCCCCTGCTGTCCCAGCCTGCTGCTCCCGAGGGTCCGGCCGGGCACCGGGCTTGGCTGCCCAGGGGTTTGTGAAGCTTTTTGTCCATCCCTTCCCGGGAGCCCAGGCCGCCATTGCCGGTGCTCCCCGAGCTCGCTCCGGAGCGCCCCCTGCAGCCGCGGGGGAACCATCGCACCCGCCCTGCTCACCGGGAGCCAGCAGCGCCCCTGCCGGCCGTGAGCGGAACTGCACCCACGGGAAAGGGCCCGGCAGCCGAGAAGGCTCTCACTGGGTTTGTGGCTCTGTTTGCTGTCACTGCCACAGCTATTGTTGTTTGTTCGCCTTGTTATACACAAATATATTTATTAGTAAAGAACTGGTATTCCTATCCCTCATATCTTTGCCTGAGAGCCCCTTCATTTCAAAATGATAATAATTTGGAGGGAAGGGGGTTGCATTTTCCATTTCAGGGGAGGCTCCTGCCTTCCTTGACAGACACCTGTCTTTCAAACCAAGACAACTTGGCTTTCAGGATTTTTTTTGTCGCGAACCTGGTGGGAGGAAGGGTGGTTGTAACCTGGTTTTTCCTCAGAGAATATATTGCTGGATTTTGGCCAAACCAGCACATATATTTAGTGGCGCCCAACGTGAGGCTCGAAGGAAAGTGAAAAACCTGTACTAATTACATTTTGGTTTGAATTTAATTACTTTGTGTTGGGGTAAAGTAGTCACCATGTTGGTTGAGTTCATACTGTCTCTCGGGCTGGATATACTCATGTTTTTTTGGTCCCTAGGCTTGTTTGAGGTACTAGTGCCTTTCTGGTCCCTAGGCCTGTTTGCCTATCCACAACTTGGTCCGATCTTATCACTGATAAGAAACCTTTACAGAGCAGGGGCACGAATCCAAATTTCTATTTTGCTGTGCTCGGTGATCATGGTTTATAAGAGGTTAGCAGAGGTACAGGCAGCTGTTCACAGTGTGTATGATAGGTGGTTTCTCCGTCCTGACCCCAGTGCTGGTTTCATTAGCCTACTTTGGGAGTTTATTAGTAATTGCACTCCGTTTGTTAGAGGAGGAGATGGGGTTTCCCAGCCTTTCATCTCCCTCCCCTTTAAATTTGATACCTTATCTTTTGAGAATGTTCAGTTCCCCCTGGATGTTAAAGAGACCACCCTCCTGGTATTTTATCTGGTAAGCTTCCTCTGTGTGGTTTGCAGCTTGTCTAGAATGAGGGCTCAGATTTCCAGGGGGACTGATGAGACACCTGACCCAGAGGTGGAACAGCCTGAGTGGGGTGGAGAATGGGAGGATATGGGCCAAATCCTGAAGGAATTCTCTGACCCAATAGCTTGGAATTTCCCCCCAGAACAAATTCAGAACCCAGCTGAGGTGGGGAAATATCTAAAAGAGAAACTCAATGACAATCCCAAGGAGGAAAAGGTCATTGCAGTATGCTGGGCCTTGGCATATGCCTATCGCACACTGCTAGGTACTGTAGGGCAGCAGATAAAGGCAGAGGGGCAGGAAGATAAATCAGCAGACACCCCAGGCACGCAGGCTGCAGCCAAACCAGAGGGAGAGCCTAAGCCATTGACAGTTGCTCCTGTCACGGGGAAAAAGCACAGAACCAAAAATGATTGCCCAGTGAAAGATGATGATGATACGGGGGAAGGAACCTCAAAGGCACCAGCTGACTCAGGCACAGAAACCATTTCTGAGCCCATGTCCATAAAGGACCTCCACAGCCTAAGAAAGGACTACACCCGACGGTCTGATGAATCCATCCTAAGTTGGATGGTCCGTATTTGGGATGCTGCAGGTGATGATGTAATGCTGGATGGTGCTGAAGTGAGGCATTTGGGATCCCTGTCACGAGATCCAGCTATCGACCAAAGGATGATAAGGGGGGCTGAGTCTGCCGGTCTCTGGGGACGGCTCTTGAGTGGTGTGAGGGAAAGATATCTGTGTGGAGATGATCTCTATATGCAGCAAACCCAGTGGAAGACCATGGAACAAGGGATCCAATGCCTGAGAGAACTAGGGGTGGTAGAGGTTGTCTTCACAGATGACCCAGGACTGAGGAGTCCAGACCAGGCCAGAGTTAGTCCATTCATGTGGTGAAAACTTACACAACTTGGGCCACCAGAATATGCTTCTGCTTTAGCACTGATGAAACCAGATTACGGTGCTGAGACTGTGCAGGACATGGCAACGAAGCTCTGAGCAAATGCAGACTCCGTGCATGGCCCAGCACAGGCAAAAACTGCAGCTGTGGAAACACATGTGCAGAGATTGGAAGATAAGATGGAGAAGAATTACCAGGACCTCAAGAAGGAGATCAAAGAGGGCCTTCTCCAGACCTCGGCAGTACAGATCAGAGATTCTGATACCCAACGTGGACGTTCCCTAGAGAGAAAGTACATCCCACGAAGTGAGCTGTGGAAATTCCTGTGTGACAGTGGGGAAGACACGAAGAAGTGGGGTGGACAATTTGCGTATACAGTTTCTATCAGCTCTTATTGTTTATGTGAATGCTGTATCTAAAAAATGTGAACAATTGCATTCTATCTATATTTCGTCTAAAATAAAGTATCTAAAAAATGTGAACAATATAGTTCTATCCATATTTTGTCTAAAATAGAGAACTCTATGAAAGGATAACACTGCTACAGCAAAAGGAACTATGCTCAAGGTCTCTGCTGCAGCTTTTCAATGCTTAAGGCACTTAGCGTGTGCTTCTACTAAAAGTTAAAAATTCTGTATTTCTATTTCACTTTGGTAAGACTTCATGTATCTCAGTTTGTCCAAAGGCTTTAATTCAACTCCTGTGCTTTGGCTTTCCTGTGGGCCTGAGTCCAGAGAAGCTCTCACTCCAACATATTCCAGCCTCCTGTTTGAACCATGTAGACTCCTTTAATAGCATTGTTGGTCATTTCCCGGATACATTGAAGCAAACAAGGCACCATTATTAACACACCTATGATGACAGCTAATATATAGAAACCCATCTTTAAAAGCTCTTTTACCCATGTTGTTAAATTCCATCCATCAAGCAAGTTATCTAACCGAGTTCCACCATCAAGTCTAATCTTTGACACACCTTCCTTAAGTTGTTGAATACTCTTATGAATGGATTCTGAATGATCAGATAAATTCATACAACACATTCCTTCAAAATCTTCACCCCCATGTCCATGTGCTAACAAAAGGAAATCAATTGCAGCTCTGTTCTGCAAGGCTGCATGTCTGACATCTCTGGTATCTGCTCACGTATCACTCAGTGCAAGGGAAGTAGCGTTGAACTCCTTACTCAGCCAACACCCAGTCGGTCTAATTGTTTCAGTGCTACTCCTGAAGCAAGTTGTGGTAAAAGAAGAGCTGCTGAGAGCCTTTTCACAGGACCCCAGGGTATAAAATCATCATTACAATCTGGCCGATACTGAAGAGTAGACCTTTTGCTTCTATGTGTCATAAAAGCAAGCATTTTTGCACTGGGCGTTAGCAAAGTAAGTTTTCCCACTCTACATGGCCCACCAGTGATGTGTGCCAGGATAGCAGGCCAAACTCTATCTCCACAAATAAAAAACACTCCACGTGGTAGTTGAAAGGGAGTATCATATACAGACTGAGCTAAAGAAGTATAATTGCACCATGAGGTCTGATTTTTGTATAAACCACGACAAGGAGTAACATCTGTGAGTAAGGATTGACTCTTGTTTGTATAACTAAATTTGACACAAAAGGTCATGTATGTAGAACCAAGGATCTCTAGTTCCTGAGGTTCAAAAGATGCCTTGGGAAGGTGAGGAACCCACCAATCCCATGCATCTACTGGACTGTAGTAGTTCCACATATTTGTATTAATGCAGGGACCTTGAATAGCTTCATCTTCTATCGGAATTGGCCAAATATCCACTGGCACACCAACCAAACAGGTGAAAAATGGTTTTTCAGGGGTCGTGTTGGCCAGACGTATGGTATCTAAACCTGATGCGTTAGCTAAAGTCACCCAAACATTAGCTTTAGGTTGGTTAACTGGTAAATCTGCATAGCTAAAAGCAAGCAAAGCAAAAAAGCATAAGCATA
The DNA here is from genome assembly GCA_026261815.1 of Monarcha castaneiventris obscurior. NCBI lineage: Eukaryota > Metazoa > Chordata > Aves > Passeriformes > Monarchidae > Monarcha > Monarcha castaneiventris. The sequence goes on from JAMPIT010000866.1 coordinate 8,890, forward strand.
ATTTCCAACTAAGTTCCATATTCTTCTTATACTATCATCTAACAAAGAATTCTACAACACTGCTGATTACCACAGCCAAAGCTCACAGTCTTCGGTAGATAGAATGCAAGGTGGCAGGCAGAGGCTGCGATCTCTGGACAGCTCATGTCTGAGTGCCTGCTTCTTTACTTGTGGGGCTGTCAGCGTTTCTTCGCGCTTGATAGGGTTTCACGTTCTTCGCTGGAAGCCATCTGAGTTGGCCGCCTGTGGAAACACAAGCAAACCCTTTGCCCCATGTTATTAAAGGAAAGGGACCTTCAGTCTGCCCTGTTTCTGGGTTTCTGATCAACACTGGAGGATTTTCTTTTAACTTTGCTCTTGTACTGTTAGAGAAACGTCTAAAAATTGGTGGATCAGGCTCTGCAAAAGAGCTGTTCAAAAAATTGAAGACATACAGAGCATTACTCAACCACATCTGTGGTGTTGCTTGTGCCAACCCTCCTTTTTGCTGACCTAAAATACGTTTCAAAGAGTGATGTATTCTTTCAAGAATGGCTTGAGTTGTGGGACAGTAAGGAACACCAAAAGTGTGCCGAACTCCCCAGTCCATTAGAAAATCAGCCAATTTCTTTGCAGTGTATGCAGGGCCATTGTCTGTTCTTACCTCTTGAGGAACCCCTAATGAAGCAAACGCTTGCAGAAAATGCTGACAGGCATGGCTGGCCGTCTCACCTGCATGTACTGAAGCAAAGACTGCACCTGAGAAGGTATCCTCTGATCCATGGATATTTTTAAATTTCCCAAAAGACGGGTATTTGGTAATACCTGTCTGCCACAATTGCAAGCTTTGCAATCCTCGCGGATTGACTGCTCCCGTTGAAACAGGAGGCTGTACGAGTTGGCAGTCAGGACAGGTGCTTATGATTGCTCTTGCCTGATCCCTAGAAAGATGAAACATTCGCATGAGCGCTTGCCCATTTTGATGAAAAAAAGCATGACTCAATTTTGCTTGCTCAAAAATGTTGGGCAAGATACTAACAACAGCTACTGTCAATTCATCAGCTCTTGCCTAGCTTTGCTGTTCTGCTGAATTGCTAGACTGAGGGCACCAAGGGTTTTTGCAAGTCTCTGGTCTATTACTTCTGACTGACTTTTGAGAGCCTTTTCAAGTGACTCTCCCAAGGCAGCTGCTTGCAGGGTAGCTATTTGTTGAGGGCTGCCAATTTTGCTGCAGGCCTCTATCATTTGTGAGAGGGTAGGCTCCTGTTCAGGTAGGCTTCAAATGATCTTTCTGCAATCTTCGTTGGCATTCGCGTATGCAAAGCTGCGAAGCAGAAGTGGTCGGGCTTCATCATTCTCACACTGCCTTTCCAAGGCTTGTGTCAGGCGATCGATGAATGCTGTGTAGGGCTCTAATGGTCCTTGCTTTGCTGATGTGTAAGTCCCTTCTGGGGTCCCCACCAGTTGTGTCAATAAAAAAGCTTTGCAGGCTGCTCTTTTTATGTCCCCTAATACTGCTCTCGGTATTTCTACTTGTTCTCCAGGTTTATCGTTGGGGGGGTCGCCTGCTAGCTGAGCTCTTCTAAGTGCTGCATGAGGACCTCCGGCGTACGTTGCAATTTTCTGATTCAAGAATTTCCTCCACTTCATGTCCCATAGGATGTATTGTGATTCTGTTAAAATTGATGAAGCAATGTACCTGCAGTCAAAGGGTGTTAAGTCCGCATTATCAAATAATGCTTTCAGCAACTGTTTAAAATATGGTGAGCCTATCCCATTTTCTCGAAAGGCTCTTCTCTAGTCCTTGATATCATCATGTTCTACCTTCACCCATCTTGGTTCGACATTCCCTCGGCCGTATCTGATTGGCAGAGCTAGAAGCAGCTCTTGGACTAAGTCAGAATCTTTTTCCTTTAGTGCCTTTCGTCTAACTTCTGCCCAGTCTGTTGCAACTGGCTTTGACTTTCCCTCGGAGGGTGCCTTGTTTGAGGGAGAGATGGGCTTTCTTCTTCATCAGGAGAGAAATCATTGTCCATTCTTCTGTCTTCATGATTCCAGCAGCTGTTTCTTCCTGGTCCATCTCCCCCCTCTCTGTGAAACAGAGTGCGTTGTTCTGAGGGAGGCCGCATCTGTGTCCGTGTCTGTCTGCGGACTGTGGGTATTTGCGGGTGCAGTAACAGAAGCGGCCACAGGCGGCGCTGCAGCTGGAGCAGTGACAGCTTGGTGGTTACAAGATGGCGCCGGCGGAAATACGCGCGCATTGTGTACAGCGGGGAGCAGGGCGCCGCCATTTTGTTGTACGGTAGCATCGGTTGTAGTGACGTCAGCTGTTTGTCCGGGACAGCGCGAAAAAGTTTGGCAGTAAAGTTGTTTCTCGGCCTGGCGCCGGCTCGAATACAGCAGAATTGCTCCACCTGAGGAGCCACGGGCGGAGGATCGTGGCCAGGGTGGTTGGGCGGCTGGCCGGCTGGCGCAGGCGGCGGCTGCAGCAGCGGAGAAGCGATGGCGATGCCGGAGCCTCGCTCCGCCGCAGGAGCAAGGTGGTCGCTGCTGCAGCTCCGCGTGGGAGGGGGGCCCCGAACGGCGGCGGCAGGGACTGTGGCTGCACCGCGGCGGGTGGGAGGGAAGCCGCGGACGGGGTCAGGGGGACCGTGCCGGAGCCGCGCCGCGCGGAGGGGAAGCAGTGAGCGGGGCAGCGGCGATCCCGCCCGGGCCGGGCCGCGCCGGGGGCATGGAACCGCCCCGCGCGGGGGACGAGCCGTGTCACACGCGGGGATGGAAACCGCGGCGGCGGCGATCCCGCCCGGTCCGCGGCGCGCGGGGCTCCGGCGCCTGCATCGGGCTGCGGGACCGAGTTTGGACCTGTAAAACTTTGGGGTTTGCCGGCCGCGGAAACAGAAAGTAAAACCGTTTCGCAGAAAGAAGGGAAAGTCCCTCCTGACTTGCCGGGCTCCGAGGGGGACGGTAATTCCGACTCAAAGGAAGCGGCAGCGCCTGCCGAAAGCAGCTCGGTTGCCCGGAGAGACGGGGCGGAGGCGGCAGCGTCGGGGGCAGCGGGGGTTTGTTCCGCTCGCAGCGGCTCGCGAAGCACCCGCGGGGGTGCGCGGGGGCGCTCGGAGGGACGCGCGGAGGCGCGGGGGCTTCAGCCGGGGCTGTTGGAAGGAGCTGTGCAGCCCGAGCACGCGGCTGTGCCCGGCCTGCCGCTCCCGGGGGCTCCCGCGGCTGCAGCTGAGCGGCAGCTGAAGAACGCAGAGGTTTTTCGGGTGGGCCACGCGCTCCCGCGTTGCTACGCGCAAATCCGCGCGCAGAGGTGTCTCCTGTACGTGCCCCATCTGCCTGAGAACCCTCCCCACTCAGGTTAATGTCCAGCTGCCATCTGGAATTTGAAACTGTTCTTTGCGATGTTTCGTTATCAGATTCCGCTTCAGGGACTGTGATTGAATTTAGAGAGGGGGTTGTTCAATATTTCAACAGGTATTCGCCAAATGGGTAATATATTCGTTACAGATTTATTTCCACGGGTGGAATCATCAAATAATTTTATACCAATTTGGTCCCATAATTTTTTATTTATTGCAGAGACTGGTTTAACTTCTGAGCATAAATTAAAAGATCTTTTAAATCTTTGCTTGGGACCTCATAATCATTACATATTAATAAATATTTTAGATGTTCATAAATCTGCCTCTGCGCTTTTGACATATCATTTCCCATCTAGATTACTTCAAGGGGCACTTACCTGCCCTCCCCACAGGTAAGTTCAAGCGTGGTTCTCTCCACTCGTCCAGCTGAATCAGGGGGAGGAGGGGAAGCAGAGGTTAAATGATTCACTAAGAAGCTGTTTGTTAAAAACAAGGCATACAGCTTGCTCAACACTTACTGTGCCTCCCAAAGCAGAATGAGAAGATGTAAGATTATTGATAAAGGGAAGGAATCTTGACCAAAGATCCTGTTTTCGAACCTAAAACTAACTTAAACCAGCCTTGAAGTTTGGACTTGGGCCAGGGACATAAAGAGCATGCGCAGGGAAGCAAAGTGAAAAGTTCAGAAGGAGGAAGACTCTTTTACTTCATCTGAGGAAGACTCTTACTTCATCCCGGAGACCCCTGCCCGCGACCACCAGACAACACTGCGCGAGTGCAATGCAGATGTAAATGACTTTTGGGCTCATTATAATACGAAGCGAGGCTGGGCGGGGCTAGGTAATGAATATGTGTAGGTGTATTGGGAAACTTAATGAATATGGAGTTTGTAACCCGATTTATCCCGAGCTGAATGCAGCTGTGGGCACGCATGACTTTGGAGGAATTATCCCCCATGCGTCCCAGCTGGAATAAACATACCTCCTTTACTACTTATTCCAGCAGTGGAGTCTTTCCTGCAAATCACAGCGAGATGGGCTTTAGGCTTCGTTTCAGCATCCACTAGATACCTCGTCACCTTTACGTTTCGAGGTCCACTTAGCTCCCGGGATATTCCTGTTTCTTCCAAAGAGCCACTTTCTTCCTTCCTTGAAGATGCATCAACAGGAAAAGTCCTTCCCCCTTAAAACAGAGGCACCATTTGTTGAGCTTTTGATGGGATACCCTTCCTTCTCGGGCCAGGGTGAAAGAGAGCAGAGGAGGCTGCTGTTCTGCTAAGTTCTTTATTTCACAGTCTCAGGGCTTCTTGAAGGCAGAGTTCGAAGGGGGTTACATGATAAAGCTAAGCAGCAACAGCAGCAGCAGCAAAACAGCAGGCAGCAAACAACTTCTTCTTCTGATTTTTTCTAATTAATGATGAATCCCCTTTCCTTACAGAAGTGTGGATTATCTTTGTTAATTAACCAATGAAATTAACACACAATTATAGTTTTTCTTTATTTAACCTATCCTGGTCTAATTCTAACAATCATAAGCATAAAATGAGTATTACACAGATTTGTGTATACAGTTCCTATCAGCCCTTATTGTTTATGTGAACGCTGTATCTAAAAAATGTGAACAATTGCATTCTATCTATATTTCGTCTAAAATAACATATCTAAAAAATGGGAACAATATAGTTCTATCCATATTTTGTCTAAAATAGAGAACTCTATGAAAGGATAACACTGCTACAGCAAAAAGAACTATGCTCAAGGTCTCTTCTGCAGCTTTTCAATGTCTAAGGCACTTAGCGTGTGCTTCTACTAAAAGTTAAAAATTCTGTATTTCTATTTCACTTTGGTAAGACTTCATGTATCTCAGTTTGTCCAAAGGCTTTAATTCAACTCCTGTGCTTTGGCTTTCCTCTGGGCCTGAGTGCAGAGAAGCTCTCACTCCAACATATTCCAGGCTCAGTTCCTTAGCTTAATCATTAATTTCCTTGATTAAATTCAACTGTATTTGCTTCGTAAACCTATTCCCACTAATCCAGCTTTTAACTAAAATCTTAATGTTTAAATGTCTAAGAAAAACTCAGTTCAAATGCTCCAAGGAGACTCAATGTCTCACCGGGACCCCCAACCCCCGCCGGGGCTCCGCTGCTGCAATCAACGGGAGTGGTGGAGCCCTTTTAAGGGGAGTTCTAGTGGGGCCCGACTAAAGGGGCTTCTCAAAGCGCCGATGGTAGAGAGAACCCCAAAAATACACCCGGGGGCGGGGGGGGAACTCTCCCGTTTGCTGCACTCGGGGGAGCCCCGAACGACGACGGGTCCTGGGCTGAGCCCCCCACTCAGCCCAGAGTGCAGAGGGACTGGGGGGGCTGGGACGGGGCTTGGGGGTCCTGGGGTTAACTGGGGGACCCCACTGGGAACCCCTTTCCCGCTGTCCCACCTCCCCCTATCCCCCCTCTCCCACCCCTTTCCCACTGTTCCCCCAAAGCTCCGCTGCCCCCAGCTCGGTCTGGGGGTGACCCAGCCCTTCCCCATCGTGTCCCGGCCCGGCCCCGCTGCCCCGAGAGCTCCTGGGCCGCGGCCGGAGGGACAGAGGGGCAGCAGGAGGAGGAGGAGGAGAAAGCGGAGGAAGAGGAGGGACAGAGGAGCAGGAGGAGCAGGAGGAGCAGGAGGAGGAGGAGCGGGATCCGGGAGAGAAGCAGGACCGGGGGACGCCACGTGCGCTTGCCTCTCTCTGGATCCGCAGCCCCTCAGCCCGGGATCTTCGCCCGCCCCGCATCCCGCAGGTGCCCGGGGAGGGGGAGCTCGCCCCAAATATCCCGGGCGGTGTTTATGGAGGGGGGGAGGGATATTTGGAGCTCCCACGACAAATATTTGGGGCTCGCTGTTTGTTTTTTCTGTCGGGGGCGGGCGGCGCGATGTTTGGAGCTGGCAGGGCTGCAAAGCCGAGCCGCAGATGCCCCTCGGGGGCACACCGGGGGTCCCCGGGAGGTGTTTTGGGGGGGTCCCGGTGGCGGTGCCGGCAGAGCCCCGGCGGGGGCGGGGGGATGCGGGTCCCCCCGCGGTGGGGGTTGGGCTTCCCGGGCCGGGCCCTCCGAGCTGTGCCGGGGCCCCGTGGGGACCGCGCGGGGCCGGCGGGGGCGGGGGGACACCGGTTTTGGGGAGAGCCCAGAGAGAGGAGAGCCCCAGAAGCCCAAAGCGGGGAGCCCGAGAGGGGGGAGCCCTGGGATTGCCGGGACCCCGGCGGGGGGGTCTGGGGGCTGCAGGGGCGGCATGGCCGGGAAAGGGGCTCGGGGGTCCCGGGGCGCGGAAGTGGCTGCTCCCAGTATGAGCCCAGTCAGTCCCAGTATGATCCTGGTCACTTCCCCTCTCTCCCTGCTTGATCCCTGCTGCTCCCAGTATGAGCCCAGTCACTCCCAGTCATTCTCCATTATGATGCCATTTGCCCCCAGCACGGTCCCAGGTGCTCCCAGTTCCTCCAGCTTTTGTCCATTGTGTTCCCAGTTTTCCCAGTTGCCCCTGGTACAGTCCCAGTCACTCCCAGTATGCTCTCAGTCTTTCCCAGCAGGGTCCCAGTCAGTCCCACTTGCCCCCAGTTGACCCCAGCTTGGCCCCAGTTACAGAATCACAGAATCACCAGGTTGGAAGAGACCTTCAAGATCATCGAGTCCAACCCATGTCTGAACACCTCAACTAAAGTAAACCATGGCACCGAGTGCCACATCCAATCTCCTTTTAAACACGTCCAGGGAAGGTGATTCCACCACCTCCCCGGGTAAACCATTCCAATATTTTATCACTCTTTCTGTGAAAAACTTTTTTCTAATATCCAGCCTATATTTTCCTTGGCGCAACTTAAGACTGTGTCCTCTTGTTCTGTCAGTTGTTGCCTGGAAAAAGAGACCAACCCCCACCTCACTACAATCACCTTTCAAGAAGTTGTAGAGAGTGATAAGGTCTCCTCTGAGTCTCCTTTTCTCCAGGCTAAACAACCCCAGTTCCCTCAGACTCATAGGGCTTGTGTTCCAAGCCCCTCACCAGCCTTGTCGCCCAGGGGGTTATTGTGGCCAAAATGCTGGACTCAGCACTTGGACTTATTAAACTTCATCTTACTGGACTCTGCCCATCCATCCAACCATTCCAGGTCTCTCTGCAGAGCCCTCCTACCTTCCAACAGATCGACACACACTCCCAGCTTAGTGTCATCTACAAATTTACTAATGATAGCTTCAATACCCTCATCCATGTCATCAATAAAAATACTGAACAGAACTGGTCCCAGCACAGATCCCTGAGGGACACCACTAGTGATTGGCCGCCAGCTGGATGCAGCACCGTTCACCAGCACTCTCTGGGCCCGGCCATCCAGCCAGTTCAGAACCCAGCAAAGAGTGCTCCTGTCCAAGCCGTGGGCTGCCAGCTTTTCCAGGAGGATGCTGTGGGGCACAGTGTCAAAGGCTTTGCTGAGGTCTAAATAGACAACATCTACAGCTTTTCCTGTATCTACCAGGCGGGTTACCTGGTTGTAAAAGGAGACCAGGTTGGTCAAACATGACCTACCCCTCCTAAACCCGTGCTGGCTGGGTCTGATCCCCTGTCCATCCTGTAGATGCTGTGCAGTAGCACTCAATATAAACTGTTCCATAACCTTACCTGGTACTGAGGTCAGGCTGACTGGCCTGTAGTTACCAGGATCCTCCTTCTTACCCTCTTTACAAATGGGCGTCACATTGGCCAGCTTCCAGTCATCTGGAACCTCACCAGTGAGCCAGGACTGTTGGTAAACGATGCAGAGTGGCTTTGCAAGCTCATCTGCCAGCTCCCTCATCACCCTGGGATGGATCCCATCTGGTCCCATAGATTTATGAATATCCAGGCGGCTCAGCAGTTCCCTGACTGCCTCCTCTTGGATAACAGGGGGACCATCCTTCTTCCTGACACTATCTACCAACCCAGGAGGACAGTTGTCCTGAGGACCATGTGTCTTTCCAATAAAGACCGAGGCAAAAGAAGTCATTAAGCACTTCCGCCTTCTCCTCATCTGCAGTTACTGAATTCCCTTCTGCATCCAGTAGACAACAAAGGTCAGTCTTGCCCTTCCTTTTGCCATTAATATATTTGTAAAAACACTTTTTATTATCCTTTACAAAGGTTGCCAAATTGAGTTCAAACTGAGCTTTGGCCTCCCTAACTTTTTTCCTACATGCCCTAGCAGCCTCCTTCAATACTTCTTGAGAGACCTGACCCTCCTTCCAAAGATGATATATCCTCTTTTTGTTCCTAAGTTCCTTCAAAACCTCATTGTCCATGCAGGATGGACGTTTGCCTCGTCGACTTGTCTTTCGTTGCACTGGAACAGTCTGTTCCTGTGCCCTCAAGATCTCTTTTTTGAAGTATGCCCACCCTTCCTGTACTCCTTTAAGGGCTGTTTCCCAGGGAACTCCCTGAATAAGTTTCCTAAATAAGTTAAAGTCTGCCCTCCTGAAGTCCAATATAGAAGTCTTGTTGATGTTCACCCTCATTTCACCAATTATTGAAAACTCTGTAATTCCATGGTCACTATGCCCCAGTCATCCTCCAACTACCACATCTCCCACCAGCCCGTCTCTGTTCGTAAACAACAAATCTAGTGTAGCCCCTCCCCTGGTGGGCTCGCTCACCAGCTGTAATAGAAAATTGTCCTCCACCCACTCCAAGAACTTCCTGGACTGCCTCTTTTCCCCTGTATTAAGTTCCCAGCAGATGTCCGGTAGGTTAAAGTCAGCTACAAGAACATGGGCTGGTGACCCTGAAACATTCTCTAGCTGCTTGTAGAATAAGTTGTCCACTTCTTCATCCTGGTTGGGTGGTCTATAACAGACTGCCAGTAGGATGTCAGCCTTGTTGGCCATCCCCTTAATCCTTACCCATAGGCATTCAACTTCATCATCATTAATTTCAATGCCCATGGCATCAAAAGCCTCCGTAATGTAAAGGGCCACCCCTCCACCTCTTCTCCCTTTCCTGTCTCTTCTGAAGAGCTTGTAGCCATCCAGTGCAGTGCTCCAGCTATGCGAGTCGCCCCACCACGTTTCCGTGATGGCAGCTACGTCATAGCTTTGCTGTTGTACCATGGCTTCCAGCTCCTCTTGTTTGTTACCCAGGCTGCGTGCATTAGTGTACATGCACTTCAGCTGGGCTACTCATTTCACCCCTAACTCAGGCTTACCATCCTTGGGCGTGTTTCCAGAGAGCCCAGCTGTATCCCCTTCCCCCTTCAAACCTAGTTTAAAGCCCTTTCAATGAGTTTAGCCAGTTCATGAGCTAAAAACCTTCTGCCCTTAACAGAGATGGAGCCCCTCTGATTCTAACAGACCAGGTGCTGAAAAAGTTTCCCCATGATCAAAGAACCCAAAATTGTGCTGATGGCACCAACCCTTGAGCCACTTGTTGATAATGTGGGCTCTCCTGTTCCTTTCATCATTTTTCTCTGCCACCAAGAGGACTGAGCAGAGCACTACCTGAGCTCCTGCCCTATTAACCCCCTGACCCAGTGCCCTAAAGTCCCTTTTAATTGCCTTGATGCTCCTCCTCTCAATCTCATCATTGCCAGCCTGGAGTATCAGCAGTGGGTAATAATGAGAGGGCCGAACCAGCCCAGGTAGTCTCTCAGCCATATCCCGTACCCGGGCCCCAGGGAGGCAGCAGATCTCCCTGTGGGATGGGTCCGGTCAACATATGGGGCCCTCTGTTCCCCTAAGAAGGGAGTCGCCCACTACCACTACCCTTCTTTTCTTTTTAATGTTAGAGGTGGCGATGGGCCTGACAGGTGAATCACCGCTGGGAGGATCACTGGAGAGATCATTCTCCTCTATGTCCTCTAGCTGATCTTCTAGATCCAGGGCCTCATAGCTATTCTGAAGTGGCACCTGGGTAGGGGAGGGGGGTAGGGAGGAATTTCTGTTACCTCCTCGAGTGGGGACCCATTTCCACTCCCCTTCATCCCCCAGGTGTCCTCCTATTGCCTGACAGTGGGAGGCATAGGAGTCCTCTGCATAGTTCTCCCCAGCACATTCCCAGTTGCTCCCAGTGTGGTCCCAGTCCCCACCCGAATGGTCTCAGACACTCCCAGTATATCCCAGTTGTGCTGAACATTCTCGTAGTCATTCCCAGGCACTCCCAGTTACCTCAGCATGGTTCAGTTGCCCCCAGCATTATCCCAGTCACTCCCAGTACATCCCAGTTGTCACCAGCATGCACCCTGTCATTCCCAGTTCCTCCCAGTGTCTGTGCAGTTGGCTCCCAGCATGGGCCTGGCAGCTCCCAGTAACCCCCAGTCAGGGTCCAGTCACACCCAAGATGATCCCAGTGTGATTGTAGCCACTCCCAGTATGATCCCAGTCAGTCCCAGTCACTCCCAGTATGATGCCAGTAGCCCCCAGTGTGATTTTAGCCACTCCCAGTATGGTGCCAGTGGCCCCCAGTGTGATCCCAGTTGCTCCCTGTCAATGCCAGTATGATCCCAGTAGCCTCCAGTATGATCCCTTTGACTCCGTCTCTCCCAGTATATCCCAGTCACCCCCAGCATGCTCCCAGTCACTCCCACCTCCTCCCAGTTGCTTGCAGCCTGATTCCAGTTGCTCACAGCCACTCCCAGTCAATCCCAGGATGATTCCAGCCACCCTCAGTGCGCTCCCAGTCTTAGCAAGCATGGACCCAGCTGCTCCCACTGTGATCCCAGTATGAACCCAGTTGCCTCCAGAACAGTTCCAGTTCTTCCCAGTTCCTCCCAGTATGATCCCATTTGCCCCTAGGATAGTCCCAGTCTCTCTTAGCATGGTCCCAGTCAGGCCCAGTGTCCCCCAGTGTAGATCCAGTCACTCCCAGTGTCCCCCAGCATGGTCCCAGTTGTCCCCAGCATGGGCCCAGCTGTTCCCAGTGTGGTTCCAGTCACCCTCCATATGGTTACAGACACTCCCATTATATCCCAGCACTCCCCAGTAAGGTTCTAGTTACCTCAGAATGATCCCAGTCTTTCCCAGTTACTCCCAGTTACCTCCAGCATGATCCCAGTTTGTGTCAGTTGCCCGAAGTGTGGTCTCAGCTGCTCCCAGTATGGCCCCAGTTGCCCCAGTTGTGGTCTCAGTCCCCTCAGCATGGTTCCAGTACCTTCCAGTTGATCCCAGCTGCTCCCAATGTGTCCACATTTTCCTCCCAACATGGGCCCAGTCGCTCCCAGTAAGTCCCAGTCAGGTTCCATTCACACCCACTGTAATCCCAGTGGCTCCCAGGATGATCCAATAGGACCTGTAGTCACTCCCAATCTGGTTCCAGTCTCTCCCAGTATGATCCCAGTTGCATCCAGTCACCCGCAGCATGGTTCCAGTCACTCCCAGCATGAACCCAGTCACGCCCAGATACTCCCACTGTTATTGCAGTCATGCCCAGAGTGACTCCCTGTCACTCCCAGTTGCACCCAGTTGCCCCTTGTTGTCTCGCTTTGGGAGACAAAACTTCAGGAGGGAACACTGTGGAGTGAGTGTCTCCTCCGAAGGGAAAAGGGCCTCCCCTTTTCCTCCACCTGTAAGACAAGTGGGTCACAGCAAGTGAAAGTGGCAAAAACCAAACTGTGTATTAATGCCAAACAAAACAGGGTAGAACAGGGAAAAAAACCCTCAAAATAGAACAAATTCCCGGAGAGGGAACAAACACACGGGCTCGGACCAGCTGGGGCCACCCTGCAGGCCTGCTGGGGCCACCCAAAGGCTCCCCGGACCGGTGAGGAGGGAAGGGAGGCAGTGAGGCAAGGGAAGGGTAAAAAGAACAAGAAAAACCAACAGAACCTTTTCCCGCTAGCCGGAACACAAAAGAAACCCAAAAGCAGCACAGCGCTCCCGGCGCACTCCCTCCCGAGCCCTCCTGAGACCCCCCCGAAGCCCCGAGCTGTTGGGCCCAGCCATTGACCTGCCCCACACCCAGGTCCCGTGGCCCCGTGCCGCGGGTCCATCTTAGAGAAACAGCGTCCTTGGGCATTGAGCGCACGGTGAAGGAATAAAGCGGCTTCATAACATCACTGCAGGACATGAGTATGGTCCCAGTAACTTCCCATATGATCCCACTCCCTCCCAGCACGGTCCCAGTCATGCCCAGTTGCCCCCAATGTGGACCCAGTTCTCTCCAGCATGGTCCTGGTTGTTCCCAATGTGGTTCCAGTCAGTCCCAGTATGGTTACAGACACTCCCAGTATACCCCAGTGTCCCTCAGCATGCCCTCAGTCATTCCCAGTCACTCCCAGTGGCCCCAGTAAGGTTCCAGTTATCCCAGTACAAACCAGTCACAGCCAGTGGTGCCACTCGTGGGATCCCCCAGCCCTCTGTGCGTTCCCCCCTCCCGGCTCTCCAGGCTGCCGAGAGGAGCCCCAAGGGCTGCAAGTGCCCAGCCAGGGTCCCCAGCAAGGCCCAGTTTGGATGTGCAGCCCCCAGTGTTCCCAGTTTCCCTCTCCTTTTCCCCGGGCCGGGTTCCCCCGCCCCCAGCGGGTGGGAGCAGCCGAGAGCCCCGCGCTGCCCATCCCGACCTGTCCCGGCTCCATCCCCGCTGCTCCCGCGGGCTGCGAGGGCTTCGGGAACGGGGGACCCAGGGTGTGGCTGGTGCTGGGGGGAGGAGGAGGAGGGATGGGAGAGGAGGGATGAAGAAGGAGAGCCCCCCATCCGACAGGTGCCTGGGGAGGGGGAGCTCGGCCCAGATATCCTGGGGGGTCCCTGGGTTGGGTTTTTTTGTGGGGATGTTTGGAGAATGAAGAACTCAAATCTGAGCGGAAAATGCCCCTTGGGAGGACTCTGTGGGGTCCCAGTGGATCTCTGTGGGCTGCTGGCAGAGGCAGTCTGGAGGAGCAGACCCCTGTGTCCCCCAGGACCCCAAAGTGGGGAGCCCAGAGAGGGGGGAGCGCCGCGATTCGTGGGACCCTCAACAGCCTGGAGAGGGGCAGGGGGGACTCCTGGGACCCCATAATCCCCAGCATCCCTAAGTGGGGAGATGGAAGAGGGGGGAGCTTTTTGGATTCCTGGGACTCCCAGAGCCTGGGGAGGGCAGGGACCGAGTAGAGAGGGGGACCCCCAATACAAGCGTGACCCCAGCAGCTGGGAAAGGGGGAGCCCCGAACACCAGAGGGGAGGGACCAGAGACTGGGAACTCCTGGGAGGCTTTTTCAGAGGAGATTTTTATGGACACACAATGCCTGGTGACTTCTAGAGATGGACTTGGGCAGGGGAACCTTCAAACTCAATATTCACATCCCTTGTTTTCCCCCCAAACCAGGATTTCCCTTTCCCAAACCTTGGCCAGATGGAGGAGGAGGCTGTGAGGAAGAGGAAGATGCCCCAGGACCCCCAGGCAGGTGAGGAGGAAGTCAGTGCCCCTTTCCCCCTCTCTCCTGCTCCATCTCCCAGCCCAGCATCGCCCCCGGCTGCAGGACAACCCCGCTGCCGACGCCGTCCTGCCGGGGACGGACTGGGGGGGATCTCCTTCCCCTTCCCTGTGGCACGGAGGCAAATCCCATCCTCTCCTTGTCCTTCCTGCCCCAGACAAGGAGCTGAGGACGGAGCCCAGGGAGGACAAATCCCCGCAGCAGAACCTGGTGGAAGAGGCCGTTTTGAGCGGCTCCACGGCGCAGGAATCCAACGGGGAGGAAAAGCCCTGGAGATCCCGCAGGAGGAGGGGCTGCAAACCCAGCCCAGGGAGCTCTGAGGAGGAAAGACCCACCCTGTGCTGGGAAGGCGGCCGGAGATCCAGCCAGAGCTCGGACCTGGTGGTTCATGAGCAGCTTCACACTGGGGAGAAGCCCCACAAGTGTGGGGAATGTGGGAAGAGCTTCAGGTACAGCTCTGACCTGATCTGTCACCAGGTGATCCACACTGGGGAGAGGCCCTACGAGTGTGGGGAATGTGGGAAGAGCTTCAGCCGGAGGTCTGACCTGATCCGTCACCAGAGGATCCACACTGGGGAACGGCCCTATGAGTGTGGGGAATGTGGGAAGAGCTTCAGAGACAGCTCCGACCTGATCATTCACCAGAGGATCCACACTGGGGAACGGCCCTACGAGTGTGGGGAATGTGGGAAGAGCTTCACAGTCAACTCCCACCTGATCGTTCACCAGAGGATCCACACTGGGGAACGGCCCTATGAGTGTGGGGAATGTGGGAAGAGCTTCACAGACAGCTCCCACCTGATCGTCCACCAGCGCATGCACACGGGAGAGAGGCCCTACGAGTGTCCCGAGTGTGGGAAGAGGTTTCAGACCAGCTCCAGTCTCCTCCAGCACCAGCGGATTCACACAGACGAGAGGCCCTTCCGCTGCCCCGACTGCAGGAAGGGCTTCAGGTGCAACTCCCACCTCGTCAGCCACCGGCGCATCCACACCGGGGAGAGGCCCTACGAGTGTCCCCAGTGTGGGAAGAGCTTCTCCCACAGCTCTGGCTTGACCCAACACCAACGGAGGCACCGGTAAGGGCAGCCCTGTGAGTGCCCTGAGTGCAGGAAGAGCTTCATCCTCAGCTCCAACTTCATTCCCCAATGGAGGAGCCACGTTTGGCAGAGCCCTGCTGACCCACATTCCCCATGATCCAGTTTGGGAAGACCCCTGGCTGGTGCTCTCCACGTCCTCCTGGATCCCCGTAGGCACCTGGGTGAACGCAGGGGCTGGAACATCCATCTGGACTCTGACCGAAATCGGAAATTCATTGGGAAGAGCTGATTTGTTGACTTTACAGCCCAAACATTCTCACCTGCTCTGTCCAATTGTTTCTTCTGGTGGCATCCAGCAATCCTGGATGATCTTGGAGGTCTTTTTCAACCTAAATAGTTTCCTCCTTCATCCTGTCAAAACAACCAAAATTGGGGTAGAAATAAAGAAATTCAACACAGGTGTCTAAAGCTGCACCATTTTACTGGGATTTGGGGGTGAATTTGGGGTTGGTTCAGGGGAATATTCAGGAGTTTTTGGGTGTTGTGAGTCCATGGGCTGGGCAGAGGGGGCCATGATCTCGTAGTTGTGCTGGCAGAACGTGTCCACCTGAGGCCGTCTGTTCTCCAGGAATTGCGGTTTTCTGTCCCAGTCCCTGGCCTGGGTCTCCCCATTTGGGGTGTGCCCCCCAAAGTGCTCAAATCGCTGCTGAAGTGCCTGAGCTGCTCCCAGCTGGGGATGTTCCTGTCCACCAAGCTCTCCTGGTCAGTGCCATGGGGGGCTGGGAGGGGGTTTAGGGGCTCCTGGGGGGATTGGGAGGGGCTTCTGTCACTCTTGAGGGCATTAGTGGTGCTTGGAGGGGGCTTTTGGGGTGGTCTGTGAGGGTGTTTTGGGGGTCTTGTCTGGGCTGTGTGTCTTGGGGAGAATTTGGGTGATTCTTGGGGTCATTTATGTTGCAGGCAGTGGTTGGGGGTTTCCTGGTTAGGAGCTGTGGGGTGGTTTGAGGGCTCTGGGAGTGGCTGTGGGGCTGGGAAGGCGTTTTGAGGCATTTGGGAACCCCCAGACCCCCAAGGCTTCCACCAGACCCCACCCCCAAGATGCTGCTGGGGATCGGGGGCTCCATGTTGGGGTTCATCCTCCTGGCGCTGCAGGAGAAGGTGAGGGGGGGTCCCCAGGGGCCGCAGAGCTTCCCAGCGCTGGGCCCTGGGCCGGGAGGGATTGTGCCACCAGAGCTGTCCCTCGAGTTCTTCTAGCAGGCAGCTCTAGGACATGCAAAGTGGAGAAGCCAGAGCTGACTGTCAGCTTTCTGCAGTCCTCCAGAAGAATCCTGTGTGGGAAGCACCCTGGGAACAGGGTTTCCGTGCCAGGGGAGGGGAATTCAGAGCCCTTTCCTGCCCCATGGGCCCAGGCTCTGGCCCTTGCCCTTTGCAATGGCCCTGCAGCTGCCAGAGGGGCCTTTTTGGCTCAGCTGAGAGCAGCCCTGCTGCAAGGCTGTCCCCGAGCTGCTCTGGCTGCAGCTGTGCCCAGGGAATGCTCATTCCTTGCAGGCGCAGGGGCTGTGGGTGTGCAGGTGGAGCTGCTGCAGGAGGGAACAGCTCTGCTGGGGGGGAGTTCTCTTTTCCTGGGTGTGTTTTTTCTGTTTAATGAACGTTCCCTGCCAGCTCTGGGCAGAGCTCTGTACCTGTATGTGCCACTTGTCTGGGGCATTGTGGCTCAGGAGGTGGCCAAGGGGCCCTTCCCCGAGGTGTCGGCAGAGGAATCCCCATCAGCCCGGGCTGGGGGGGCAGCGGCCGCTCGGTTCCGTGGCCCGGACGCTGCTCTGGAGTCAGGAAGCACAGAAGGGGAATTGGTGTCCAGGAGGGGTGGGGTGGGATGGGGTGGGATGGGATGGGATGGGATGGGATGGGATGGGATGGGATGGGATGGGATGGGATGGGATGGGATGGGATGGGATGGGATGGGATGGGATGGGATGGGATGGGATGGGATGGGATGGCATCGTGGGGCTGGGATGAAGTTTGGGAGGGATGGGGTGGTTTGGGCACTTGGAGTGGGGCACTCCAGGGAGGGAAAGCAGGAGCCGCTTTTGGGGAGGCTCCTGCTGCTTTTTGACAATTGTGGGGTCTCTAAGCGGCTTCTGGGAGGTTGCAGTGAATTTGGGGAAGGTGCCGTAAATCCCCGCAGTTTGGGGGGCTGAGGTGAAGTGCCCAGATTTTGGGGATTGGAGGGGAGCCCAGTTGGGAGGGGATCCTGGTGCTCTGCAGCCCTTCAGTGGGGTGAGAAGTGGCTTGTGAGGGTCGAAAGAAAGAAAGAAAGAAACGAAAAAGAAAGAAAATCTCAGTAATGTGAACTGAACAAGAAAAATGAAAAGAAATAAAAGTAAGAAAGCAACAAGAAACAAAAGAAAGGAAAAAAATCATTAAAAATGAAGAAAGAAAGAAAATAAAAAGCAAAAAGATAAAACAACTAAAGAATGAAAGTAAAACGACAGAAAGAAACAAGAAGAGGAGGAAGAAAAGTAGAAATAGAAGACAGACAAAAGCAAGGAAGCAACAAGAAACAGAAAAGAAAAGGAAAGAAAAATAGAAAGTCAAAAGATAAAAAAAAGCAAGAAAAGAAAAAGAAAGGGAGAAGGGAAGGAAAAAGGAAAAGAAGGAAATAAAAAGACAGAAAACAACAAGAAAATGCATACAGAGAAGGAAAGGAAAAAGAAATGAAAAGAAGAGAGAAAGAGAGAAAGAAAGACGGAAAGAAAGAGAGAGAGAAAGAAAGAAAGAAAGAGAAAAGAAAGAAAGAAAGAAAGAAAGAAAGAAAGAAAGAAAGAAAGAAAGAAAGAAAGAAAGAAAGAAGAAAGAAAGAAAGAAAGAAAGAAAGAAAGAAAGAAAGAAAGAAAGAAAGAAAGAAAGAAAGAAAGAAAGAAAGAAAGAAAGAAAGAAAGAAAGAAATGTTCGTTCTTGATAAATATGAAAGAAAGAAAATGAATGGCAGAGAGAAAGAGAAAGCAAGACAGCAGCTGCAGAAGGAAAGAGTAAAGAGAAAAGAGAAAAGAAAAGGAAAAAAAATCAGGAAGGAAGGAAGGAAGGAAGGAAGGAAGGAAGGAAGGAAGGAAGGAAGGAAGGAAGGAAGGAAGGAAGGAAGGAAGGAAGGAAGGAAGGAAGGAAGGAAGGAAGGAAGGAAGGAAGGAAGGAAGGAAGGAAGGAAGGAAGGAAGGAAGGAAGGAGTGAAAACAATGTAAATACTGAATGAAACAAAAAAAGGCAAATGCGTTCTCTTTTTAAAATTATCAATTACCTCTGAATCCAAAGTTGCAGAAGATTTTTCACTACACAGTTGGGGTTTGTTTTTATCTTTCATACTTCTTCTGGTTCTTTTTTTTTTTATTTTCCTTTTTTTGTTTAATAGATGACACCTCCTAGGAAAGGAACGCACAGCAAAATGAGAGCCATTTCTGACAGGCAATGAAAGTGTCGGCTCCTCGTCTGTTTCCTTTTGTCTGGATGCCTCATCTCTGCGGCACGGGGGGAACAGCAGTGCTGGGAGACAGCAGCGGGCTCAGGAGCATCCCGCTCTGGCAGCTGCTGAGGAGGTGGCACATGTCCTGCTCTCCTGCTGCCCTGCAAAGCACAGAATCCATGGGGAAGTTTAGGCACAGCTCTGGGCACACCCAGCATGGCCTGGGCACAGCAACACGGGGGCAAAGCGGGCGGGATCCTTCTCCAGCTGACTGGTGCTTTCTGCTTTCTCTCCCCAGAGTGCCAGGATGTTATTAAGAGGTGCTTGTCCATGCAGCCCTTGGACAGGCCGTCCTTGGAGGAGCTCTTCAATGATCCGTGGCTGCAGGGTGTTCATCTGCCCTAGAAGATGGGAGAGATCCACGGGCACAGTGTGATCCAGGGGCCTGGCAGGTACCAGCCCCACACATCTCCTGGCAATCAGTGGCAAAGCAGCCCAGAGTTTTTTGTCTTGCCTGTAGCTCTGAGCAGGGATCATCAGAAGGGAACACGCAGCTCTTGGGCTGCAGCTGAGCTGGAGCTGAGCTGCTCTGGCAAGCACTGGTGGCCACCATCCCCCCTGGTTTTGCTTGTCTGCTTCATTGATGGCTGGGGCCCTGGGCAGAACCCTGACAGCCTGGTCTGGCCCCCAGGGAAGGAGAAGGAGCCCCTGGAGAAGCTGTACCAGCTGGGGCTGCTGCTGCTGGAGGCACCAAGGACGACCTCAAGGATGACAACCTCTTCCTCGAGCTGGCCAGCGGCAGCTGAAGATGATGGACTTTGATTCTGGCACCTTCTTCAAAGCCACGCTCCACGCCCAATGTGCAGGTGAGGCCACAGGCAGGGGGATGCTCCCAGATCTGGGCATGGCACAGCCTGGCCGGGCACCAAAGGTTCTCCCTTTGCTGGGGCGGCTGCAGCGAATTCTTCAGGCGGCTGCCAAGCTGCTTTTGGGCTCTGGGCAGCTGCTGAGGAGGTGGCTGTGCCATGGCTGGCTGCAGGCTGGGCACATGTCCTGCCCTCCTGCTCTGCTCCCAAAGGCAGCAATGCTGGCAGCTTTGGGCCCAGCTCTGAGCACGGCCAGCACGGCCTGGGCACTGCGGGCGGCTGGGACAAGGGGACAGGAGGCTTCAGCTGCCGGGCGGTTTCTGCTTTCTCTCCTTGCAGCTGGGCCCTGCTCATGCTGAGGCTGCTCTGGGCTCTGCCAGGGCTCTGCTGGGGCTCAGCCCCGGGCACGGCTGGGCCCGCTCTGCCCTCACAGGGCTCTGGCAGCTTTGCAGCAGACGAGCCCCTTGCAAGCACAGCGACGGAGCTTTCTGCTTGTGCAGGGGAGTGAGACTCTGGTGCAGGCCAGGAGATTGCAGTCAGGGAGACACATCCCACTGGCAAGAGCCCAAACTCTCCCCAGTCCCAGCTGACCGCCTGGATCTCCACAGGATGTTCTGTCTGTCCCACTCTTCATTCCTTTTGGGCCTGAATTGTGCCATTGCACTTTCTTCCTGCTCTGGAAGTGCCACGAGTGGGCCAAACCTGGCGAGTGGGCCATGTTCCTGAGGCAGTGCAAGCTGGAGCTGATGGATGAAGAATTGCCATTCTCCACTGCCAAACCAGAGCAAAAAGCCCCAAGTGGGACTTTGCGTCTTTAAGAAGCCCCTGACAATTTCCAAGGGAATGTGCAGCTCATTCCCAGGGTGAGAAGGAAGGGCACCTTCTCAATGAGTTGTGGTGGGACAGAGTTCAGATTGCCAGTCCTGCTCACAGCTGGCAGGGCACAAAGCAATTTCCTGTTGCTTCAACCACAGTTTAAAACAACGACAGAGGAAACAAACCCCAAAATCTTTTAAAAAAAGGCTGCTGAGGTCAGTAAGACGGACCAATGCAATCAGCAGATTTACAAAGTAAATAACTAAGTTCTCTTCTTCAAAAGATCAGTTACCTCTTTATCCAAAGTTACAGAAGATTTCGTACTGCACACTTGGGTTTTGTTTTTATCTTTCACATTTTACCTAGATTTTCTAATTTTCTATTTCATTTTTACTTCTTAAAAATGGAAACATGCCCTAAAAAGGAATGTCCTTTGCTCCTGATTCCCATGTGGAGCAGCTCCCTTCCCGCTGGCTGAGCTGCTCAGGCAGAGCCCAGCAGCTCCTGGCCCCTGCAGGGCTGAGGCTTTTCCCCGTTGCTGTGCAGCTCCAAGGGCAGAGAAAGGAGGGTCTCGAGCACTGGATCTGTGCCAGTGCCACAGCCCTGGGCAGCAGCCACCGAGCCCCGGGGGCACCGAGGGCACAGCAAGAGGCACAAAAGCAGTCAAGTGCAGAGACTGGGAAGGGCGAGAGCTGGGGGCAGGAGCAGCTGCTTCATTGCACTCTTGGAGAAAGCTCTTGGCTGTTTCAAAGCACTGAAAGGCGTGAAGGGCACAGAGGAGGCCACACCAAACAATGCTCCTGTTTTCACACCCTCCCCTCTGCGTGTCCCAGAAGGAATTGCATGAAGTGTGTTCTTCTCTCCTGGTCGTTTCATTCAGCATGAGCAGCTTAGCACCAGGAGCTGGAGGAGCTGAAGCCTTAGGCCACAAGAGCTGAGCAAGAGGAGACTTTTTGGGCAAAGTAATGCTGGTACCATGGGCCTGGCTGAATGCAGCAGACAGAATCCTGGAATTATCGAATCCTTCCTGTTGGAAAAGACCTCTGAACTCATCAAGTCCAACCATTAACCCAGCACAGTCAAGCCCAGCACTAAACCACATCCCTGAAGTGCCAAGGCCTGAACGAGAGGCCTGACTGAGGCCTGAACAACAGGCCCGGAGCCAAAGGTGACCTCTGGATGAATCTTCCAGCCAAAGGTTATCTTTGTATCTGCTCATTACTGAAATATGCATGATCATTAGCGCTGTGATAGATGTATCCACTCATTAATGAAACATGTATTGACCTTTCTGTGTTTAGAAGCTGGACAAGGCCATGAAATCCGAACTCTGGCCTTGTTTGGGGCTGTATGGTCCAAGTCAACTGCCTTGGCTCCTGCTTGAGCCCTGGCCAGGCCTAGGAGGAGCCCAAGAGGAGGATGAAACCAGATGTTCCCGCACTGGAAGTGCTGTCAGTTTGTGTATTCAGCACTGTCAAAGCTGGGCCCTCTCCCAGCGGGGTTGGAGCCTCAGCTGTGGGTGGAGGCCGCTGCAGGAATTCCCAGTGTCCGGGAGTGGCTCCAGTCCTTGGCTGGGACAGCTTCCCCCAGCTGATGTGTGGCTCTGGGGGATGGGAAAGTCTGAGGGGAACTGCTGCTGGATCTTGGTTAATCACTGGAGACAATCTTTTGCAGTGATGATTGGGTGCATTGCTGAGCCAAAGTGTCTTGAGGCATTAATGGGTTCCACTGTGGTCTATGCCCAACACAGGCTCCTCATGGAGTCATTGGAGGAGAGAATTGGAGGCCAGGATTGCACTAAAACCTCTCAGAGACTCAGTGTGGGAAGGACAATGGAAAGAACCTTAAAAAAACTGCAGTACCCTGAAGCATTAATGAGCCCCACTGAGTGCTGTTACTGACAAAGGCTCTCAGGGACTCATTACAGCAGATAATTGGGGGCCAGGATTGCACAAAGCTCTCAGAGGCTCCCAGGCAAAAGCAAAAGCCAAAGTCCTTTGAAAAAGCTGCAGTCCCTGGGAGCATTCAGGAGCCCCCCAGGGCCATTCCTGAGCAAGGCTCCCCAGGGACTCGTTGCAGCAGATCCCTGAGGCCAGGAGTGCAGGGAGGCAAAGGCTCTGTGCAGGCAGCTCAGGTGCTGAGCAAAGCCTGGGCTGGCTGGGGGCAGCAGAAAGGCCAAGGCCTGAGCCCCAGCCCCGGGGAAGGCAGATCCTGTCCCTCACCTGAGCCCTGCTCAGGGCTCTGCTGGGGGCACTGGGATGTGGGGGGATGCTGAGGGCAGGACAAGGGGCTGACAGTGCCCAGCCTTGCTGGGGCTGTGCCAGGAGGCCCCAGGGCCTCAGCACAAGGTGTCTCCTCACAGCCCTCGGCGGCACTGACACTGCTGTGCAGCGCACCTCGGCCCCGCCCCGCGCAGCCGCCCTGGGGCCCCGCACACCTGAGCCGGGCCAGCTCTGCCCCGCCCCGGCCCTGCCAGCGGAGCCGCGCCCGCCCCGCCCCGTGCGGGGCCGCTCGTCCCGGGGATGGGGGCGGAACCATCGCTCCGAGCCCCGCCCCGCGCACCTGAGCCGGCCCCGAGCCCGGCCCTGGAGCCGCGCCCCCGGATCCTCCGAGCCCCGCCTCACAGAGCCCCGGCTCCACCCCGGGCCCCGCCTCAAAGAGCCCCGGCTCCACCCCGGGCCCCGCCTCACAGAGCCCCGGCTCCACCCCGGGCCCCGCCTCGCAGAGCCCCGGCTCCACCCCGGGCCCCGCCTCACAGAGCCCCGGCTCCACCCCGGGCCCCGCCTCACAGAGCCCCGGCTCCACCCCGGGCCCCGCCTCACAGAGCCCCGGCTCCACCCCGGCCCCGCCTCACAGAGCCCCGGCTCCACCCCGGCTCCGCCTCACAGAGCCCCGGCTCCACCTCGAGCCCCGCCTCGCAGAGCCCCGGCTCCACCCCGAGCCCGCCCCGCCTGCCCGGGATGGGGCGGAACCATCGCAGCTGGGCCGGACCGGGGCTGCTCCCGGCGCTGCGCGGAGCCTGGGAGCTGGGGCAGGGCCGGCAGTGGGACCGAGGGCTCTGGTTCGGGTCCTGTCGGTGTCCGCTGCGGGTCCCGAGCGGTGCCGCCTCTCCCTGCAGAGATTGGGGGCGGCAGGAGCCGCTGCGGGACGGGCGCTGGGGCCGAGCCCGGGTTGGGGCTGCAGCGCTGGGGCCCCGCCGGGCTCCGGGCACGGTCCCGCGGGGAGCCGGGGCTGTGCCGGGGGCCGCGCACGGGAGGGCGGCGATTTGCTCGTGCTGACTGGAACCGGCCGGGGCGCGGGGACCCCCCGTGCCGGCCCCGGGACCCCCCGAACCCCGCCTCGGCCCCGCCGCTCCACCCAGTGCCAGGGAATTTTTTTCCAGCGTAGACAGAGAATTCTTGATGAGAAACCCCAAAACTAAAGGACACGGGATCTGAGGGGAGAGATTCTGGTGTAAATTAAAAACGCTTTGGGAAAAAGAAATCTATGGAACAGCTCATTTCCTCTCCCGGACTGGCTTCTGTGTAATCAGCTGTGATTCCAACTGCTCTGACGGGATTTTCAACCCGTGGGGCTATGATGACTTGCCTGGTGCTAAGCACGACAGACGATAATGGGAAAACTCTCTGGATCAGGCAGTGGAGCCTCTCAGTAGTATCCCAAAGGTCTAGCAGTGCCCAGCATCGCTGGATGGAATTTGAGGGGTCCCAGCACAGCCTCGCTGTAGTGTTCCTGTGGAGCTGACGCTTCCCAGCATCCCTGACCAGGGTTTGGAGGTCCCAGCACAGGCTCCCCAGCACATCCCACTGCTTCTTCAAGTCCCCTTTAACCAGAAACATTTTTTTGCGGGGTGGGAGCACCCAAAGCCAGCACAGCTGGCTGGCCCTAGCCACTTTTTGGGGGATCTCTTCTCTTTCTTCCTCACCGAATTCCCACTGTCAAAACCCAGCCTGAGGCTCAGCTCCCAGTCCCCCACCTCAGTTTCTCAGTTTGGCTTGGATTTCCCAGTCCAGCAGGGCAGATATGCTGTTCTCCTTATTGTATATCCTAATTGCAGTAATTGCTTAAGAACTAATTGAAAGAAATTAAAGGAATGAAGAGAAATTCAGTAAGTGTTGCCAGCTCCAACCAAGGGCTGCTCAAACCCCTTATCAATGATTTGTTTTAATTAACCAACTCAAACAAACTAATTAACACCACATTGATAGAGTATTAGACTTTTTAATTGAGTTATAGATAAATATTGCAGAATATAAAAACCTTTTTAAACCCAGAAACTCTTTCAAGAGATATACAGGACACAGCTGCAGAGAAAGTCTTGGGATTCAGGGGAAAAACCCAAAGTTTTCAGTCTTCAGCATCTACCATTAGGTCGTCAGTGACAGCAAACATGGCTTCAGCCTCAGGAAGGCACGGAGAGTCGGAGATTTTACAGATCCTGGTCTCACCTCAGCCTTGCAGCAGGTACAGTCTGACAGGGAGAGGGAAGAAAATGGGTCAGAATGGACAGCCTACTTCCAGAAAATCACCATAAAGCATTAAGTAGAGCTGTAAGAACTTCCCCAAAGGTTCATTTCCCTGCAGACTGAGGGCTCAGAGTGGCACTAAGTTGAAGCACAGGCTGGACCTGCCATGGACAGACTGTGGAAACCCCAGAAGTAAAAGCTACTCGGCCAGTTCCATAAAACGTTCTGAAATCAGGCTCCTGGGATGAGACCATCTCTTCTCTCATCTGGTGGTGGAAGCACAAGTGATGATCTTCCCTCCTGTGGGCTTTTTGGTATCTGCAGCAACTGCAGGGGGAAACAACCAAAATCCAGTTATTTCCCATGATCAGAACAGAAATGCGGGGAAAAAGGATAGAGGGGTGAATAACTGTGGGATCAAGCCCCTTCAAACCAATGGAAGCAGAGACTGAGTGACAAAGCCCTTGGGACCAAATCCCTGGGATTTATAAGAAAACTGATGAGTTTTATTTTCGCAGTAAAGCCAGACTGGTATCCACCTCATCAGCCGTGTGCAGCAGCATCCGCAGGAGCCTGGCCAGGTGCATCTGCCTGGCAGAGAGCTCCCCCTTCCCGAGGAATCCGTGTGCTACAGGGCCATGGCACTGGCCCTTGAAATAGTTCCTACCTGTCCTTTCACATGGCAAGGAGGTTTTCCATACAGCAAATGTTTTTTGAATTAAGAAGATAACACTACACTCAACTGGAGAAGAAAAAAGTGAGATCTGCTAAATTTTCCTAAGCCAGGCAAAAAAGAAAACCAAATCAAACCAAAACAAAAACCACCACCAACAATAACAATGAAAAAAAAAACCACAAAAAAGCCAGAAAACAAAAAACCAAAACCAACCAAACAAAAAAACTCCCAAAAAAACATGTGGGGCATGAACACCATTTCATCCTGATCTTGAGAGCTCCAAGGAAAATCACAGGTAAGGTGGCACTGAAGGTGACACTGAAGATGCCACTTTTCTGACACTCCTGCCCCAGAACCACGGCCCAGCAGGTTTCTGTGGGAGCCTGAATGATTTGTGCAGCTCAAAAGCTGCACATCCCTAAAGCATTCCCCTAGGAACAGGAAGCTTCCCGTGTGCATGTTGCAGTCCAATTTGGAACTTAAGCATATTTCAAGACAGTTTAAGTCGGAATGAGGTGACTTGGTGACAGCCCAGCATTAGATATGGGACACCAGGAGACTCACCAGACAGCACTCACTGCAGCCTCTCCATTCTCAGCACTCCAGCTGCACTATTCTCATTTCTCAGTTCTGTTTCCAGGACTCCCATCAGGAAACTGATGGCCATTTCCAGACACAAATCCCCAAGGTGTCACTGGCCCAAGTCATTGCTCCTCTACCTCCCCCCCTTCCCCCTTTTATAGCCACAGCCCCACCCAGGGCACAACAGGAGGCTCCCAGGTGCCTCCTGACACCCAAATCATTCCAGGTGGGTCAGGACATTTTTTTCTTCAAGTTCTGAAATTCAGACGCTTGCCTGGAGAAAACCATTTCTCATATGCATACACTTAGTTTTCACTGGACACCGGAGCTGCATCGGGGACATGGAACAGAGATGTTAGAAATCCACCCACCCAAGTGTCAGAAGGAACTCAGCTGCTGAGTCTCTCTAGGGAGCCAGCTCTGAACCAGTTTGCTGCCCTCCATGTGCACATTTAAATCTAGAGGTGCTGCTTGTCGCCAGCAAATCTAGTCCTTTCTATTAAATGTAGAGTTAAACCATGTATTTCCTAGTTTATCTAAGACAAGAACCCACTTAGACACTGCCTTCAGCTTGATAAAGATTGGGTTATTCAACCTCCCACTCGTAACATGAACCAACCTTCAACTAAAGGGCAGTTCCTGTCTCTCTTCAGACATCCAGAATGAGGTCTAATGCTGTTGAGTAGCATTCAAAAACTTGTTAGAGCAGAAACTGCCTCACAAATTATACTGGAGTAATGTAAGCTCCTCTGACAGGTATGTCAATAACAAAATGTTTTACTTATCTGAACAGAAAAGGTTATAAGACCCATCACTACAGGCTAAACTGGAGCACTACTTCAAAACAGGGCACTGAAGGTGGAGGGTAGAAGCTTTTCTGTTGGGGTTTAGGATTTTAGCCTGTTTTTTCTCTTAAAAGAATTTTTCCCCATACTAGTTGCCAGGGGACAAACTATTGGGTACTTAAAAGAAACAAAAGACCTGGCCACAGGGGCGGGGTCCAACGAGCCACCCTTTTGTCACCTGGAGGTTGGGACACCCGGGGGCTGCCTGGGTGCTCAGCGTTCAGTCTGGGAGCTGCCTGCCTTCGGTGTAGACTCTTAGTCAGCCCTGCAAGCTTCTGCTTCTTCGGCTGTTTGCTTTCTACAGGCAAACCCCGGGATTTCTAAGCCTGCCTTTCCCTGTCCCGCTGGGGGCTGGGCACTGCCACTCGGCCCCTGCCGCTGCTCGGAGCTGTCGCTACTCTGTAGCTCCTACGCTGTGACCTGCCGGGCTTTCTGCTGCAGCGCCGGAGTTTGGTGCATCTCGCCTGCCACCTGAGATCTGCGCTCGCCCCTGCTGTTCCAGCCTGCTGTTCCTGAGGATCCAGCCAGACGCCCAGGGGTTTGTGAAGCTTTTTCTCCATCCCTTCCCAGGAGCCCAGGCCGCCATTCCCGGTGCTCCCCGAGCTCGCTCCGGAGCGCCCCCTGCAGCCGCGGGGGAACCATCGCACCCGCCCTGCTCAGCGGGAGCCAGCAGCGCCCCTGCCGGCCGTGAGCGGAACTGCACCCACGGGAAAGGGCCTGAGGCCGAGAGAGGCGGCACTGAGTTTGTGCTGCTGTTTGCTGTCACTGCCACAGTTATATCTGTTTGTTTGTGTTGTTATACATATATATAAGTAAAGAACTGTTATTCTTATCCCTCATATCTTTGCCTGAAAACCCCTTATTTTCAAATTTATAATAATTCGGAGGGAAGGGGGTTGCATTTTCCATTTCAGGAGAGGCTCCTGCCTTTCCTGTCTGACACCTGTCTTTCAAACCAAGACAGATCTTGGCACCCAATGTGAGGCCTGAGGGCATTGAGAGAAAAGGCTGAAAAAGGAATAACAGTTCTTGGGTAACTCAGTTCTGTGTGCTGAATATAGAAACCTTGCTAGGCAGCACTATGTGGTCCAGTTTGCCCTGGTTTGGGTGGCACGTGGTCGTGGCTGTATTTCTCCCTTTTGCAGCTCCTGTTCTAAACATGGGTCCTCTGACTAAGGCCACTGCTGCTGTTATCCAGTTTGCCCTATGGGTTGATAAGGTGAGGAATTCATGGGTTTTTAACTTCCTCCGGAATGTGAGCACCTGGATACAGCGCTATCACACGCTAACTGTATGCTTTTGGGGTTACTATAATAATGGGATCTACTGTGAGGAGATGACACCAGGGGAAACTTTCTCCCAACCCTTAACCCATCTCTTTGAGTCCACTCCACCAGTTTTCGAAGGATTCAGATTATCCCTAAATGCTAATGATATTGTACAGTGGATGGTGTTGCTGATAGGCCTATTTTACTTAGTACTCAGAGATAAGGGGAGATTGACTTGGATAACCACCCTGATACCTACCCCGGGGGCTAGGGATGCTGCCACAGAACCTGACAGGGCCCCAGAGACTAGAGATCCTGTCCCAGAGCCTGACAGGGCCCCAGAGACCAGAGACCCTGCCCCAGAGACTAGAGATCCTGCCCCAGAGACTAGAAATCCTGTCCCACAGCCTGATACTGCCCAACAGCCCAGCTCAGAAATGAACCACCCAGATTTAGTGGGGGCACTGGTAAAGGAGATACGTGAGATGGGCCAGATGCTGAAAGAGTGCATTTTCTCAGCTGTTGGGAAACCCTCTCCCTGCCCCAGTGAGGGAGAGTCTGATGGTGCAGCAGTGGAACCTGTGGATGTTATAACAGTCCAGGCTCCAGCTGAACCACAAGGGCAATCCCAGCCAGCAGCAGTCGCCCCTGGACAGAGGAGGAAATACAAGGCCAAATCAGTGCGCCCAGTGAATGATGATGGGGAACCAGGGCCCTCACAACCAGCAGGGGAGCCAGAGCCTGAAATCATCACCGAGTCCCTGTCGTATGACAGTCTCTGTAATATGCGAAAAGACATTGTGCAGAGGGGACGTGAGGCTTATACAACCTGGTTACTTTGGGTTTGGGACCTTATGGGTTCAGGTGTGCAGCTGGATAGTGGTGAGGCAAGGTATTTGGGATCTTTGACCCAGGACCCAGGTATGGATCAGATATTTGTGAGGGAGCCAGGGCCCCTTTCTCTCTGGGAGCGGCTTATAACGAGTGTGAGAGAGAGGTTTGTCAACAAAGAGAGAATGCAGGAGTACCACCATAGAATGCAATGGAAGACACTTGAGGAAGGGATGCAGCAGCTAAGAGAGGTGGCAGTGTTAGAAGTACTCTTTGGGAGGGATGGACAG
This sequence comes from Monarcha castaneiventris obscurior, assembly GCA_026261815.1. Classification (NCBI taxonomy): domain Eukaryota; kingdom Metazoa; phylum Chordata; class Aves; order Passeriformes; family Monarchidae; genus Monarcha; species Monarcha castaneiventris. The sequence continues at coordinate 37,754 of JAMPIT010000866.1, forward strand.
CATGATAATGACCCCGACAAGGTCAGGTGCACAGCGCAGATGTTGTGGAACCTGGCAAAGCTGGGGCCATCCCAATACACCACTTTCATTGCAACCATTAATGCCGAGGACAACCGAGAAACAGTGGGTTCTGTCGCCAACAAGCTCAGAAATTATGACAGTATGGTCAATGGCCTGCTGAAAGCTCAGGTCTCTGCTGTGGTTAAGGAGCTCAAAGAGGAGTTCAAAGAGGAGATCAGGGGGGTGAGGGAGGAGTTGAAGGAGGAGTTGAGGAGGATCAATGTGGCACCAGTGCGAGTCACACTGCCCCAAATCAGAGCCCGACCTCCCCCAGCTAGAGAGAGAGGGTACACCTCACGAGATGAGCTGTGGTTTTTCCTGTGCGACCATGGAGAAGACATGAGCAGGTGGGATAGGAAACCCACTTCTGTCCTGGCAGCACGGGTGCGTGAACTCAAGGAGAGAGACGCTAACCGAGGGGGTTCTGCTAGGGTGAAAGTAGCCTCAGCCTCCCGTGACCAAGCTGCCAGGTATTACAGAAGGGAGAATGATATGTCAGATCCCCTTGAAGGAACCTCAAGCATGTATGCCCAGGGAGGAAATGATAACCAGGGCTAGAGGGGCCCTGCCTCTGGCCAGGAAGAGGCACGGGAGAATCGGGTTTTTTGGACAGTGTGGATCCAATGGCCTGGCACATCAGAGCCACAGAAATATGAAGCCTTGGTTGATACTGGTGCACAATGTACTTTGATGCCATCGGGACATGTGGGGGCAGAACCCATTTCTATTGCTGGGGTGACTGGGGGATCACAGGATTTGACTGTGTTGGAAACTGAGGTGAGCCTGACTGGGAAGGAGCGGCAAAAGCATCCGATTGTGACTGGCCCAGAGGCCCCGTGTATTCTGGGCATAGACTTCCTCCGGAATGGCTATTACAAAGACCCAAAAGGGCTCAAGTGGGCATTTGGAATAGCTGCTGTGGAGGCAGAGGGTGCTAAGCAACTGAGCACCCTGCCTGGACTATCAGAGAATCCCTCTGCAGTTGGGCTTCTGAAAGTGGAAGAGCAGCGAGTGCCAGTTGCCACCTCGACAGTGCATCGCTGGCAGTATCGGACAAATCGAGATGCTGTGATCCCCATCCACAAAATGATCCGCGAGCTGGAGAGCCAAGGGGTGGTCAGCAAGACCCACTCACCCTTCAACAGCCCCATCTGGCCTGTGCGCAAGTCTGACGGGGAATGGAGATTGACTGTGGACTATCGTGCCTTGAATGAAGTGACTCCACCACTGAGTGCTGCTGTGCCGGACATGTTGGAGCTCCAGTACGAGCTGGAGTCCAAGGCAGCGAAGTGGTATGCCACTATTGACATTGCTAATGCATTTTTCTCCATCCCTCTGGCACCAGAGTGCAGGCCTCAGTTTGCCTTCACCTGGAGGGGTGTGCAATACACCTGGAACAGACTGCCCCAGGGGTGGAAGCACAGTCCCACCATCTGCCATGGACTGATCCAGACTGCACTGGAAAAGGGTGAGGCTCCAGAACATCTGCAGTACATCGATGACATCATTGTGTGGGGGAACACCGCAGCAGAAGTGTTTGAGAAAGGAGAGAAAATCATCCAGATTCTCCTGGAAGCTGGTTTTGCCATCAAGAAGAGCAAAGTCAAGGGACCTGCCCAATGATCCAGTTCCTGGGAGTGAAATGGCAACGCAAATACAACACCTTTTGAAGAAATACTACAGCCTAGGAAAACAATGTGTATCAAAATACTTAGTGATGGCACACACATGCAAGAAAGTAGACACTTTTAGAGCATGGAGGCAAGCAAAGCATCTCGCTGTTCCTACCCCTCCTGTCCCTCACACCCTGCTCTGGCGTGTCCTACGCTGCCACACGACAGACTGCCGGGAGCAAGATTCATCCCCGAGAACCATCACACCGATAGCCTTGAACATTCCAACTTCAGTGCCAATGTTGTAGCAATCTCCTGCATTCCAATGGCTAGTACAGCAACAAGACAAAGTCCTCGCCCACCCAGGATCTTCAAAACAATAGAGTACAAGGTTTAAACAAGTCTCCTGGTTTGAGGGCCACCGTCTGCCTAAAAAGCCCAACTCCGCATCCGGGTGAAACGAGCACCACAAATGCATCAATGAACGGCAGATGCACGGGACACTGGCAGCTTGGACCTGCGATTAACTCCGCCCCTGCCGCTGGATTGACACAGCAATGGAAAACCGGGAGCCCGAAGGTCTCACGAGAGAGTGCAAACCGTATCGAACACCGCTTCTAGCAGGCGCCCAGGTCATTATTCAAAGGCGCGGCTCAGTTAAAGAGCAATGCCGACAAAGCCCCCAGACAAAAAGCCTGCGGTGTCGGGGTTTTTCCTTTCTTCCTTTCAGCGACTTTTGCGAGCGAGCTCTGAAGCTGCCGAGCCACGAGCGTCCCCCAGCGCCCCGTGCCAGGACTCGCTCCGGGCCGGCGCCGTCCCACGGAGCGAGGGGAGCGGGGCGGCCACGCGAGCCGCGGCACCGGCGGCGCTCGGCGCCCGGGGCCGGCCCCGCGCTCCCGGGACCGGGCGGAGCGCGGCTCCCGGCGGGGAAGCGGCTCCTCCGGCGGCCGGGGCCGGCCCCGCTCCGGGAGACCCCCGCCCGCCCGCCCCCGGCGCTGCCGAGCGGCGCCGGCACCGGCCCGAGGGGGACCCGGCGGCGCCCGAGCCCCGCGGGCGGAGCGGGCGGCACGGGCGGCAGCGGCGCGGCTCCGGCCGCATCTCCCGCCCGCCGGCCCGGCAGCGCTCGCCTCGGCTCCGCACGCCTCTGCCCCGTCGGGCCCCGGCGGCAGCCCGGCCCCGAAATCCCCGCTCCTCCTGAGAAAATCCCCAGCGACCAGCAGCGCTCCCGCCAAAGACATTCGGTGCCGGGGCGCGGGCAGAAGCGCCCTCAAATGCAGCGGCACGCCCCGATTTAAACCCTTCAAATGCTGGAAAAGCTGCACTTTCCTTCGATTGAACCCCTGAAACTGAGCCAGCAGCGGCTGTTTACCTCCATTTAAACCAGCAGAATGGCAAATAAAGGGGTTCTCCCCTTCAACTCAACCCCTGAAAGATGAGAAAGAGAGGGGTTTTCCTCCAATCTCCCAAATGGTGGGAAATTAAATTAAAACCCTTATAAAAAAGGGACAACAGGGCTTCCCCCCCAATTTAAACCTTGGGATGAGGAAAATGAAAGGGGGAGGTGTTACCCTCAATTCAAACCCATAAAAAGACAACATCCGTGCTTTCCCCTCTCATTTCAACTGGAACACGAGGATGCCCGGTCAACTGATAGCCCAAACACCACCAAAAAGGCAGCTTTTCCTTCAACCAACACCCTTAAAATCACAAGTGAAGGGGGATCCTCCCAGTTCAAACACAGACAATAATGCAAGAAGAGTTTCTGCCCTCAATTTTAACTCCATTTTGTCTCGTAACCCCTATTTTTCCTAGGGGCCCCGGGGGTGGGGGGGGGGGACGGGACAGATAAGATGAAATCAAAAGGGAAAAGGAAAGATTCCCCCCGCAAACCTACACCGTGGCTCACCTGCTCAGCTGCTGCCGCCTGCCACGAAGGCTCGTCCCCCGGCACCGCCTTTCAGCAGTGCTCCACACCCAAGCGCCGCCCCGGACCCCTGGAGATGCTCTCACCGTCGTTCCATGAGAGGCCCCCCAGGAGCCCACCATAAGCCCCTCTCCTCCAGCATCTCCATACAAAGTGAGCTGAGGAAACCCCTCCTAAAACAGCCCCAGGCAGGAGCCGCCCTCTCCTCACCGTCACACCCGGGGCAGCTCTGCCCCCTCATCATCCTCACAGCTCACACTTGGCCTTGTTGCCAGTCCGATCGTGAGGGCAGGTGCAGAAAGGCTTTGCTGCTCATTCCCTGGACAGCTCATTGTCTGCACCTGACGCGCCGGGGCACCGAGCTTTCCTTTCTATGGATAATATTTGACGGCAGTTGCAGGTCAACTGTCAAGCTGGGTTATGAAATGGTTTTTTAACTATAAAGAATTCTATAATTATGCATGTGATTTTTGACATTTAATACACAAGACTAAATCTCTTGCTGCTTTTAGAATATTGCATCGAAAGTCTGTGTGCTTTCTCTTCCTTCCCTGTTCCAGGAGAGCTCTTAGGAAACTTTATCTGTGACAAGGTTGTAATATCAGAACTACTGATTTCAGTGCCTTTATCTGAACTTGATGTATTGTTATCTCTGCTATTGTTTAGATGCATTGCTTTAGACAGGATTCGGGGGCTGGAAGAGCAAATTGAAGGAAAAGGTTGTAGAGGAGGGGCAGAGAAAGAAAGCAGAGAACCTGATTTAGGATTGAAATCTGTCCGGCTGCTGGTTCAGCCTCCCGGCAGGTGGTGAAGGAGGTTGGTATGGAGCTTTCACGTAAGCAGTAGCAAAGGTTTGCAGAGGGGTTTGGCAGCACCTATCCCAAGGACTATTTGTCTCAGCAGAGGATTGAAGATACCAGGAATGTGAAGGAGAACGCTGTTGCGTACAGTTTGTTGCCAGCATCAAAGCGTGTCTTGCCCTGAGGAACGCGCGGCAGCGTTTCATGGCCCCGCATCGCTCGGTGGCGAGACGGGAAAGGGGAGCCGGTTTCCAAGGAAGCCCCGGAGCGCGCGTTAGCGCGGGATGGCCCCGAGCTGCCGGGAGAACGGGCGGCCGCTGTCCCGTGCCGCCGGGGTGTGCCCCGGCTCTCTGAGCTACGGCTGCACCGGGCACAGGCGACGCCGCAGCTGGGAAAGGAAGGGCCCGTGCTTTGCCAGGCGGGCTGGGAGCAGCGAGCTGCTTCCTGCCGGCAGCTCCGTTCGGCGTTGCTGATGTTTTCAGAGCCACAGCAGAGCGATTGACTCCTGGTGCACTAGAACAGGATCCAAACCTTAAAACTCATTTGTCACCACAGGCTGCTGGGGAGTTGTGCTGAGAAATCTGGTTTTGATCTTTGGAACAGTAAAGCACACAAAAAAGCTCAATCTAAGGTACAATTCAGTCTGTCCTCCCTCTACAGGACTTAAAAGGAAAGGTAAGACACCTCTATTATTTAGTGTTTCCTTCAGAGCGGCATAATGCAACTGTTTGATAAAAAGTGCAAAGACTTCAGAACTGAGGCAAATTTGCCAGCCCTAATCTCAGCACTGTTTCACCCTGCCTGTGGCCTCAAGGGAATTTGCTACGAATCATACTTCTCAAATGGCAATTGCCAACAACACAATCACCTTAATTTTTATTTCAGCCCTAAGCGCTATCTGAAAATCGTCAATTGAAGGTATTGTCCCGTTTGTTGTTCTCCTCCTGTGCCACTGCCGGAGAGTAGCTCCGGCCTCTGAACTGGTCACTTGTGTGCCTGCTTCTTCCTGGGAGTTCTTGATCTGTGAAAGTGCTCCGTAAGCACTTGTCAAGTAACAGCCTCCTGTGAAGGACAGCAAGGGAAGACCTTCTCAGAGTGGTCTCAGTCACAAGTACAGACAGTTTTCTTTGAGATGTATAAATATACTATATATATATAAAATAAATATACTATATATATACAATATACAATATAAATATAGAGAGGCACCCAGACACACACACAGATATAACGTCCCTGTATTCTATTGCCAAAATATTTACACACAAAAGGAAAACAGCTCACTGGCCTGCAAAATGCTCGAGGGTGTGTTCTCAGCTGCTCAGAGACAGCAGTGCTTGCACGTGCTCCCTAGGATACGGCGGTGTCTGCGGCCGCGTCCACCGGTGCTGAGGAAAGATGATTCCTTAAATGACTCCTGTCACTCCTTTATTCCCAGAGTGTTTATCCCTCCACTGTTGGAACAGCAGCTTTATTCTAAGCAATTTTTAAACAGTGTTTTGTTTTCTTCCCAAGCTTCAGAGGGGGATGAAAGAAACATGGCTGCTTAAACAAACTAAAAGACAATCTACCAGTGTTCATTGACTTCAAATCAACCGCCCGTGGTGGCAATAAAGCAACAACTGAGTGTGAGATTTGTACTCTGGAATCACCCCAAAGGCTTACCTCTGTTTTTAAAACAACAGCTGCTCTGTCACCTTCTGAGCATTGCCCACAATGTCCAACTCGTTCAGGAGATGGTGTGTGCTGTCCTGCACGCTCCACCTTTATTGCATGAGCCGAGAACAAAGTAAAGCCACAACGGAGTTGCAACGCACAAAAGCAGCTGCGGGTCACAAAGTAAAAGAGTCTCAAGGGGAGGGAACGGTCCGCAGCAACCGGGAGACACAAACTAAATACAGACACAATCCTTGTTCTTGTGAGGGCCTGCAGCAAGCATCTGCCAGTTTTAACAATGGCATCATTTAAATCCTAATTTACAAAGGTGCAAATGAAACAAATCAGGAAATATCAATGACAAGGAAAAGAACATCTGGGTTGTGTCAAAAGGAACCTGTCCCAGGATTGCTACCTCCTGCACCTCCCTCTCACAGGGAAAGGGAATGTCCACTAATTGTTAAGCTCAGATACAGTGGACACACTTTGACAGGGTGTGCCATTTTCCCACTAAAGTCAATTGGCTTTAGAAAGGTATTTCTGAGACCTGAAAATAATAAAAGAGGTTGTCAGTCTGTGGACTTACTGCTCTCAAGCAAGAACACTGACTTCCTTTGACAAGAAATTCAACATCTGCTTGGACAAGTTTGTAGAATTACTAGGACATGCTGGAAAGCTGACCTTCACCTAGGATGAAAAGGAACACTGTACATGACTCTTTCACAGCAAGAAAATAAGAGGAATTAAGGTATTATCCTGCTGATCTAACACAACCTCAGGCTTTCTAAATAGCTTTAAATTTTCAAATTGTTTCCCAGCACTGAGCCAAAGTACCATTTCACAACACTTCCATTTCAGACACTTTTGTTAATTCCCTCCATACCATCACAGAGCAAATTGATGGAAAGCAGGGTAAGGGCTCCATTACATGTGTATAACACACCCCAGCATATCTGGGAAGTCTAGAGAACAAAGAAAAACCCAGAAGAAATGGCAAATATCCCAGAAAAAGAGATTCCTGCCAAATTAGATGTTTCCTAACCAATGAAAAGCTGAATCTGCTGTATGTTTTTGAGCATCAGCTGTCACCCAAAGCAGCAAACAGAACAATGCCATGCTCCCAGACATCCAAATCCACACAGTATTCTCCTAAAAAAAAATCCCAAACGCCCATGAAACAACAACAGACTGAAGCCATTGAGGATGCTCATGACTTGGCTGGAGTGTTGGAACTAGCACTGGCCTGCAGCTATCATGGAAACCTGGAGCAGAATTCCTAAGGAATTAAGCGGTTTTGGTACATTTATGACCGGTCCATGACAGTGCCATGAGTTTGTGGTGAATTTGCTCAGGAACCCGGAGTGCTGATGATTAGCAACCCAATTAAGCGAGAGAGGGGAGGAAATGGAAGCGCATACAGAAGAACTTTCTGGCTGGCTTTGGACCCTGGCCTGCCTTTCTTCTTTGAGGTGACTTATGCTTTGGAGAGGGGAAACGGCCACTTTGATCTGCCCTCGGCACTGCCCGCTCAAGTCTGTGGTGTTGTACCGGCCACACACCAGCTGGAAGCCAGAAAAGAGAGGAGACAGGTCCACAGATACAAATCCTATCACTCGCTCCCACTCTGGGGAAGAAGGATACGAAGCACATACACATTGATATGAATAATTTCCAGGAATGCTAAAACACAGCCCTTGAAATAAGTCTCGGAAGGTGACCTCAGGTCCAGAACAATCCTGCCCAATAGGGGGATATTATTTGGATTACCTCGGTTACGTTCAGCTAAAAGTGTCACTTAGAAGCAGTGAAAGCCCAGGGCAGGGAGAGGGGCTGGCAGGAGAATCCCTGTGTATGTACACATAGTACTCTGGATACACAGGAAGATTATTTTTGAAGCAAAAATCAGATAGCTGAACTGCAATATGTAAAAAGAAAGAAATAAAAGTATTTTGTTACAACTGCCTGGCCACACTTCAACCAACTGTAGCAACAACAAACAGCACAAGAAGGAAGCAGTTCAGAATTTCCTTCATCAGGAAAATCCAACCTCTAAAGCACTGTCAAAAATAAAACCAGAGAGAATACAGATGAACCAAACCTCGTAAGATGATTAATGGGGAAAAGGAGGATGCCAAGGGCCAGGAAATCAATAGGTATTTCTCTCTAGCATTCTTCTAGTAAAAGGCAAAAAATGTCATTACAATTCTACTCTCCAATTTCCTTAACAGCATTTATTTTCCTTGCACGAAATACAAGTCACCTAAGGAAGGGGATGCAGAAAACACACTCCTCTTAACACTGCACTACAAACTTTACCTGCTTTATGCCACACTTTGAAGACCAAGGTTTGCTGTGGATCCAGGAGAAGCTCTTTGGATAATCTGTTAAGAACAAAAATCATAGCATTTTTTGCAAAGCAGGAAAAAGCGCTAAAATTTATCTACCCAGACAACGGTGGATTTTTTGGGGGATTTTTTTGAGATAATTTCCTGGAATTTCTGGGATATTTTGGGGAGATTTTTTTGCTTTTTGGGGGGGATTTTTTGGGGGATTTCTGAGGTATGTCAGGAATAATTTTGGGGCAATTTTGGGTGTTTTTGGGCACATTGTGACCCATTTTCCCTCCTCAGTGGCAGCCCCAGCACGAGGCCCTGCCCTGCCTTTGGCAGCTTCTGGGGAGCATTTTGGGGAGAATTTGTGGGATTTTGGGGATTTTTGGGGGGTAAATTCCCGGAACAGGGTCCTCCTCGCTCTCACGGCTCCGCTGCCGACCTCCAGCGGCTGTAGAGGTAAAAGCCGGTGCCAGGCTGCACTCCTCAATGTTACCCCCAAAACCCCCCAAGAACCCCCAAAACCTTCCAATTTTACCCCAAAACCCCTCAAGGACCCACAAAATCCCTCAGATTTCCCCAAAATCCCTCAATTTTACCCCAAACCCCTCAATTTTCCCACAAAACTCCTCAGAGATAACCAAAATCCCTCCATTTTCCCCAAAATCTCTCAGGGACCCCCAAAATCCCTCCTGGGCCACCCAACATCTATCAAGTTTCCCCAAAACACCTCAGAGACCCCCAAATCCCTCAATTTTCTCCCAAAACCCCTCAGGAACACCCAAAATCCCTCAATTTTCTCCCAAAACCCTTCCGGGACCCCCAAAATCCCTCAATTTCCCCCCAAAATCCCTCAAGGACACCCAAAATCCCTCAATTTCCCCCCAACATCCCTCAGGGACACCCAAAATTCCTCAATTTTCCCCCAAAACCCCTCAGAAACCCCCAAAATCCCTCAATTTTCCCCCAAAACCCCTCAATTTTTCCCCAAAACCCCTCAGGGACCCCTCAAAATCCCTCAATTTTGCCCAAAATCCCCCAATTTTACCCCAAAACCGCTCCGGGACCCCTCAAATCCCCACCCCGGGTCTCTCCCGGCAGCCATTTTCCCCTCCCTTCTCCCCTTCACGGGCGCCGCGCTCTGATTGGCCGAGCTCCGTGAGGCGCCCTGCGCTCCCATTGGCTCAGCGCTTCCCGCATCTTCCAAAGCCCCTCTCTGATTGGTCAGCGCCTGCCGCCCAGGGGAGAGAGGCGCGCTGATTGGCTGGGCAGGGGAAAGGCGGGAAAAAGAGGGGCAGGGAAAAGGGAGGGCTCTCCTGAGGCGAGCGGCGCAGTGATTAGCTGAAAGGCGGGGAAGGGGGCGGGGCAACCGAGGTGATAAAAGGGGCGCGGTGCGGAGCCCTCAGGCTCAGTCCGGCGGTGGCGGCGGTCGGGGCGTGGCTGTTCCTGAGGCGGTTTAATCGAGTCATTGCTTCATTTAATTAGTTTAGTGACCTGAATTAACGGCGAGGGGCTCGCGCCGGTCAATTACGGTGCTAATTAAGGCGCTAAGTAGCGCCGCGGGGGGTTTGGAGGCAATTCGGGTTTAAACTCGGAAATCCGGGAGTGGGGGGGAGGGCAAGGGGGTTCAAACCTAGTTTTAATTTAATTTAATTCCTAGTTTAATTCTTAATTTAATTCCTTAAGTAATTTAATTATTTAATTGGTTAATTGGTTTTAATCGCGGGGTTCTGCCCCTTTTTTTTTTTTTTTGAGGCTCTTGAGGTGTTTCCTGAGGGATTTTTGGGCTAAAATCATCTTCTAAACTCATTTTTGCCTCAAATTTATCTGAATTCCTTCATATTTATTTAATCTGAAACGATTTTTATTTCAGGCTTTTTAATTTTAATTAAATTTTATTTAAATGTGGGCCGTTTAAACTCAGTTTTGGTGCCGTTTTGTCCCGTTTTGTGGCCAAATTTCTGTTTTAAGCCCTTTAATTTATTGAATTCCATGCTAAATGAACAGAATTAAATCCAATTAAACTTTAAAGTTAACTGAAGTTCCTTTAATTTATTGATATTTAATTAAGTTAATTTTCTTGTGGACAAGAAAACCTGATCAAGTCCCTCCCCCAGCCCGTGTCCGGCTGTGTCATCTCGTCAGGGGGACTTTGGCAGCAGCAGCAGCCCTGCTCCTGCTCCTGGTCCTGGCTGGGCACACAGCTGCTGGGACACGGCTGTGTCCTGATGTCCCTGCCCGCCAGCTCTCGGGTGGACAAGATCTGGGGAACTTTGAAGCTGTTTTAAGGGGGAATTTGGCCGGTTCACAGCGGGCAAAGGGACAATTTGAGAGGCTTTCTGGGCTGTCCCTCTTTTGCCCCCCCACCGCAAATCTGCCCCCTCTATTGGTATTCCCTGCCCCACGCCTAGTGGTTTCGCCTGTGCCCACAAAACCCCCGCGGAGGTGGAGGGACCCCACTGTGTGCTGTTCGGGCTTTATGGGAAGGAAGCCCACGCTTCCCAAATCCCATGCAACTCTGGCTTTACTGTGACACCACACAGGTTCATGCAACCCAGGAGACCCTTTGTGATGCTATGGAAGCTGACAGAATCCTGGCTCCACTGCGACCCCACAGAAGCTCAGGGAGCCCTGGACCCCGTGGGGACCCTAGGGACGCTGACACCACCCTGGGGACCACTGTGATGCTACGAACCCTGTGCAACTGAGGGGCCCTAGTGATACTGTTGGGCCCTTTGGAAGCCACGAGACCCTGGTGGGAACCCACGAGACCCTGGTGGGAACCCACGAGATGATTAATCCTGGCAGTAACCTGCTCCAGGTGGGCTCCTTTCTCCCGCCTTGCACAGAAGCTTCTAGGATGCGGCTCTGGCACAGACTTACCACGGGCTCCCGGCTTCCTTTGCAAACAGCTCTGCTCCAGGATGGCATGCTGCAGGGCATGAAGGTACGTTTTGTGCTCATGAATGGCATGCAGGTGGATAAGAAAGCCTGATCAAGTCCCTCCCCCAGCCCGTGTCCAGCTGTGCCATCGGCGAGGGGGGACTTTTGCAGCATCCGCAGCCCAGCTCCTGGTCCTGGCTGGGCACGCAGCTGCTGGGACACGGCTGTGTCCTGATGTCCCTGCCCGCCAGCTCTCCGGTGGACAAGATTTGGGGAACTTTGAAGCTGTTTTAAGGGGGAATTTGGCCTGTTAAGAGTGGGCAAAGGGACAATACGAGCGGCTTTCTGGGCTGTCCCTCTTTTGCCCCCCCACCGCAAATCTGCCCCCTCTATTGGTATACCCTGCCCCACCCCAGTGGTCCCGCCTGTGCCCACAAAACCCCCCGAGGAGGTGGAGGGACCCCACTATGAGCCCTTCGGGCTTTATGGGAAGGAAGCCCACCCTTCCCAAATCCCATGCAACTCTGGCTTTACTGTGACACCACACAAGTTCATGCAACCTAGGAGACCCTTTGTGGAATCTGGGTGGCTCATTTCTGATGTGGGGTGTTGGGCAGTATCAGGCTGTGGGACAGGATTTCTAGTCTCTGGGGCTGGATCTCTAGTCTCTTGGGCCCTGTCAGGTTCTGGGACAGGATCTCTAGTCTCTGGGGCCCTGTCAGGCTCTGGGACAGGATCTCTAGTGTCTGCAGCAGGGTCTCTTGTCTCTGGGACAGGATCTCTAGTCTCTGGGGCCCTGTCAGGTTCTGTGGCAGCATCCCCAGCCCCCGGGGTAGGTATCAGGGTGGTTATCCAAGTCAATCTCCCTTTATCTCTGAGTACTAAGTAGAATAGGCTTATCAGCAACACCATCCTCTGTACAATATCATTAGCATTTAGGGAAGATCTGAATCCTTTGAAAACTGGTGGAGTGGACTCAAAGAGATGGGTTAAGGGTTGGGAGGGAGAAAGTTTCCCCCGGTGTCATCTCCTCACAGTAGGTGCCATTATTAAAGTAACCTCAAAAGCTTACAGTTAGCGTGTGATAGCCCTGTATCCATGTGCCCACATTCCGGAGGAAGTTAAAAACCCATGAATTCCTCACCTTATCAACCCATAATGCAAACTGGATAACAGCAACAGTGGCCTTAGTCAGAGGACCCATGTTTAGAAAAGGAGCTGCAAAAGGGAGAAATACAGCCACGGCCACATGCCACCCAAACCAGGGCAAACTGGACCACATAGTGCTGCCTAGCAAGGTTTCTATATTCAGCACACAGAACTGAGTTACCCAAGAACTGTTATTCCTTTTTCAGCCTTTTCTCTCAACGTCCTCAGGCCCCACTTGGGCGCCAAGATCTGTCTTGGTTTGAAAGACAGGTGTCAGACAAGAAAGGCAGGAGCCTCCCCTGAAATGGAAAATGCAACCCCCTTCCCTCTAAATTATTATAAATTTGAAAATAAGGGGTTTTCAGGCAAAGATATGAGAGATAGGAATAACAGTTCTTTACTAATAAATATATATGTATAACAACACAAACAAACAACAATAGCTGTGGCAGTGACAGCAAACAGCAGCACAAACCCAGTGCGGCCTCTCTCAGCCTCAGGCCCTTTCCCGTGGGTGCAGTTCCTCCTCCCGGTGAGCAGGGCGGGTGCGATGGTTCCCCCGCGGCTGCAGGGGGCGCCCCGGAGCGAGCTCGGGGAGCACCGGGAATGGCAGCGTGGGGTCCCAGGAAGGACGGATGAAAAGCCTCACAACCCCCTGGCAGCCAATCCCAGTGCCCGGCTGGATCCTCAGGAACAGCAGGCTGGAACAGCAGGGGCGAGCGCAGGTCTCGGGTGGCAGCGAGATGCACCAAACTCTGGTGCTGCAGCAGGGAAGCCCAGCAGGTCACAGCGTAGGGGCTACAGAGTAGCGAAAGCTCCGAGCAGTGGCAGGGACAGAGCAGCTGTGGCCCAGCTCCCAGCGGGACAGGGAGAAGAGCAGGCTTAGAAATCCCAGGAGTTCGCCCGTAGAAAGCAAACAGCCGAAGAAGCAGAAGCTTGCAGTGCTGACAAAGACGTCCACACCGAAGGCAGGCAGCTCCCCGATTGCACGCTGAGCACCCAGGCAGCCCCCAGGTGTCCCAACCCCCCAGGTGACAAAAGGGTGGCTACTTGCACCCTGCCCCTGTGGCCAGGTCTTCTGTTTCTTTTAAGTACCCAGTAGTTTGTCCCCTGGCAACTAGTATGGGGAAAATTCTTTAAGAGAAAAACAGGCTAAAATCCTAAACCCCAACAATGGAAAAAGGGGAGAAAACAAGGGGGAAAAGGCAAGAAAAGGTATGGAAAATGAGAGGGAAAATGAGAGAGAAAAGGCGGGAAAATGTATGGAAAAATGCAGATAAATGAAGGGCAAACAGCGGGAAAATGTACAGAAAAAGGCAGGTAAATGAGGGGGAAAAAGGTGGGAAAATGCATGGAAAAAGGCAGGTAAATGATGGGACAAAGGCAGAAAAATTACGGAGAGAAGGAGGGAAAATGAATGGTAAAAAAGAAGGAAAAAGTATGGAAAAATGTGGGAAAATTAGGGGGAAAAGGTGGGAAAATGAATGGATAAACGAAAGGAAACTGTATGGAAAAATACAGGTAACTGAGGGGGAAAAGGCAGGAAAATGTATGGAAAAAGGTGGGTAAATTAGGCGGAAGATGCTGGAAAATGAGGGGTTGAATGCGAGAAAATGAGGGGGAAAAGGCCGAAAAATGTATGGAAAAAGGCAGGTAAATGAGGGGGAAGAGGCAGGAAACTGTATGGAGAAAGGCAGGAAAATGAGAGGGAAAAGGCGGAAAAATGAACGGAATAAAGGAAGGAAAATGTATGGAAAAATGCAGGCAAATGAGGGGGGAAAGGTGGGGAAATATATGGAAAAAGGTGGATAAATGAGGGGGAAAAGGCACAAAAATGAGGGGGGTGAATGCGAGAAAATGAGGGAAAAGTTATGGAAAAAGGCAGGTAAATGAGGGGGAAAAGGAGGGAAAATATATGGAAAAAGGCAGATTAATGATGGGGCAAAGTCGGGAAAATGACGTGGAGAAAGTGAGAAAATGAGAGGGAAAAGGAAGGAAAACAAATGGAAAAAAGGAAGGAAAATGTATGGAAAAATAAGGGTAAATGAGGGGGAAAAGGCAGGAAAATGTGTGGAAAATTGCGAGGAAATGAAGGAAAAATGGCAGGGAAATACCCTGGAAGAAGGCAGGAAAATGAGTGAAAAGGCATGAAAATTAATGGAAAAAGACAGGTAAACGAGGGGGTAACGGCGGGAAAATGAGGAGAAAAAGGCAGGAAAAGCAACGGAGAAAAAGAGGGAAAATTAATTGGAAAAGGTGGGAAACTGAATGGAAAAAAGGCGGGAAAATGAAAGAAAATGTATGGAAAAAAGGGAGAAAATGAGGGGGAAAAGGCAGGAAAATGTGTGGAAAAAGGCGGGTAAATGAGGGGGGAAAGGCCGGAAAAGGTATGGAAAAAGGAAGGTACATGATGGCGCAAATGCAGGAAAATGAGGTGGAAAAGGGGAGGCAAATGAATGGAAAAAGAGAAGAAAAATGTATGGAAAAACGTGGGTAAAGGTAGGGCCAACGGTGGGAAAATGAGGAGGTGAATGCGGGAAAATGAGGGGGTGAATGTGAGAAAATGAGGGGGAAAAGGCTGGGAAATGTATGGAAAAAGGCGGGTAAATGAGGGGGAAAAGGCCAGAAACTGTGTGGAAAAAGGCAGGGAAATGAGAAGGAAAAGGTGGGAAAATGAATGGATAAAAGGAAGGAAAATGTTTGGAAAAACACAGGTAAATGAGGCGGAAAAAGAGGGAAAATGAGGGGGGGAAAAGGCAGGAAAATGTATGGAAAAGGGCAGGTAAATGAGAGGGAAAAGACGGGACAATGAATGGAAAATAGGAAATAAAATGTATGAAAAATTGTGGGTAAATGAGGGGGGAAAGGCAGGAAAATGTAGGGAAAAAGGCAGGTAAATGATGGGGCAAAGGTGGCAAAGTCATGGGGAGATAGTGGAAAAATGAGTTGGCAAAGACTGGAAAATGAACGGAAAAATGAAAGGACAGTGTATAGAAAAACTCGTGTTTTATATATATGTAAATATAGGGGAAAAGGCAGGAAAATGAGGGGGTTAACGTGAGAAAATGAGGTGGAAAAGGTGGGAAAATGTATGGAAAAAGGAAGGTGAATGATGAGGCAAATTCGGGAAAATGACAGGGAGAAGGCGAGAAAATGAGAGGGAAAAGGTGGGAACGTGAATGGAAAAAAAGAAGGAAAATGTATGGAAAAACACGGGTAAATGAGTTGGAAAAGGCGAGAAAATGAAGCAGTGAGTGCGAGAAAATGAGGGGGAAAATGCGGGAAAATGTATGCTATAACGCAGGTAAATGAGGGAGAAAAGGCGGGAAAATGAGGAGAAAAAGGCAGGGAAAGCAATGGAGATAAAGCAGGGAAATTATTGAGAAAAGGTGGGAAAATGAATGGAAAAAAGGAAGAAAATGTATGGAAAAAGGCAGGCAAATTAGGAGGAAAAGGCAGGAGATTTAATGGAAAAAGGCGGGGAAATGAATGGAAAAAAGGCAGGAAAATGACTGGGAGAAGGCAGGAAAATGAGGAAGAAAGGCGGCTAAATGAATGGAAAAATAGTGGGAAACTGAATGGAAAAAAAGCAGGAAAATGAGGGGGAAATTACAGAAAAATGACGACGACAGGGCAGGAAAATGAGGGGGAGAAGGTGAGAAAACGAATGGAAAAAAGGTGGGACAATATATGGAAAAAGGTGAGTAAATGAGGGGGAAAGGCAGGAAAATAAGGAAAAAATGCAGGAAATTGTATGGAAAAAGGCGGGAAAATGATAGGGGGAAAGGCGGGGAAATGAATGGAAAAAGGCAGGAAAATGACATGGAGAAGGCAGGAAAATGAGGAGGAAAAGGCGGGAAAGTGTGGAGAAAAAGGTGGGAAAATGAATGGAAAAAGGCTTGAAAATCAGCGGGAAAGCATGGGAAAATGGATGGAAAAAAAGGTGGGAGAATGTATGGAAAAAGGCAGGAAAATTACTGGAAGAAAGGTGGGAAAATTACTTGGAGAAGGCTGGAAAATGAAGGGGAAATGTAGGAAAAATTAATGGAAATAGGCAGGAAAATGTATTGAAAAAGCAAGAAAATGAGGAGAAAAAGGCAGGAAATTGAGGGGAAAAAGGCAGGAAAATGAGGGGTAAAGGCAGGAGAATGACGGGGAGAAGGCAGGAGACTGAGAGGCAAAAAGCAGAATAATGAGAGGGAAAAGGTGGGAAAGTGAGGAGAAAACGGCAGGAAAACAAGGGGCAAAAAGGCGGAAAAATGACAGCGAGAAAGCAGGAAAATGAGGGGGAGAAGGCGGGAAAATGGAAAAAAGGCAGGAAAATGTATGGAAAAAGGTGGGAAAATTACTAGAAGAAGGCAGGAAAATGAGAGGAAAAAGGCGGGAAAATGTATGGAAAAAGGCAAGTAAATGAGTGGGCAAAGGCCGGAAAATGAATGGAAAAATGGCAGAAAAATTGGGCCAGGAACCTAAGCCGGTATTCCATGAATGTCTTCAGCGCTTCCAGCCGGTACGAGCGGCCATCCACATCCACAGTCTGGAAAAGCGGGAAAATTCCAAGGGATGACAGGGGAGAAAGGGAATGAAAGCTGTTTTTCCAAGGATTTCCAAGGGAATTTGTTGTGCTGGCTGAATTCCTGCTTGAATCCCCATGTGATTCCCACAAAATCCCCTCACGATTCCCACAAAATTCCCTCATGATTCCCACAAAATCCCCTCACAGTTCCTGCCAAAATCACCTCACAATTCCCAAAAAACATCCCCTCACAATTCCCGCCAAAATCTCCTCATGATTCCCACCAAATTCCCGTCACGATTCCCGCCAAAATCCCATCATGATTCCCACAAAAATCCCCTCATGATTCCCACCAAAAATCCTCTCACAATTCCCGCAAATTCAAAATTCCTGCCAAAATTCCCTCATTATTCCCAAAAAAATCCCCTCATGATTCCCATAAAATCCCTTCTTGATTCCCACAAAATCCCCTCACAGTTCCAAAAAAAATCCCTTCATAATTCCCACAAAGTCCCCTCATGATTCCCGCCAAAATCCCTTCACAATTCCCACCCAAATCACCTCATGATTCCCGCCAAATCCCCTAACGATTCCCACCAAAATCCCCTCACAATTCCTGCCAAAATGCCCTCTTGATTCCCAAAAAAATCCCCTCGTGATTCCCAAAAAAACCCCTCAAGATTCCCACAAAATCCCCTCACAATTCCCGCCCAAAATCCTCTCACAATTCCCACAAAATTCTCTCACGATTCCCACCAAAATCTCCTCAGGATTTACGTCAAAATCCCCTCACAATTCCTAAAAAATCTCCTAACGATTCCCACCCAAATTCCTTCATGATTCCCACCAAAATCCTCTTACAATTCCTTCCCAGAATCCCCTCGTGATGCCCACAATATCCCTTCACAGTTCCCGCCAAAATCCTCTCATAATTTCTGCAAAATGCCCTCACGATTCCTGCCCAAATCCCCTCGTGATTCCCCCCAAAATTCCCTCACAGTTCCTAAAAAATCCTCTCACAATTCCCAAAAAAATCCCCTCATAATTCCCAAAAAATCCCCTCATGTTTCCTGCCCAGATTCCCCTTGATTCGCAAAAAAATTCCCCTCACGATATCTGCCAAAATCCTCTCACAATTCTGAAAAAAACCCCTCACGATTCCCACAAAATCCCCTAAAAATTCCTGCCAAAATCCCCTCATGATTCCCAAAAAAATCCCATCACGATTCCCAAAAAATCCCATCATGATTCCCACAAAATCCACTCACGATTCCCAAAAAGCCTCCTCATGACTCCTACCCAAATCCCCTCATGATTCCCGCCAAAATCCCCTCACAAATCCCGCCAAAATTCGCCTCATCATTCCCAGAAAACCCCCTCACAGTTCCTGCCAAAATCCCCTCAGAATTCCCAAAAAACTCCTCTCATGATTCCCATCAAAATCCCCTCATGATTCCTGCCAAAATCGCTTCAAAAGTCCCAAAAAAATCCCCTCATGATTCCCACAAAAGCCCTTCATGATTCCTGCCAGAATCCCCTCACGATTCCTACAAAATCCCCTCGCAATTCCTTCCAAAATCCCCTCCTGATTCCCGCCAAAATCCCCTCATGATTCCTGCCAAAATCCCCTCATGATTCCTGCCAAAATCCCCTCACGATTCTTGATAAATCCCCTCAAACTTCCTGCCAAAATACCCTCATGATTCCCAAAAAAATCCCCTCGTGATTCCCAAAAAATCCCCTCACGATTCCCAAAAAATCGCCTCACGATTCCCACAAAATCCCCTCACAATTCCCGCCCAAAATCCTCTCACAATTCCTAAAAAAATCCCCTCACAATTCGCACCCAAATTCCTTCATGATTCCCGCCAAAATCCCATCACGATTCCTGCCAAAATCCTCTTACAATTCCTGCCAAAATCCTCTTACAATTCCTGCCAAAATCCCCTTGTGATGCCCACAAAATCCCTTCACAATTCCCTCCAAAATCCCCTCATAATTCCTGCAAAATGCCCTCACAATTCCTGCCCAAATCCCCTCGTGATTCCCCCCCAAATTCCCTCACAATTCCTAAAAAATCCCCTCACAATTCCCACAAAATCCCCTCATGATTCCCATAAAATCCCCTCAGGATTCCCACCGGAGAGGGACCTTTATATATGCCTCAACATGCATCACAAATGAGGTGAAGAAAATTCTTATCAAAAACTGTGTTGCCCTGTGCCCAGAGAGGCTTCACCTGGCACCCAGTCAGGGCAGAGATCAGACTGCGAGCAACTCCCCACGCCCCCAGCGCCCCCCACACACTTGCTGGTGAGGACAAGTACCCGGATGCCCACGAAAAATGCCCGCCAAAAACGGGCCCGTGAAGCCAAATTTGGGGAGGAGTTTGGGGGCACATAAAAGCAGCTTGCTGCAACACCATGAGGTCTGTCTTGTCTTTTTGCTTTGGGTCGCTCCAAGAGTCTGCTTGGCCCCTTCTGCTCCCGCTTTCGCACCCTCTTCCCTGTGCTCCCGTCTCCCTGCCTGTGCCTGCTTTGCCCTGCTGTGCCAGTTCTAGGAACTAGCTTGTCGCCGTGAAGATCTCGTGCCCGCAGCCGTCACCCACACCCAGCTCGTAGCTGCCGCTGCCCACAGCTGCCGCCTGCACTCAGTTTCCAGCCGCTGCCTGCACCTAGCTCGTAGCCGCCGCACGCAGCCAAACTGCAGTGGCCGCCACCTGCATCCAGCCCTGACCGCTGCTGCTGCCGTGTTCCCCGTGTTGCCCGCAGCAACGAGCCCAGAGCACAAGGCCGTGGCACCCAGCCTGCAGCCGCGGCTGCCCTCAGCCGCCGCGCCCCAACGCTGAGAGACTGCAGCTGCTCCAGGAGTGCGCCTGCA
This sequence comes from Monarcha castaneiventris obscurior, assembly GCA_026261815.1. Lineage (NCBI taxonomy): Eukaryota > Metazoa > Chordata > Aves > Passeriformes > Monarchidae > Monarcha > Monarcha castaneiventris. The sequence continues at coordinate 57,565 of JAMPIT010000866.1, forward strand.
GCCACAGCAGCCTGTTCCCCGCTGAAGGAAGGGACACGCAGCCTGCTGCTCCTTAAAAATTGCGCCCAGCCTGCCACTGCAGCTATGCAAACGCTCCGCAGTTCGCAACACGCATGCTTTGTCTGCCAAACCGATGCTGACAAATAGCCGGGATTCTGTGGTAACGCTGTCCGCCTGCTTCTCTCCCCACCCCCACTCTTTTTCTTCTCTCTCTCTCTCTCTGCTCCTTTTTCCTGTTCTTCCCCTCCTTTTTTTAAATAAGAACACTTACGTTTCTTTTTTGTTAATTGTTTGTTTGTTTTATTTCAATAAGCAGTTTTCAGCTATAATATTGCCATGTTAGTGCTTGATTTTTCGTCAGAAAAACCTATCAACAGAATCCTTCCCAGCTTCCCTTTTTATAGTGGAACAGGACACTACCCAAATCCCCTCATGAGTCCCACAAAATCCCCTCATGATTCCCGCCAAAATCCCCTCATGATTCCCAAAAAATCATTTTATAATTCTCATCAAAATCCCCTCACAATTTCTTCCCAAATCCCCTCAAAATTCCCAAAAAATTCTCTCGTGATTCCCACCAAAATCACCTCATCATTCCCCAAAACCCCCCTCACAGTTCCCAAAAAATTTCCTCATGATTCCCAAAACATCCCCTCACAATTCCCACAAAATCTGCTCAGGATTTCTGTCCAAATCCCCTCACAATCCCTAAAAATATCCCCTCTCAATTCCCACCTGAATTCCTTCATGATTCCTGCCAAAATCCCCTCACATTTCCCTCCAACACTGCCTCATCATTCCCAAAAAATCCCCTCACGATTCCCACAAAATCCCCTCACGATCTGACAAATCCCAGAAAAAAACCCCAAACAAAACAACAGGATAAAAAATGGGAAGAAAGGGAAAAAAATGGGGAACATGAGGAAAAAAAAAAATTGAAGAAAAAAGGGGGAAAAATGGGAAAATAAGGGGAAATAGGGGAAAAAGAGGGGGAAAATAGGGAAAAAAACTGGGGGGAAAATGGAGAAATGAATGGGAAAAAAACAGGGGAAAAGGGGAAAAGGGGAAAAAGTCCGAGAAAACAGGGAAAAAATGGGGAGGAATGGGAAAAAACAGAAAATAAATGGGGAAAAAATGGGAAAAATGGGGGGGGGGGAAGAAAAATGGAAAAAGGGAAAATAAGGGGGGGAAATGGGGAAAAAAGGGAAAAAAGGCAAAAAACAAAGTGAAAAAATTGGGAGAAAAGGAAAATACTTGGGAGAAAAACTGGGAAAATAAGGGGGACGAAATGGGGAAGAAAACTGGGAAAAATGGGGGAAAAACAAAAAAGTAAGGAAAGGGGAAAAATGGGAAAAAAGGGGTAAATTTGGGGAAAATAAGGAAAAATGGGATAAAACCAGGAAAAACAGGAAAAAAAAACTGGGGAAAAAAAGGGGGAAAACAGGAACAATGGGAAAAAATTGGCCGGAAAATGGGGAAAAATTGGGAAAAAGTTGTGGGGAAAACGGGGGGAAAGAAAGGAAAAAGAAAGGGAAAATTGGAGGGAAAAGTGGAGAGAAATGGGAAAAAAATGGGAAAAAAATGAGAAAAAGCGGGAAAGATCAGGAAAATGGGAAAAAACTGGGAAAAAGGGGGAAAACAGGAAAAGAGGGGGAAAAAGGGGAAAATTTTCTAAAAAAACAGGAAAAAAGGGATAAAACTGGGAAAACTGAAAAAAGGAAAATAAGAGGGAAAAATGGGCAAAATACAGGGAAAAAATGGGAAAAAAACTGTAAAAAAGGGAAAAAAACCCAGGAAAAACCCCCAGGAAATTCCCACTGAACGGATTCCAAATGCCGAGGAATTCCGGTGGTGGAAATTCCCACCGGGAATTCCGAACTCTCACCTGTTCTCTTCCCGTGGTGGCCTCGGTCCAGAAGAGGTGAAATCCTTGGATGGGAGCGTCAGAAAAAAGCAGGAGGATCCCAAAAGAGTCGGATGGACGTGGGAGAAGCCGGAAGGGTGCGGAAATTTTCCATGGGGACGGGAATTTGCACTGGAAAAGCGGGAAAAGGGAATTGGCGGAATTGTGGGAATGGCAGGAATGGCGGGGAGTCGGGGTGAGGAGGAGGGGAGAGGACGGGAAAAGTGGGAAAAATGGGGAAAAACATGGAAAAGATGGGTGAAAATGGGGAAAAGAAGGGAAAATGTGGGGAAATGGAAAAAATGGGGAAAATATGTTGGGGTCACTGGGCCAGCTGGTCAGCCAGGGAGCTCTAAAGTAGCTGAGGCCAGCTGGTGGAAAAACTCAGGCATTTGAAATATACCTTCATAACTCTGTGAAGGAAAAGCCCCTCCCACAAGCCCTCGCGGTTGGAATGTAACCTTATCCCCCACACCCTGTTGAATGGAAAACTACCTCTCCCAGCATGCTGCCTGTGTGGCTGCTTCCTGCCCTGGTCCCCTGCCCTGCCCCTTCCCTCTGCTCAGTGGCTCCGTTCCTCGGCCCTGCCTTTGTACCGCCCCCATGCCCTCAGATCAGAACTCTATGTAAAGGCTGTCTGGCCATGTGCCGTCCTCTTCGCTCGTCCATCTCTGTGGAATAAACCTGCACTGTGGAACTCGGGCAAGCGTTGGGCTCGCCTTGGCTCCTTGTCTCTGGTAATATTGAGCTACCCAGCTTAGGCGTGGAGGTGCGTGCCACCAGCGCCTTCCAGCTGCACAGGGCAGAAAGAGGGGTGTGCTAGCAGCTTATTCTGCACCTGAATTGCTCCTCTCAAGAGACAGTTTGGGGTACACAGCAGCCACCTCCAACTGCCCTATATCCCCCACAACCTTTAATATTTATAAAAATGTGCGAAAAAATGGGAAAAACAGGGAAAAGGGGGGGATAATGGGGGGAAATATGGAAAAACATGGGAAAATGGGGGGAAAATGGGGAAAATGGGGGAAATGGGGGAAAATGGGGGAAAATGGGAGAAATGTGGGAAATCGCGGGAAAAATGGGGGAAACATGACAAAAGAAGGAAAAACATGGGAAAAAGAGGGAAAAATGTGTGAAAAACAGGGAAAATCTTGGGAAAATGGGAAAAATGGGGGAAAATATAGAAAAAGGGAAAAATGTGAGTAAAGCCTAAAAATGTGGAAAAATGGGGGGAAAACGGGAAAATCACGAAAAACCATGGAAAACATTGGAAAAACAGGGAAAAATGTGGGGAAATGGGAAAAAGGTGGTAAAAAATGGGAAAAACAGGAAAAAATGGGTAAAATTTTGAAAAAGTGGGAAAAAGAGGGGAAAAAAGGGAACAATAGGGAAAAACAGGAAATTATGGGAAAAACGGGGAAAAATGTGGGTAAAAGTGGAAAAAACGGGGAAAAATGTGGGAGAAATGGGAAAAACAGGGAAAATGTGGGAAAAATGGGGGGAAGGTAGGAAAAAATGGGGAAAATATGGGGAAAATGTGGGAAAAACATGGGAAAACCAGGGCAAAATGGGGGGAAATGGGAAAAATGTGGGAAAATAGAGGAAAAACTTCGGAAAATGTGGGAAACGGTGGGAAAATGGGGGGAAAAGTGGGAAAAGCTCCCCAAATTGCCAATGCCGGCATTCCCAGGACACTCATGCTCGGGGCGGGTGGAGATGTGGATGGATTCCCAGGATTTTCCAGCTCCCCACTCATTGGAAGTGACGACGTGGAAGGTGTAGGATTCCATGGGAAGAAGATTCGAAACGGTGCCCTGGAGAATTCCTGCCTGCCACGTGTTCATGAAAACTTTTCCTGACTTTTTTCCCGCCCTTTTTTTCACCTCACAAAAGGTTTTCCCACCTTTTTCTCCAGCCCCTTTTTCACCTCATGAAAGGTTTTCCTGTACTTTTTTCCCGCCCTTTTTTCTCTCCCTTTTTCCCGCCTTTTTTCCTCCTCAGGAAAACTTTTCCCACCCTTATTTTTCCACCCTTTTTTTCACCTCATGAAAGGTTTTCCTGCCTCTTTTCTTCTGCCCTTTTTTCCTGCCCTTTTTCCCCCTCACACAAGGTTTTCCCACCCTTTTTTCCCCTGCATTTCTTCCCCTTCCTTTTTTCCCACCCTTTTTTCCCCGCCCTTTTTTCCCCTCACTAAAGGTTTTCCCACCCTTTTCCCCCTTCTGTATTGGTTTGAAAATAAGCCAGTGGGACATTGCAAGTCAGGATTAAAATTTAATAGGAAAAAATTAAAAATAAGTGAAATAATACAAGCAAAAAGCACTGACAAAGTCAGATACAACCTGACACCCTGTTAGGGTAGTGGTAGCAGTCCAAATGAAGTAGTTCAGTGGAAGCGGTGATCCTATAGAAGGTCTGGTCTCCAGCTGAAGGTCCAGTGGTAGCTCTTGTCCTCTGGGAACCCAGCAGACAGGGCTAACTTAGGCAGTTCCAAGGCCAGGTTATATCCAGGTGGGAATGCTTGGCTCTTCCCTCCTGGGCAGAGCATTTCACAATAGGATGAGATAAGTCCATGAGTCATGCAGTGGCTCTTTGATGGCCCATTGTCTGTTATCAGGGGTGGGTCATAGCAGGAGATAACAGCTAATGGCCCACAGCTGGTGGTAATAGAATACCTCTATATTGTAACCGAGGACACCCTCACACAAGGTTTTTCCACCTTTTTTTTTTTCCCCATCACTTTTTCCCACCTTTTTTTTCCTTCACAAAAGCTTTTCCTGCCTTTTTTCACACCTTTTCTCTGCTTTTTTTCCCCGCCATTTTTCCCCCTCACAAAAGGTTTTCCTGCTTTCTTCCTGACTTTTTCCCTCACGAAAAGTTTTCCCGCTCTTTTCTCCCACCTTTTTTTCCCGCCTTTCTTTTTCCACCTTTTTTTCTGCCCTTTTTTTTCCTCACAAAAGTTTTCTTGCCTTTTTTCCTGCCCTTTTTTCCCCCTCACGAAAGTGTGGTGGCCGGTGAACATATGGTGTTGGGGTGACTGGAGGGGTTCCCCCCGAGGTGCATTGCCCTTTGGGATGGACTGTCCCGGTTTGAATTCTGCGGTTGCCTGTCAGCCTGGTCTCTCCCCTAGAGCTCTCCCATTGGTCCCCGCTCCCTGGTCCCACCTCTCCCCTGGCCTGAGTTAGCCATGGTGTTCGTATTTACCTCTACATCCTCTGACAGTGAAGATGCAATAAAATCCTCCTGCTGGAATTGCAAGCAAATACCCTCCCTGACTCTTTGTCACTGACTGAATACTGATTTACAGTATTACAAAAGGTTTTCCCACCCTTGTTTCCCCTCATGAAAGGATTCCTTGCCTTTTTTCCCCGCCTTTCTTTCTCCCTTTTTCCTGCCCTTTTTCCCCCTCACAAAAGGTTTTCCCGCCTTTTTTTACCGCCGTTTTTTCCGGCCTTTTTTCCTGCACTTTTTCCCCCTTCACATAAGGTTTTCCTGCCTTTTTTCTCGCCCTTTTTCCCGCTCACAAAATCTTTTCCCGCCTGTTTTCCCGACTTTTTTTTCCTGCCTTTTTTTCCTGCCTTTTTTTCCTGCTCTTTTTTTCCCTCATGAAAGCTTTTCCCACCTTTTTTCCCCTCCTTTTTATCTGCTTTTTTTCCCTCCCTTCCCCCCCCCCACAAGGGTTTTCCTCCTTTTTTTCCCCCTCAAAAAACCTTTTCCTGCTTTTTTTCCCGCCTTTTTTCCCCCTCACAAAATCTTTTCCCGCTTTTTTCCCTACATTTTTTCCCGCCCTTTTTTCCCTTCAGAAAACATTTTCCCACCCTTTTTCCCCATCTTTTTCTTTCCCGCCCTTTTTTACCACCTTTTTCCCCCCGCAAAAAGTTTTCCCGCTCTTTTTTCCTGTCTTTTTCTTTCCCGCCTTCCTTTCCCACCTTTTTCTTCCAACTTTTTTCCCCCTAACGAAAGGTTTTCCTGCCCTTTTTTCCCCCTCACGAAAGGTTTTCCCACCCTTTTCTCCCCCTCATGAAAGGATTCCCTGCCTTTTATTCCCTGCCTTTTATCTCCCTTTTTCCCGCCCTTTTTTCCCCCCTCACAAATGGTTTTCCTGCCTTTTTTCCTGCTTTTTTTCCCCCCTCCTTTTTCCCGCCTCTTTTTCCCCTCACAAATGGTTTTCCCGCCCTCTTTTCCTTCCTTTTCCCCTCCTATTTTCCCCCTTACAAAAAGTTTCCCTTCCCTTTTTTCCCGCCTCTTTCCCACCTTGTTTCCTTCCTCTTTCCCCCCTCCCTTTTTCCTGCCCTTTTTTCCCCAGACTTTTTTCCTGCTGTTTTTTCCCACATTTTTTTCCCCTCACGAATGGTTTTCCTGCCCTTTTTTCTTGCCTTTTTTTCCCTCAAGAAAGTTTTTCCTGCACTTTTTTCCCGCACTTTTTCCCCGAAAAAAGGTGGAAAAAAAAGGGGGGAAAAAAGGGCGAAAAAAAAAAGGGAAAAAATGCCGGGAAAAAAAGAGGGGGAAAAAAAAGCCGGGGAAAAAAAAGCTGGGGAAAAAATTGGGCAGGAAAACATTTTGTGAGGGGATAAACGGGCGGGATAAAAAGCGGGAAAAAAGGGCAGGAAAAGATTTTGTGAGGAGAAAAAAGATGGGAAAAAAGGCAAAGAAAAAAGGCGGGAAATTTTTCATTAGGGGAAAAAAGGGAGGGGAAATGGTGGGAAAACCTTTTGTGAGGGGGAAAAAAGGTGGGAAAAAAGGAGGGGAAAAGGTGGGAAAATCTTTTGCGAGGTGAGAAAAAAGGCGGGAAAAAAGGGCAGGAAAAACACTTGTGAGGTGAAAAGAGGCAGGAAAAAAGGAAGGGGAAGAAAGGGAGGGAGAGAAAAGGAGGAAAAAAAGTCAGGAAAAAAGGGCAGGAAAACCTTTTTTGAGGGGAAAAAGGAGTGGGAAAAAAAGGGCGAGAAAACTTTTTGTGAGGGCGGAAAAAGGCAGGGAAAAGGGAGGGAAAAAAGGCAGGAAATTCTTTCCTGAGGGGAAAAAAGGGCAGGAAAACCTTTCATGAGGGGAAAAAAGGGCTGGAAAACCTTTCACGAGAGCAAAAAATAACAGGAAAAAAGGCAGGGAAAAAAGGGTGGGAAAACCTTTTGTGAGAGGGGAAAAAAAGAGCGGGAAAAAAGGGAAAGAAAACCTTCTGTGAGGAGGAAAAAAGCGGGGAAAAACAGGCAGGAAAACAAGGCAGGAAAAAGCTTCCCGGAATTCCCACTCACCCAGCATGGAGAGCTCAGTGTCTGCGCTCTTGTTCCCTATGCTGTTGCCAAAATTCACCAGGCAGGTGTAAATTCCTGAATTCCGGGAAGTGATGTTGGCAATGCCCAGGTTGCTGCCAGCCAGCCGGGAATATTTCTTGGAGCTGGGAGAAATTCGGGAATGTCAGCACGGAATTCTGACTTGATTGGATTCGTTTGATTGAAATTTCCATCAAGAATTGCTTTGGAATTCCAGTGGAATTCCAGGTGGGATTGCGGAGTCCTTTCCAAGCTTGGATTGGCTGCAGGGAACCAAGGAAATGGGAAGATTTGGGAGCCGTTCCCGTTGGAATTTTGGTTGGGAATGCCCAGTGAAATTTGGGATTTCCATTAGAATTCCTGATCCTTTTTCCCATTGGAATTCTTGCTATTCGTCCCCCTGGGATTCCCGTTCCCACTGGAATTCCCACCCTTGAATGCCCTTTGAACCTCCCTAAATCCCCAAAAATGGCTGAGAATTCCCAAAAAATCCCCCGAGAATTCCCATAATAGGCAAGAATCCCCAAAAATGGCCCAAAATTCCCAAAAACCAGCCAAGAATCCCCAGTAATCCCCTGAAAATTCCCAGAAATCAACCAAGAATCCCCCAAACCAGCAGAGAAGTCCCAAAAATTGGATAATTCCCAAAAAACTGCTGAAAATTCCCTAAATTGGAGGAGATTCCCCAAAAATTTCCCAAGAATTCCCAAAAGATGACCAAGAATCCCCAAAAAAAGGCTGAAAATTCCCAAATATTGCCAAGAATTTAGAAAAAAGCCAAAAGAGTCCCAAAAATGGCCAAGAATTCCCAAAAATCCCCTGAAAACCCCAGAAAGCAGCCAAGAATTCCCAAAAAAAGGCCCAAAATTCCACAAAAATCCCTGAAAATTCAAAAAAAGATCAAAAATTCCCAGAGGATGCCCCAAAAATTCCAGAAATCCCCTGAAAAATCCCAAAAAACAGATGAAAATTCCAAAAAAATTTCTGAAAACTCACCAAAAAAATGGCTGAGAATTCTCAAAAATCCCCTGAGAATTCCCAAAAACCAGCAAAAATTTCCCAAAAGAGCTGCAACTCCCAAAAAAGGCAGGAAATTCCCAAAAATCCCCCAAGAATTCCCAGAAAATGGCTGAAAATTCCCCCAAATCCCCCAAAATTCCCAGGAAAGGCTGAGAATTCCCAAAATCCCCCAAGAATTTCCGAAAATGGCTGGAAAGTCCCCCAAATTAGCTGAAAATTCCCAAAAAATCCCCCAAAATTCCCAAAAAAGGCTGAAAATTCCCTAAAAATATCCCCAAAAATTCGCAAAAAGTCTGAAAATTCTGCAAAAACACACTAAAAATTCCCCAAAATCTCCCAGATTCCCAAAAAACAGATGAAAATTCTCTCAAAACCACTGAAAATTCTCAAAAATCCCCCAAAATTCCCAGTAAGTGCTGAAAATTCCCCAAATCCTCCAAAAATGGCAAATAACCAGCCAAAAATTCCCAAACAAATCTCCGAATTCTCAAAAAAATCCGCAAAATACCCAAAAAATGCTGAAAATTCCTCAAAAATCCCCAAAAAATCCCTAAATCACCCTAAAATCCCCCCAGACTCCTCAAATTCCCAAAAAAGATGAAAATTCCCCAAAACCCCTGAAAAATCCCCCAAAAAGTCCCCAATATCCTAAAAAATCCCTCAAAATCCCCAAAAACTCCCCCAAAAAATCTCGAGAAAGTCCCTGAAATTCCCCCAAAATCCCTCCCAAAATTTCCCTGAATTCCCAAAACTTCCTCAGAATTTTCCAAAATGGCTGAAATGTCCCAAAAATTCCCAAAAATTTCCCAAAAAATCCCTGAATTCCCAAAAGACCCTGAAAATCCCCCCAAAAATCAAAAACAATCCCCCAAAATGCCCCAAAATGGCTGAAAATTCCCCAAAAAACAGCCAAAAATTCCCAAAGAACAGCCAAAAATTCTAAAAAATCCCCCAAATTCCCCAAAAGTGCAGAAAATCCTCCAAAAATTCCCCAAAAATCCCCAACTTCCCACCAATTCCCCAAAATTCCCCAAAAAATCCCCCCAAATCCCAAAAATTTCCAAGAAAGGCTGAAAATTCCCCAAAATCTCCAAAAATGGCTGAAAATTCCCCAAAACAACTTGTAAAAATCCTCCAAAATTCCCAAAAAAATCCCCAAATGTTCCCCAAAAAATCCCCGAAAATTTCCAGAAATCTACAGAAAATCCCCCAAAATTTACAAAAAATCTCAGGAAATTCCCCAAAATGCCTGAAAATTCCCAAAATCACCAAAAAACCACCTGAAAATTACCCAAAAATCCCCCAAATGCCTAAAATGGTTGAAAATTCCCAAAAATACCCCAAATTCCAAAAAACCCACCTGAAAATACTCAAAATTCCTCGAAACTCCCAAAAAACAGCCGAAAATTCCCAAAACACCACCTGAAAATTCCTTTAAAATTCCCCAAAACTTCTGCAAAATCCCCCAAAAATCCCCAAAATCTCTGAAAAATATCCAGAATCCACAAAAAAATCTCAAAAAACCACCTGAAAATACCCAAAAACCAGCCAAAATTTCCCAAAAAATGCTGAAAATTCCCCCCAAAAAATCCCCCAAAAATGCTGAAAATTCCCCCCCAAAAATCCCCCAAAAATGCTGAAAATTCCCCCCAAAAAATCCCCAAAAATTCCCTCAAAATTCCCGAATTCCTGCTCACCTGACAGGAATGACGTCGTTCCCTTGGAGCCAGGTGAAGGTGGGTGCCGGAATTCTGGAGGCCAAACATTCCCGGATGGTGACGTTGGATGGGCGCCGCAGGAAAAGCAGCAGCCGCGGAATTCCGGGATCTGGGATTGGGATTCGAACTGTAAAAAATGTGGAATTACCAGTTTTTATTGGGATCCCATTTTTTTTCCCCATTTTTTTCCCAATTTTTCCCAGCCCAAATTTCAAGGAAAATCCAGAATTTTTCCCTCCATGAAATCCCAGTTTTTTACCTTTTTTTCCCAGGATTTTCCCACTTTTCCAAACCAAAATTTGAGGGAAAATCCCGAATTTTTCTGTTTGGATTTCCTCCATTAAATCCCAAATTTTCCTGATTTTTCTGGGGTTTTCCCGCTTTTCCAAGCCCAAATTTGAGAGAAAATCCAGAATTTTTCCCCTCTTGGATTCTCTCCATTAAATCCCAATTTTTTCCCCATTTTTCCCCAAATTTCCCTGCTTTTCCAAGCCCAAAATTCAGAGAAAAATCCCAAATCTTCCCCTCCTTAAAATCCCAATTTTTTCCCCATTTTTTCCCATTTTTCCCCATTTTTTCTCAATTTTTCCCGGTTTTCCAAGCCCAAATTTGAGGGAAAATCCAGATTGGAAAATGATAGAAATCCCGGGAAAAATTGCAGGATCGGGGCCTGGAAAACCATGGAAAAGGCTGGAAAACTGGGAAAAAAGCCGGGATCAGCTCCCAGCAGAGCATCCCTGGCTCCAAATCCTGGAAAAATTCTGGGATTCAGAGAAGGGAAATGATGGAAAATGATGAAAATCTGGGAAAAATTCTAGGATCCAGGGATGGAAAAAGATGGAAAATTATGGAAAACAATCCAAATCCTCAAGAAAACCTGGGAAAAGGGTGGAAATCTGGGAAAAATTCAGGATTAGGACTGGGAAAAGATGGAAAATTCTGGAGATCCTGGAAAATTCTGAGATCAGGGCTGGAAAAACATGGAAAAGGCCGGAAATCTGGGAAAAATGCTGGGATCCACTCCCAGCAGAGCATTCCCAGCTCCAAATCCTGGAAAAATTCCAGGATTCAGGGCTGGAAAATGATGGAAAAGGATGGAAATCCCAGAAAAAATCTGGAAAAAGGATGGAAAGGACCCAAATCCTGGAAATCTGGGAAAAATTCCGGGATTCGGGGCCGGAAAATGATAGAAAATGACGGAAATTCTGGGGAGAATCTGGGATGGGGCTGGAAAACATGGATAATTATGGAAATCCTGGAAAATTCTGGGAAAAGGATGGAAAAAGATGGAAAAGGACCAAAATCCTGGAAAAATTCCAGGATCAGAGGCTGGAAAAACATTAAAAAATATGGAAAAGGATGGAAATCCTGGAAATCCCAGAAAAATTCCAGGATCAGAGGCTGGAAAGACACAGAAAAGAACCCAAATCATGGAAAAAATCTGGGAAAAGGATGGAAATCTGGAAAAAATTCCAGGAGCAGAGGCTGGAAAATAATCTGGGATGGAAAAGGATGGAAAATGCTGGAAAATGATGGAAATACAGGAATAATTCCAGGATTCAGGACCTGGAAAATAATTCCCAGATCCAAATCCTGGAAAAAATCTGGGATCCAGGGATGGAAAATGATGGAAAAGGACCCAAATCCTGGAAAAAAACTGGGACTACAGCAGGAAAAACAGGAAAAAGGACGGAAATCCAGGAAAAATTCTGAGAAAAGTATGGAAGAAGATGGAAGAGGATGGAAAAGGATCCAAATCCTGGAAATCCTGGAAAAAATCCTGGATTCAAGGCTGGAATATGTTGGAAATCCAGGATCAGGGCTGGATAAACACGGAAAAGGCCAGAAATCCAGGAAAAATTCCAGGATTTGGGACTTGGCAAAAATTCCAGGATCCAGGGAGAGAAGGGGATGGAAAATGATGGAAATCTGGGAAAAATACAGGGATTAAGGCTAGAAAAGTATTCCTGGACCCAAATCCTGGAAAAATTCTGGGATCAGGGCTGGAAAATGAAAGAAATCCAGGAAAAATTCCAGGATTCAGAGGCTGGAAAAGGATCTGGGATGGAAAAAATCTGGGAAAAAGATGGAAAAGGATCCAAATCCTTGGAAATAATCTAGGAAAAGGATGGAAATCCTGGAAAAATCCCAGGATCAGGACTGGAAAAGGATCTGGGATGGAAAAATTCTAAAATCTGGGTCTGGAAAAGGTGGAAAAGGATGGAAATCTGGGAAAAATTCCAGGATTCAGAGAGGGAAAAACAGGGAACAGGATGGAAATCTAAAAAAAATCCAGGAAAAACTTCCGAATCAGGGCTGGAAAATCATGGAAAAGGACAGAAATCAGGGAAAAAGTCCAAAATTCAGAGGCTGGAAAAGGATGGAAAATGATGAAAATTACAGAAAAAATTAAAGAACCAGAGCTGGAAAAAAACAGAAGAGGATGGAAATCAGGGGAAATGTCTGGGAAAAGGATGAAAATCCTGGAAAAATTTGAGATCAGCGACAAGAAAAGAATTCCAGAGATGGAAAAGGATCCAAATAAAAGAAAAATTCCTGGATCCAAGACCAGGAAAAAGTTCTGGGATGGCACGCAGGCAGAAAATAAAGCCTGATCCAGCTGCCCTCAGCCCACGCCCAGCCGTGTCATTGGGGCGGGGAAACTTTGGGAGCAGCCGCAGCCCTGCTCCTGCTCCTGCTCCTGGCTGGGCACTCAGCTGCTGGGACACAGGTGTGCCCTGATGCCCCCGCTCACCCCCTCAGCAGTGGACAAGATTTGGGGCACTTTGAAGCCATGTTCGGGGTGAATTCAGCCGCTTCAGAGAGGGCAAAGAGACAATTTGAGAGGCTTTCTGGGGTGTTCCCCCTTTTGCCCCCCACTGCAAATCTCCCCCCTCTCCACAGATTCTCTGCCACTCCCCTACCGATCCCTCCTGTGCCCCCAAAAGCCCCCTCGGAGGGGGAGGGACCCCCTACATCCGCCGTCCCGGGTATATGGAAAGCCCCTCTCCCATTCCCCCCCCCACTCCATCCTCGTCCCCCTCGACTTGTGGCCACCAAACGGGATGAGGCTGAAGGGAGCAGCGGAGCCCGCGCCGGCCCAGCGCAGAGAGGTTGCCGTGGCTCCGCAGGTGCCACTGTGGGCTATGTTGTTGGAGAGAATACCTATGGCGGCGGGCAAGCGGCCAATCCAAATGGGGCTAGGGTTACCAGGGCGGGTTGCTGGGGAGGTGCTGCGGTGCCGGGGAGCAGGGTGGGCTTTGCCTTAAGGCCAAAAGCGGGGTCAGAAAGCCAAGGATGGGGGTCGGCTATGCGAAGTCCCTTTCAACTGTCGACACGAGCGGCCTGCCGGCCCCACTAAGTGCAGGGAAACGCAGCGGTTTCAGGGCCGCTTGCGGGCTCAGAGCCGGCTGCAGGTGCAGGCCAGTCGGGGAGGCAGCGTGGGAAGGGGTCTGGAAGGGCACGAGGGCTATGTGGGACTTGCCATCAGGTGACTGAGTGGGGCAGAGCTTTATGGTGCCACTATGCCAGGGCTCAGCTTCCTGCCTGAGATGGAGCACACCGTTTAGGCTTTTAAGCAGTGCAAGAGCGAAGACGACGTTGAGAAGAGACTCAGATTCTGCCGTCCATGGAGGGCAGGGGTTTCCTGCGCAGCTTGCTCCCGCCCATGTTCTCCTCCTGCCTCCCCCACCTCCGGATTTGGTCCCGGCATGGCACTGACTGTAGGAAAGAGGCACCCCCTGATGGGACATTTCTGGGTCAGCTTTAGACAGAAATGTGAGGGGCAAACTGTCTGGCACTGGCCTTTGGGCCTCAAAGCTGCCAAAGCGGGCCTTGCAGGGAGCTGTGGTTTGGCACGGCCCTGGCTGTTTCCCAGAGAGGGTTGCCTTTGCACAGGGGCTCAGTCTCAGCCGGCAAGGAAAGCTGCAGCCTGTGGGGAACGAATCCCCAGCGGCCTCCTGGCCCAGGGCGTCCCCCGGGCGCAGCCGTGCTCCAGGCCGTCACTGTCCCCCGCACACCTAAGGACCCGGAGCTGGTGTTACACACCACGGCTGTGGCTGGGACAGAGACATGAGTGGCCACAGAAGTGGCCATGTGTCTTGCTTCTGCCTCCTTGAAATGAGAAATGCAACCCCCTTCCCTACAATTTCTTAGAATTTTGAAATGAAAGGGCTCTCAGGCAAAGATGTGAGCAATAGGAATAACAGTTCTTTAACTATATATATATATATATATATATATATATGTATATATATTTATATGTATGTGTGTGTATAACAATAGGAACAAGCAACAATACTATGGCAGTAACAGCATACAGAACCACAAACCCAGTGAGAGCCTTCTCGGCTGCCGGGCCCTTTCCCGTGGGTGCAGTTCCGCTCACGGCCGGCAGGGGCGCTGCTGGCTCCCGCTGAGCAGGGCGGGTGCGATGGTTCCCCCGAGGCTGCAGGGGGCGCTCCGGAGCGAGCTCGGGGAGCACACGGCAATGGCGGCCTGGGCTCCCGGGAAGGGATGGACAAAAAGCTTCACAAACCCCTGGGCAGCCAAGCCCGGTGCCCGGCCGGACCCTCGGGAGCAGCAGGCTGGGACAGCAGGGGCGAGCACAGATCCCGGGTGGCAGCGAGATGGATCAAAGTGCGGAGCTGCAGCAGGGACCCCGGCAGGTGTCAGCAAGCAAGGCGTGCGCAGCTACGATGGAGCGAAGGCTGGAAGCAACGGCGGGGGCAGAGCGGCCGCGGCCCGGCTCCCAGCGGGGCAGGGAAAGGTGGGCTTAGGTATCCCGGGTTTCTCCGCTAGAAGGAAGGCAGCCCAAAGCAGAAACCTCCAGTGCTGACAAACTTCCTCCCAAAGCTGAGAGCAGCAGCCAGCCCGGGCTGTACCCAACCCCCAGGTGAAAAAGAAGTAGCCAGTTGGACTCTGCCCCCTGTGGCCAGGTCTTTTGTTTCTCTTAAGCACCCAGTAATTTGTTGCCCTGGTGACAGAAGTGGGGAAAATCTTGAGAGAAAAAGAAAACAGAAGGAGAACTCCTGAAAACCCCAGCACCATGGCACTGTCTGCATGCTGTCCCTACTGCTTCTCCCGCAGCCGCCAGGCAGGCAGCAACTCTCAGCCACCCCCTCCTAAGGCCAAGGGCCCACTGGGACACTGCACGGCCTGGTGGAAGCCAGCAGCCATTGTGACACAGCTCGGCTGCACAGAAACCACGGCGCTTTGTGACCCCGTGGCTCCCAGGAGACCCCTTGTGATGCTGTGCAACTACACGGAACCCTGGGGACCGCTGTGACACCACAGAAGCTCAGGGAGCCCTGGAGATGGTGGTGACGCTAGGGAAGCTGACGGAACCCTGGGGGCCACTGTGACACCAGGGAAGCTCAGGGAGCCCTGGACACCATGGGGATGCTAGGGAAGCTAACAGAACCCTGGGCACCACTGTGACGCTGTGGAACCTGGTGCAAGCGAGGGGCCCTAGTGACACTGTTGGGCCTTTTGGAAGCAACGAGACTCTGGTGGGAAGCCACGGGATGATTAATCGTGGAAGGAAGGTGCTCCAGGTGGGCTTCTCTCTCCTGGCTTCCACACGTGCTGCTAGGATCCTGCTGCTGGCTTACCATGGGCTCACGGCTTCCTTTGGGAATGGCTCTGCTCCAGAATGGCATGCTGCAGAGGATGCAGGTAGATTTTGTGCTCATTGATGGCACGCAGGTGGACAATAAAGCCTGAACCAGGCGTCCCTCGGCCCGTGTCCAGCTTGTGTCATGGGTGTGGGGCAAGTTTGGGAGCAGCCACAGCCCTGCTCCTGCTCCTGGCTGGGCACTCAGCTGCTGGGACACAGGTGTGCCCTGATGCCCCCGCCCGCCCCCTCAGTGGTGGACAAGATTTGGGGCACTTTGAAGCCATGTTCGGGGTGAATTCTGCTGCTTCAGAGAGGGCAAAGAGACAATTTGAGAGGCTTTCTGGGGTGTCCCTCTTTTGCCCCCCACTGCAAATCTCCCCCCTCTCCTGGTATTCCCAGCCACTCCCCTACCTGCTGTGGTGACCCAGCCCACTGGGCTGTGGCAGTCAGGTGCCCATCAGACGTTGGCCATCCAATAGGCGGGCGAGTCTAAGTCAGAGGGGGCGTCTGTGGGCAAGGCTGAAGTCTAAAACCACATCCCCCTGTACTAGAAAGTTCTACCCGAGCTTATTCCCATTGGACCATTGTTTATGTTCTCTCCCCTGTTTCCATCTTGTTGGTTGTTCTGATTGTCAGTTATTGTAAGAATGTTTTTCTATTGGTTGGTTTTGCTTGCTCCGCCCCTTTTGTCCCTTGTACAAAACCGATTGCCAAAAACCTGGTCTTTGGCTATTCTGTTCCTGTCCCCTTTGGAGCATGAAAGCTTTGGAATACACACGGAACCCCTCTTCCGCCTCCTTCGTTCCTGGGAGCTTGGAGCTCAAATCTCGCCTTTCAGGGTTTACAGCCTGTGTCCTCAGCCAGCGCAGCCCGGACAGCGGCAGCCGAGAACAGACATCGTGTCTGCAGGCAGTTCGCAGATGCCTCCCACACATAATACTGTTTTAAATCAGTATTCAGTCAGTGGCAAAGAGGCAGGGAGGGTATTTGCTTGCAATTCCAGCAGGAGCATTTTATTGCACGTTCACTGCCGAAGAGTGCAGAGGCAAATACAAAGAACATGGCTAACACAGGCCAGGGGAAAGGTGGGATCAGGGAGCAGGGACCAATGGGAAAGCTCTGGGGGAGTGACCAGGCTGACAGACAGCCGGGGAATTCAAACGGGGACAGGCCATCCCAAGGAGCAGTGCACCTCGGAGGGGGAAACCCTCCGGTCGCTCCAACACAATGTCAGTTCACGGGCCACCACAACTCCTCCTTTCTGTATTAGACTAAGAGGCCTTCCCCGGGAATCCCAAAACCCAGCATCCCAAAAACTTAACATATACAGAACAACAACATTTATCAGAAACCCCCAAAGCTCAGTGTCCCAACAACCCAAATATATATAATCAGAAACACCCCCTACCCAGTGTCCCAACAAGTCCTCAAATTTTTCAGATGATTTTCTTTCTGGATGCTGGAATGGATGCTCTCACAGGCAGAGGTGAGGTTGAAGCAGCACAGTTTTTTCTGGGCTGTGGCAGAGTTCAAGCATTCACTGCTGGTGGTACCAGGAGCATTCAGAGGACAGCAGGGTGATAGGTGTTGGGTGCTGTACATCATGATGGTGAGTGCGGGCACAGGCTCTGGCAGTTGCTTCTGTTGGGATTCAAACAGAGTTAAAATTTTGCAATTTCAAATGGAGGGGGGCCTTTCCCTTCTCCCCTCTCCCAAGGGTTTGGGGAAAGGGGAATGGCATAAGGGTTACAGGGATATGGGAACCCGAGGCTAGGGAAAAGCCTAGCAGAGGGGTGGTTGTAGGGAACATTAACTGTTTGGGAAATAACAGAATGGAGCAGGATATGGGGAGACACCACAGGTGTCCAACTTAGCCTTTCGCAGTCTCGTTTGCAGTTCTGGCTCTCAGAACTGCATATGTCTGTTTCTAAGGTGGTCATCGATTCTGGCTTGCGTAGTCTTCGCTTCCAGGCGACAGATGTTTCATCTTTTGACTACACCTTGTTCTTCTTGGTTGGTGTTATGTTTGCAGCAATGGTGTTTGCTGGGCTGGTGCAGTTCTTCTTTGGCAGCTTCCAGGTGTCATCTGTGGCTTTTGGTTTTCTCATTCCAGTCCTTTGGTCTTCACACTCAGTAGCAGAATCTAAAAGGTCACTTTTTTGCTTCTTTGGCTGCTGTTTTGAATCTTCTGGCCATGCCTGGCAGCTGCTCAGGTCTACTGCTTCCCCTACAATATTTTCGCAGCTTTCTGGGAACAGTCCGAGTGCTACAGCCTGGCTCCTGCAACCCCCTCTCTTTTTCTGCTTTTCTTACAGCTTGGGGGCAGGGGATGCGGGCAGGGTAGGGGCCGAGGTAAAAGGACGCACTTGGGCGGGGTTCCCACAGCTGGAGGAGCAGGGTGGCAGTGGCCGAGACTTGGCAGCCTCAGGGCATTCGTGAAGCCGCAGCGGAGCCGGCAGAGGCCGGGCGTGGCCCCGCAATGCCGCAGACGTGAGGAAACGGCCAGGGCTCTCGACAGAGGGAGAGACAGGGTCTCTGGCTGGCAGGGGACTCCCGACGGAGGGAGAGGGACTTGACGTGATCATGCGAGCAGGAGCCGGCGCCGGAGAGGAAGGCGGGGGGCAGGGGACGGATGCAGAGAGGGGGCAGGGCGCTGTAACGCGATCGGGCAGCAGAGGTGGGGGACAGGGATCGGAGCCGGGGCTGGGCACAGGCACAAAGCCTGCCAGTGCCAGCACGTGGCTTTTGTCCTGCTGTGGGGGGGAGGGGAGAAGCGGCAGAATCGAAAGTGAGAGCAGCAGCTGGCTTTGTAAGAGCGGCCACGCTGCTGTCGTCTTGGAGCAAATTTAAACTGGGGAAAAACGGGGAATTAGGTTCCGGAAAGAGGTTTTGGGTAGGACCAGGGACGGCTTGGTCTTCACCACCCCTGGCAGAGGACAAAGGAGACAGAGAAAAGGCAGGCAGACGGTGGCAAACCTGTGCCATGGGGCAGGGTCCTTCTCTCAATCTCCCTTGAATCAGGGCAGAGGGAGTAGGAATACAGGGGGAGGAAAGAGGCAGAGGGTTTTTGAAACTGGGGTTAACATTTTTAAACCATTTTACAAAATTATCAATGGCTTTTGCTAACTTATAAAGCAGATACCCTCTTCCAGACATAAACAACCATCTTACAAAGTGTTTTAAATATTCGATTAGCCAGTGCTTGAATAACCATTGAATAAAATGTTTTAAACCTTCCCTGGTATAACGAAAATTCTCACGAACAAGGGCTCTCAAAACTGGGAAAAAAGCTTCCCGCAGGAGATGAGAAAGGTCTGCTCCCATCTCCCTCTCTTCCCAACCTCGAGATAAAAGGAATTAAAAGAAAAGGATACAAAGGTGACCCATATTACCTTCGGGGGTCAAATAAAAGTCTCGAGGATGGTCCACTGACTTAGACCGGTCTTCTCTTTCCATAGAAGGTTGTTGGTCTTCCCCACCGAGCCTCTGATAAAACTCAGAGGTTTCTTTGGGGTAATGGCTGCTAGAAAGGCGACTTTAATTCCAGCGATGGAGCTCTGCTGGAGACACTCTCCAGGGATGGTCCGAGGCCATCCCACGTTCAGGCGCCATTTAATACTGTTTTAAATCAGTATTCTGTCAGTGGCAAAGAGGCAGGGAGGGTATTTGCTTGCAATTCCAGCGGGAGCATTTTATTGCACGTTCACTGCCGAAGAGTGCAGAGGCAAATACAAAGAACATGGCTAACACAGGCCAGGGGAAAGGTGGGATCAGGGAGCAGGGACCAATGGGAAAGCTCTGGGGGAGTGACCAGGCTGACAGACAACCGTGGAATCCAAACCGGGACAGGCCATCCCAAGGAGCAGTGCACCTCGGAGGGGGAAACCCTCCGGTCGCTCCAACACAATGTCAGTTCACGGGCCACCACACACACAGGAGCTGTGCCTCCTGAGGCGCACCAAGCAGACACCTACCGGTCCGTCCTGTGCCCCCAAAAGCCCAATATCCGCTGTCGCGGGTATATGGAAAGCCCTTCCCCCATTACACACCCACACTCCCTCTTTGTCCCCCTCAACTTGCAGCCACCAAATGGGATGAGGCTGAAGAGAGAAGCAGGGTGGCCTTTGCCTTAGGGCCGAAAGCAGGGTCGGAGGGCCAAAGAGGGGGGTCGGCTATGCAAAGTCCCTTTCGACTGTTGACATGAGCGGCCTGCCGACCCCGCGAAGCGCAGCGAATCGCAGCGGTTTCAGGGCCGCTTGCGGGCTCAGAGCCGGCAGCAGGCGCAGGCTGGTCGGGGAGGCAGCGTGGGAAGGGGTCTGGAAGGGCACGAGGGCTGTGTGGGACTTGCCATCAGGTGACTGAGTGGGGCAGAGCTTTATGGCGCCACTATGCCAGGGCTCAGCTTCCTGCCTGAGATGGAGCACACCGTTTAGGCTTTTAAGCAGTGCAAGAGCAAAGACAACGTTGAGAAGAAACTCAGATTCTGCCATCCATGGAGGGCAGGGGTTTCCTGCGGAACTTGCTCTCGCCCATGTTCTCCTCCTGCCTCCCCTGCTGCCAGATTTGCTCCTGGCATGGCACTGACTGTAGGAAAGAGGCACCCCGTGATGGGACATTTCTGGGTCAGCTTTAGACAGAAATGTGAGGGGCAAACTGTCTGGCACTGGCCTTTGGGCCTCAAAGCTGCCAAAGCTGGGCCTTGCAGGGAGCTGTGGTTTGGCACGGCCCTGGCTGTTTCCCAGAGAGGGTTGCCTTTGCACAGGGGCTCAGTCTCAGCCGGCAAGGAAAGCTGCAGCCTGTGGGGAACAAATCCCCAGCAGCCTCCTGGCCCAGGGTGTCCCCCGGGCGCAGCCGTGCTCCAGGCCGTCACTGTCCCCCGCACACCTAAGGACCCGGAGCCCGTGTTACACACCACGGCTGTGGCTGGGACAGAGACATGAGTGGCCACAGAAGTGGCCGTGTGTCTTGCTTTGAAAGACAGGTGGCTGCCAAGGAAGGTAGGAGCCTCCCTTGAAATGAGAAACGCAACCCCCTTCCCTCCAAATTCTTAGAATTTTGGAATGAAGGGGCTCTCAGGCAAGGATATGAGGGATAGGAATAACAGTTCTTTAATAATATATATATATGTATTACAAGGTGAACAACCAACAATACTATGGGAGTAACAGCATACAGAACCACAAACCCAGTGAGAGCCTTCCTGGCTTTTGGGCACTTTCCCCCCTGGTGCAGTTACAGCCACAGCCTGCAGGGGCGCTGCTGGCTCCCGCTGAGCAGGGCAGGTGCGATGGTTCCCCCGCGGCTGCAGGGGGCGCTCCGGAGCGAGCTCGGGGAGCACACGGCAATGGCGGCCTGGGCTCCCGGGAAGGGATGGACAAAAAGCTTCACAAACCCCTGGGCAGCCAAGCCCGGTGCCCGGCCGGACCCTCGGGAGCAGCAGGCTGGGACAGCAGGGGCGAGCACAGATCCCGGGTGGCAGCGAGATGGATCAAAGTGCGGAGCTGCAGCAGGGACCCCGGCAGGTGTCAGCAAGCAAGGCGTGCGCGGCTACGATGGAGCGAAGGCTGGAAGCAACGGCGGGGGCAGAGCGGCCGCGGCCCGGCTCCCAGCGGGGCAGGGAAAGGTGGGCTTAGGAATCCCGGGTTTCTCCGCTAGAAGGAAGGCAGCCCAAAGCAGAAACCTCCAGTGCTGACAAACTTCCTCCCAAAGCTGAGAGCAGCAGCCAGCCCGGGCTGTACCCAACCCCCAGGTGAAAAAGAAGTAGCCAGTTGGACTCTGCCCCCTGTGGCCAGGTCTTTTGTTTCTCTTAAGCACCCAGTAATTTGTTGCCCTGGTGACAGAAGTGGGGAAAATCTTGAGAGAAAAAGAAAACAGAAGGAGAACTCCTGAAAACCCCAGCATCATGGCACTGTCTGCATGCTGTCCCTACTGCTTCTCCCGCAGCCGCCAGGCAGGCAGCAACTCTCAGCCACCCCCTCCTAAGGCCAAGGGCCCACTGGGACACTGCGCGGCCTGGTGGAAGCCAGCGGCCATTGGGACACAGCTCGGCTGCACAGAAACCACGGCGCTTTGTGACCCCGTGGCTCCCAGGAGACCCCTTGTGATGCTGTGCAACTACACGGAACCCTGGGGACCACTGTGACACCACAGAAGCTCAGGGAGCCCTGGAGATGGTGGTGACGCTAGGGAACCTGACGGAAGCCTGGGCACCACAGTGATGCTATGGAACCTGGTACAAGCGAGGGGCCCTAGTGACAGCGTGGGGCCTTTTGGAAGCAATGAGAGCCTGGTGGGAACCCACGGGATAATAATCCTGGCAGGAAGCTGCTCCAGGGGGGCTTCTCTCTCCCGGCTTCCACAGGTGCTGCTAGGATCCTGCTGCGGTACTGGCTTGTCACAGGCTCACAGCTTCCTTTGGGAATGGCTCTGCTCCAGAATGGCATGCTGCAGAGGATGCAGGTAGATTTTGTGCTCATTGATGGCACGCAGGTGGACAATAAAGCCTGATCCAGGGGTCCCTCAGCCCGTGTCCGGCTGTGTCATGGGTGCGGGGCAAGTTTGGGAGCAGCTGCAGCCCTGCTCCTGCTCCTGGCTGGGCACTCAGCTGCTGGGACACAGGTGTGCCCTGATGCCTCCGCCCGCCCCCTCAGTGGTGGACAAGATTTGGGGCACTTTGAAGCCATGTTAGGGGTGAATTCTGCTGCTTCAGAGAGGGCAAAGGGACAATTTGAGAGGCTTTCTGGGGTGTCCAGGAACAACCTTCAAAATTGTGCTTATACCAAAAACCATCCATGTGAATGGATGTTTTCAGTAATATTTATTTTTACCATTTGCTATTCTTACAACTGAATTCTGACGAATCAAAATGTATTTGCCACGCCTTTGTGATCTCCCTAGTACATCCATGTTGCTGTTATTTAATTTACAAATCATTTGTCTGCTTGCTTATTGTTTTTTAACTGGTAGGTGATAAAATTTTTGATAGCTTTCTTGCACTGACAAAGTCAAGATGAGTTACCTTCTGCTGTAGCTGACACCTTCAAAGGAACACTCTCCACTCTGACTTTGGTTTTGTTAAATTTAAGTGCTGGTAATAATAAATTTTGCTAAGTTAAGTTTGTACAGTTTAAATGATGCTAAGTCTAAGTTCTACTAAGTTTACCTGTTGTTAAATTTAAATCATGTCAAGTTTATATTCTGTTAATTTGATATTCTTTTGCATTTAAAGTTCTGTTAGTTTAAACTGTTAAGTTTAAGCAAAGTTAAGTCCAAGTATGTTCGCTTTAAGTTTTGTTATTTTAAAAGTTGTCTAAGTTTTAGTAAGGCTAATTTCTGTTCGGCTTCAGTGATGTTAACTTTAAGTTCTTTTCAATTTACTTTCTGTTACTTTTGAGTCACATTTATTTTTACTGAAGTCTAGCTTCTACTAAAATATGCTCATTTAAATTGAATGATGCAGTTATTTTGCTACAGAGATAACAACAGATTGAAACAATTATGGTAAAAGATTGGTAAGCCACTGTCTATGAATAAGATAGTAAGTTGTAAAAATACGTGAAGTTTTGGCTTATGTGGAGAATCACTACCTTCGTTTGCGTGGACATATAGTGAGCAATCCAAACTCATTGGATGAGAAATAGGCCCCTGCATTTAGATGAGAAATAGGCCTCTGCATTCCTTTCCAAGGCCACTCAAAAAACATCTGTGAGAAAGGGAGCTTAACTCCCAGGTGTCTGAAAAGGAGCTTGGCAGATGAAACTGTTACTGTAGCCTTCTGACACTAAACTTAGTGCACTAATTAGGACAGAGAAAAACCGTGTGAAACTTTGTGTGAGAAAAGGCACTGTGTGAAAACTTATCTTATAACTTTATTTTTAGGGTGTGATTCTGCACTGTAGAGTAAAAAAATGCTTGCAACTTTCTAATATACGGCTTCACTTTAGATCATATTGATCGTGTGTGTTGTCCCATTATTTACCCACAGGCTTAGGTCCTTAAATTCATTGCAAATTCTATGGGTATGAATGTTCTGCATTACTCAATTAAGATGATTATTCATGACAGTCTTTGTTGTTTTATCTTTCATAAGTTGCAGAGAAGGTTGAGTAACTGTGCCAGTTTTGGCCAAAATCTAGCGATATATCCTCTGGGAGAAAGGCAGGTCATGACTACCCTTCCCCCCACCAGGTTCGGGAAAGGAATTCCTCGAAGGAAAGTGAAAGAGATAAAACCTATTTATTAACAAACACACAGGAAAAAGACAACAATACTAAATAGCAAAACCCCTCACTATAACGAGAAAACCTGGGAAGAAATTAGAGTCCTCTTGTAGGTGTGGTCCTTCCTTCTTGGAGCTGCCGTGGGGGGTGGCCTTAGGCCCCCTCCGGGCCTGAAGAGAAGTTCTCCTGATGTGTTCTGATGTTGTTGAAACAGTCCAGAAGAGAAAAAAGAAATAAAAAATCTCATCAAAGTCCTAGGAAACACGCCAGAGTTAAAAAAAAGAAGAAAAAAACCAAAAAAACTGGCTGAAGAGACAGACAGGGCGCTCCCCCCATGCTCCTGCAGCCTCTGGAGAACGCAGAGACGTCTCTACCTCTGTGTCCTTGGGAACTTGCTTTGAAAAGTTCATTTGGTTTTTTTTTTTCCTCCCCTCTCAAGCTCAGTTTAAAGACACAAAATTAAGTTTTTGGCATAGAGCCGTGATAGGGGATACACATCATAGAGTCACCCCAAGACAGTAACAATTGCAAGTTATGGATATTATTGATGGTAAGCTGTTCAGTGCTTTGCCTTATTATCTTACATGCATTGATGTGTAGAGAAGTATACTCTTGATTTCTTAGAATAAGTTACTGTATATCTTATGCTCTTAATATAACAGCATGAATTCACCAACTTTTCATGAAAAGCATTATCCAGAAGATAATATTTGATGTTGCACATGTGCGTTTCTTTGGTGGTTTGCAGTTTGTTTATGGTACCATTAGCTACTTAGCTAAGGATAAATGACAAAGTCGACTGCCTTACAAACTTCCACATACTGTTGTGTAGCTATATGTAAGATATGTATCCTTTTAAGAAACTTTCCCAGCTGCCATTACAACAGGTCTGTTTATAGGATATGTTAAGGAAACCCTTCCAGTTAAGGCCTTGGCTCTGGCCAAGCCCTGGCCCTACGTGGTTGGGAGGCATACCTACAGACGCAGGTGTTTCTGCACTAAAAACATAATTGAGTCACTTTGACTTGCTGATTTAGGCTTCTAGAAGCTGGATCCCCTTTCGAGGTAAACTTGGGAGCCTTGCCCAGGAAGGTTCTCCAGGTCCTCATTGTGAAACAGGGCTTGCCAGCTACTGCAGACTCTGGGTGATGGTACAGTGTTTAGGCAACTGAAAGTGTATTGTTCTAAGTTACTATCCTTTTGCCGTGTGCTGTGGATTATATGTATTACCCTGTTTGTTCTTGCTCAGTGTGACTTTACTGTCTCATTACGTGTATTTGCTTGCTTTTATGTTGCCTTCACATTTACAGTGACAGACATACAGGTTATCAAAAAACAAAAAGGGGGAATATGGCTCCCCAGGAGCATTTGGATAATGCAATATTTGTGCTAAAAGTTTTGCAGGCAGATGATCAATTTGATCCCCATCACAGCAATACCAGTCTGAAGATTTGCGTGTGTGAGACCAATTTCTAGAAAGCCTTTAAGTAAGAATCCACAATTGGGTGTGTAATGACAAGGCCTAGCTGATTTACTAATCTAGGAAAGAAGGTATGCATGTGTTTTTGCCAACAGGTCTAATGTGGTTACCTGCCTGATCTGACAAACATCAATCGCCTCTAAGAAAATTAGGCCCAGCGAGAGGAAAAATGACCCAATCGCCATCTAGCCCTCGTGGTCAAGGCAGGAACAGGGATTTTGGCCAGTTTGCCCAAAATCTAGCAATATATCCTCCGAGAGAAAAACAGGTTACAACCACCCTTTCCCCCCACCAGGTTCAGGAAAAAAACTTTTTCCTCAAAGGAAAGTGAAAGAGATAAAACCTATTTATTAACAAGCACACGGGAAAAGGATAATAATGCTAAATAGTAAAACCCCTCGCTGTAGAGAGAAAACCTGGGAAGATTTTAGAGTATGTCTGTAGGTGTAGTCCCTCCTTCTCAGAGCTGGTGTGGGGGTGCCCCCCCAGTGGAAAATTCTCCTGATGTGTTCTGATGTTGTTGGAATAGTCCAGAAGAGAAGAAGGGAAAAACCAAAGTCCCAGAAACAAAGTTCAGCTCTCCGTCTCACGCTGGAGGAAAAAAGAGAAAAAAACATTGGCTGAAGAAGCAAGAAGGGTGCTTCCTCCATGCTACCGCAGCTGGAGAACACAGAGGAGTGTGTATCTCTGTGTCCTTGAGAAACTGCTTTGAAAAGTTAGTTTGTTTTTTTTTCTCTCCTCTCAAGCTCAGTTTAAAGGCACAGAAAAGGCATAAAATTAATTTTTTGGCATAGAGCTGTGATAGGGGATACACATCATAGAGTCACCCCAGGACATTGCCAGGAACATTACTGTGCCTGGGGGCTTACGGAGGCAGCCTGCCAACTGCCTTGTGTCCTGCTGCATCTACCATCATGTTACTGTGTTCCTGCTGACCTTCTTCAGCTATTCCCTGTTCCATGCTTCCAGAGAGACATTTGGTAATGTCAAAGTCAGCACTTCCAGCTAATGGACTCTCTCCTGTCAAAACAGCACAGCCCCTGAGCTCCAGCCATATGATCTTTGGAACAGTAGCTATTTACTGCCAAGTGCGGCAGAAGAAGCAGCAGGTCTCTCTCTGAGAACACTGGACATTATCTTTTTGATTTCCTATGCTGTGGGTCTCTTTGTTGGTAGCATGGTTTTTTCTTTATGAGTTTTTATTGATTGTGATCTGTATTCCATGTATTTTATCCTGTGACCAGCAAATGACTAACAGTCTTAATAAGATGATGGCTTTACAGGTGCAGACTGGTTCAACATTAGAATACATGAACCCTTTGCTTAAGACAAAAAAAGGGGGAGATGTGGCATACAGGTAAAACTTTGTAAAATGAAGGCCCCGTTGCCTTTGTAAAATCATGGCTCAGGCCTGTTACTTCTGCTGGAGAAGGACTGTGGGGAAGAAGCAGAGCTGAATTAGAGGTAGAAAAACATGCTGTGTGATTATCGTGTGTTCACCCAGTGGTGTGTGGTGATTGGTTTAATTAAGCTTGTTTTGCTTTAAAACTGTAAACAGCTAAGAAACTATAAAGGATGTTGTGTGGTATTAAACTTTTTGCCTTCTGAACAGAGTTGGTGTGTGTGATTCATGAGTGTCGCGTCCGTCTCAACTGCGACATTTGTCCATGCAACCCTTGGACAGGCCATCCTTATAATACCCCTCCTGTGATCCTTGGATGCAGGGTGTTCATCTGCCCTAGAAGATGGGAGAGATCTGCGGGCACAGTTTGATCCAGGGGTCTAGCAGATAACAGCCCCCCACATCTCTTGGCAATAGGAAGCAAAGAAAACCAGACTTTTTTTGTCCTGCCTGTAGCTCTGAGCAGGGATCATCAGAAGGGAACAGGCAGCTCTTGGGCTGCAGCTGAGTTGGACACCTGGTCTGGCAAGCACTGGTGGCCACCATCCCCCCTGGTTTTGCTTGCCTGCTTCATTGATGGCTGGGGCCCTGGGCAGAGCCCTGACAGCCTGGTCTGGCCCCCAGGGAAGGACAAGGAGCCCCTGGAGAAGCTGTACCAGGTGGAGCTGCTGCTGGAGACACCAAGGATGACCTCAAGGATGACAACCTCTTCCTTGAGCTGGCCATTGGCAAGCTGAAGGTTGACTTCAGTTTTGGCTCCTTTTTCGAAGATGCTCCATGCCCAATGTGCAGGTGAGGCCACAGGCAGGGGGATGCTCCCAGATCTGGGCATGGCACGGCCTGGCCTGGCACCAAAGGAACCCCCCTTTGCTGGTGCAGCTGCAACCAGTTCTTCAGTCGGCTGCCAAACTGCTTTTTGGCAGGGCTCAGGGGGATGGTCTGCAGTGGTAATGAAATGGGAGTCTCTCCTGGCCCTGCCAACAGCATCCAGCACATGCTGTGCCCAGGGCTGGGGGCAGAGAGCCCGACCAAAACAAACCTCCATGGGGAGAGTAGAGGTGGGACTCCATAAACCATGCACCAACTCATTTGGTTTGCAGGCAAGGAAGGGCTTGGGCTGCTCCACCCTGCTTGTCCTTGTCTGCAGAACAGCAGTTGGTGCTCAGGGGTGCTGTGAGACGTCACAGCATTATTCAGAGCTGTTCTGCAACCCTCAGCTGCCCTCACTGCTGTCCTCACTTTCTTTTCTTTGTTCCTCCACGAGGATGAGCTCTGTGACTGCCCTTGACCCTCCCCACCCCTCACCTCAGTGAGGCTCAGGCTGAAGTTGATTTATCTCCTGTGGCCCAACAGTGCCATCCCCTCTTTGGGGAGCCCCAGCCCCAGAGCACAGCGCACAGCAGTGCGGGCCGGGCTGGAGCAGCTCCCCTGCACCCCTGCCTTGGCTGTTTGTGGGAACTAAATCCTGCCTGTGCACAGCTCTCCCTGCAGGATGGCCCCAGGGCAGAGCCCAGCCGGGCTCCTACTGCATCCCCTGCAGCCTGGGGCAGAGGGTGGTCCCAGAGCAGCTGCCAGAGCTGAGGTTCCTGGGCAGCACCGAGAGCTGTGGCTCCAGGCAGAGTTTGGAAGGGTTGTGTTCTAATCTCCTGCACCTTGTGGAGAGGACAACCTGTGCTGTCAGGCCAGCACTGCCCCTCTGGGCAGGGACAAGGCTGAAAGGCTTTCCCATTCCAGAGGAGCCAGCACTGAGCCTTGGCAGGGCTGGAGACAGATCTTGCCCCCATCTGGGACTCACTGCCCACCTGCCCCTGCTGCGCTCCCTTATCCAGGGACAGAAGAGTCTGTCCATGCAAGGGGCTCTGTATCCATGGATAGGGAACAAATACGGAGATGGGAAGTGGAAGTGTCACTCAAGGTGCTTGCACTCTCCTTCCTTTCCATACAAAAACTGCACACCCCATGTAGAGATCTGTGAAAAATCTATGGATGGAAAGAGATTCCCCATACACCTCTAACTCCAGCAGCATTTCCCTGATGAGACATGACCAGGGGATTTTTTTTTCCCAGATCTGTGTACAGAGCAGCTGTCCAAGAGCTGAAGGGAGCAGCATTTAGAAGCAGTTTCAAGATTTCTAGGCAGGAAGGGGAGCTGGTGGCCATCTGTGGAACTTGATGTGTTCATCAGGAGGGGGTGCTGGTTCTTTAGGAATATGGAACAACAGGAAAAAGTGTTTGGAAAAATCCCAGTTTTCTGTGGATTTGTACAAAAGGGAGAGCAGCAGAAACACTTTGTGTCTGCTGTTGTGGAAACAAGGTCCAAAGAGCTGCGGTGGCAGAGGGTGACCTGGGCTGGTGGCCGGTGAAGTCCTGTTTCAGGACATCCTGGAGTGGCACAGGACAAAGCTCCAAGCATCCACAGCCACACTGGAGAAGTCTTTGTGATGCTGCACATCCTCCAGGAAAAGCTGCTGTCCCACAGTCTATTGGGATTTATAACTCCAACTGGAAACACTTCAGGTCCAAGTTTCAAGCTGCAATATTTTTACACTCAAGACACAGTCATGCTGGAGGTGACTGGGAGTGGCTATGAGTGACTGGAATCATGCTGGAATCTGCTGAGAGCAACTGGAAGTGAGTGGAAACACACTGGGGGCACCTGGGATATAGTGGGAGAGACTGGGAGACTGGGAGTGACTGAGATCATAGAGGAACCATAAGGGAAGTAACTGGAATAATACTGGGAGTATCTGGGAGTGACTGGAACCCTACTGGGTTATTGGGAGCAACCGGGACCATGCCGGGAACAAATGGCATTGTACTGAGAGTGATTGTGTTCATACTGGAATTACACTGGGAGGGACTGGAGCCATAGTGGGAGTAATCATACTGGAGGTGACTGGAACCATACTAGGGGTGAATGAGAACCCCTGGGACCATGCTGGGATCATAGTGGGATCATACTGGGAATGACTGAGATCATACTGGGATCATACTGAGTGTAATTGAAAGTGACTGGGATCATACTGGGGGTGACTGGGAACGGCAGGGCCCATGCTGGGAGTGACCTGGGCCCCTCTGGGTAGAACTGGGGGAACTGGCCCAGCTGGGGGTCAGAGTTGTTCCCCCCCAGGGCCTCCCTGGGTCTCGCTGCTGCCCCCAGACCCACAGAGCTGAGGGATGTGGGAGAGCCAGGGAACATGGAAGAGACAGGGAACATGGAATGGCCAAGGGCCACTGTTCTCCAGCAGTTTGGGCTGTTGTGCCCAGGCTGTTGCCCTTGGGGTCCCAGAAAAGGCAAAATGAGAAGCAAAACAAATCCTAATAAAACTCCTTTCCTCCACCCCTCCCTCCTCCCAGGCTTCACTTTACCCCCCAACTCCCTCCCTCATCTCCACCACTGGCACAGGGAGAATGGGAGGGGGGTTACGGTCACTTCATACTGCTTCTTCCCCAAAATGGAGAAGAGTCCTTCCCCTGCTCTGGGGTGGGGTCCCTTCTTTGGGGTCAGTCCTCCATGGACTTCTCCCATGTGACTCCTTCCCAGGGGCTTTGCCTCTTCACCACCTGCTCCAAAGTGGAGCCCTTTTGATTGGTTTTTTTTTTTGTGCAATCATTGTCTTTTGCTTTAGCAAATGGACTTATCTCAACTGACAGAGTTTCAGCAAACAGCTGAACAGCTGAAACAGTCTCAACTGACAGAGTTTCATCACAACCTGCGAGTTGTTTTCCAGCTAAAATTTAAACAAATACAAACGACAGAGACTCAATACCACATTGTGTGGGGTTAACAGCAGCTGGTGGTGGATCTCTGCTAAGAGAGAGGTTTCAGGTGGAATTCAGGATTTCTGGATCCTTCTGAACTTTGCTGGGGTGTCTCTGCAGGTGGCTGCAGATAGAGAATTTTGTCTCAGAGCACCTGTTGCTGCTGATCCTGTGGGAGTTGGTGTAGGCGCAGTGGCCGTTGCCATGGATGTCGAACCTGGATCGACAGCAAAGTGAGAGCTCATGGGACATGGCTGGGATGGGACAGATTCCCATTTCCAGAGGGATTAACAGTGCTGCAGGAGCAGGGACCAACTTCCCCAGCAAAATCCCCATGCAGAACCCAAACTACCTTCCACTCCTCAACAGAGGGAATATTTTCATGTTCTTGGTCCCAGGGGATTCATCTAGGGATGCTCCCAGGCCCCCATCAGCATCTGCATCCCACAAATCCGTGTCTGAATGCTTTGGCACAGCCAGGAAAAGTAGCGTTTGACTGTTCCCACCTCATTAGATTTATATCTACTTGTGCTTCCTGCATCAGCCCCTTCCCTGGCTCAGCCCAGGCCATGGTTTTGTTCTCCAGAAGATGGGACGTACAGGGCATTGAAGAGGGAACCATTGAGCCATTTCCAAGGTCCAGAACCTTCCCTCCCGAGACCAACCCAGTACTCCATGAAGTTCCCATAGCGCAGGAGGAAATGCTGGAGGTGGGGAAAACAAGGATCACAGGCACCTCCATGCCACTCCCTTTAGGCATTTCCAAATCTGCTCCCCAAAGGCCATTCCAGACTGCCTCCTTGGGGGTTTCTCTTACCAGCTCCTCTCTGGTATCAATGGTGGCCAGGTGGGCTTGGTGGGAGAGGCAGGAGTGCTGACTCCCTTCCCAGTCCACTTCCTCCTCCAAGAAGTAAAAGCACTTGTCCCCAAAGCCGATCCCACTCTCCAGGCAGCCGGGCAGGGCGGTAGTGGTGCAGGGTGGGTGCTTCTTAGCTGAAAACATGCACAACATGCCCAAGTGACTCATGCTGGGGGGTTTCTCCGGGGAGGAGACTTTGGGGTGGTTCCTGCACCCTCAGCCACTCACCCGCCAGCACGATGATGGTGACAGTGAGAAGCAGCACCATGGCAAGCACAGTGACCCCAGTGGTCACCCTTCTGTCTTTGGTGCACCTGAGGCTGAAATCTTGGGACAAAGCATGTGGGAAGGGCATGAAGAGCACCCCACATTCTCCCAGCTCTCACATTTCCCTCATGGGTGCCTTTGACACCTTCCAACACAGTCCCAAAACACATCTGGGGCTCCCAGCAGGGCACAGACTCAGTCCGGGGGGCATCCCAATGCTATCATTTGCTTCCAAGGATTTTTGAGGCTGCCCAACCTGCCTGCATCACCTCTGTGCCTCCACCATGGAATGGGCACCATCCCCCAGACTCTTCAGCTTGCAAACACCTTGACATTTCTTACCCTCCTCCCCCAGCTCCTTCGACCATTTTAGTTTCCCCCAACACGCTGAGCCATGCCCTGAAACAACATCCCCACAAACTGGTGCTTACTGGTCCTTCCCTCCGCTCTCTGCTGCAGCAGCTCCGTCACAGAAGCCGAGTCTCCACCTCTGCAAACAAAGCAAGTTCCCACTCACACTGGGAAGTGGGCAAGGCCTGATTTGGGGCATTTTCCTCCCAGGACAGTCAGGCACCATTGGTCCTTTGCCAGGTTTACATTTGCGGCAGGAAGGAAAACACCATTTCAGCTTTCAAAAAACCAGGGCTTGCTTTGTTTTTTCAACTCTGTTTCAACCTCAGCCAGCTCCTGCTGTCTCTGGGTTCCTTGGAAAGGTCTCAAGGACTTGCACAAGTCCAGAAGGCCCCAGCCCCCATTCCAGGGCACCCCAGAAGGTGCTAGATGGCCCCACTTGAGGCAACCCTGATTCCCCACCCTGCGCAGGGCAGCTCATGAAGCCCCTGGGACAGGAGATGGTGCCTCTGTACCTTCCTCACAAGGGGCTTCTGACATCCCTGGGCCACAGAGAGGACAGGGGCACCCTCCAGGGACAAGAGCGCTCCTCAGCTCCTCCTGCCACGAGGTGATCTTGGACAACACCCCCAACTCACAGGGCCCACTCCTGCTCCCTCCTGGGGCTTTGCCAGGATGGTCCGGTGGTCCTAAAATAAAAACACAAAAAGCTGATAATCCTCCCAAACTCCTGGGCAGTCACAGCTCTCCTCAGCAAAGCAAAGCTGGTCCCAGGAGCAATTTGTTGAATATCCATAAGGAAAAAATAAATCAAAGAAACAGATCAAGGGTCAACTGACACAGATTGGAAATACCTGTGGATGCTGCTGTCAAGTCAGCAGCAACTGCAAAGTGTTTCTGTATTTATGTTGGGATTTGGGGAGTTTTCCCCTTCTGTTTTCTTTTTCTCTTCAAGAATTTTTCCCATATATGTTGCCGGGGTGACAAACTGCTGGGTGCTTGGGAGAAACAAAAGACCTGGCCACAAAGGCGGGGTCCAAGGGGCTACTCTCTTTCAATGGGGGGTTGGGTACACCATGGACTGCCTGTGGTTCTCTGCGTTGAGACAGAGAGAGAGCTGCCATCGTGGTGGAAAGAATTTGTCAGCACTGCAGGTTTCTGCTTTTCAGCTGCCTTCTTTCTACTGGAGAAACCCCAGGATTCCCAAGCCCACCTTTCCCTGCCCTGCTGGGAGCCAGGCCTCGGCCACTCTGCCCCCACCGTTGCTTCCAGCCTTCGCTCCATCATAGCTGCGCACGCCTTGCTTGCTGACACCTGCCGGGGTCTCTGCTGCAGCTCCGCACTTTGATATCTCTAGCCCGCCACCCAGGATCTGTGCTCGCCCCTGCTGTTGCAGCCTGCTGCTCCCGAGGGTCCGGCTGGGCATCGGGCATGGCTGCCCAGGGGGTTTGTGAAGCTTTTTCTCCATCCCTTCCCGGGAACCTATGCTGCCATTGCCGTGTGCTCCCCGAGCTCGCTCCGGGGCGCCCCCTGCAGCCGCAGGGAAACCATCGCACCCACCCTGCTCAGCGGGAGCCAGCAGCGCCCCTGCAAGCCGTGAGCGGAACTGCACCCACGGGAAAGGGCCCAGCAGCCGAGTAGGCTGTCACTGGGTTTGTGGTTCTGTTTGCTGTCACTGGGTTTGTGGTTCTGTTTGCTGTCACTGCCACGGTTATTGTTTGTTCGCCTTGTTTTACATATATATATATATTAGTAAAGAACTGTTATTCCTATCCCTCATATCTTTGCCTGAGAGCCCCTTCATTTCAAAATTTTAAGAATTCGGAGGGAAGGGGGTTTGTCGCCCTGGTTTTCACAGTGCTCCATGTTTTTACTTCTGTAGTAGAAGTTCTCATGCTCTTTCTATAAACATAGCTCTTGTTTTCCTAACCGGCTAAGGATGTTTACTAAACTTTCTGATAGTGTTCATACCTTTCTCCAAGGCGGAGAAAGGTGATAGATTGTGTTCCTATCCTGTAAAATGCTAGAGGTGTTAACCTCATCCACCAATGTATGATTGTCTTAGAAAAGGTATAAAAGTGGATAATAAAGGCAGGCAGCCCCTTTTTGCCCTTTTTGGCTCTACCGGGTGGCTGACCTGCTCCTAGCCTGCTGTTTCAGTCCGCGTGTTCGTGTCCGAAACTGCGACATCTGGTGGCCCGTACGGGGAACTGCAGGTATAGGTAAAAATAGCAGGTAAAAATTTTTTTAGAAAATATGGGCGTCTCTAGGGAGAGATCCTATTATGACTCTAAGGCGTTAGTGGTTCTCGATATGTGTTTAGAAGGCGAGAACGTGGCTATTCGCAAGGTAGACTTAGAAAATTTATATTTTTGGGCCAAGGATAATGGGTTTTTCCTGGAATATTGTTATATCCTTGACAAATCCAAATGGAAGTCAGTTGGTAAAGCCTTAGCTTCAGCTGTGGCGGAGACTGAGGACGGGGATGTGGTTATTACTGTCCTGGAGACGGGTGAATGCTGCGGTTCAAGCCCAGAAGAGTTCTTCAGGCAGTATTACCCCTGTCAGGACGCTCTCTGAGCCACCCGAGTTAGAGCGGGACAGAGAACAGGGCAGGCAAACAGCGTCTGAGCCCACCCCCCCGCCGCAGCCCATGGAGACAGGGGATGGGCCTCCCCTGGAGAGAGCTCGGCCCGCTGGCCAGTTGGCCGCGGAGGATAGCCCAGCTGCCGGGGAAGTGTCGGCCCCCCCGAGCCCCGGGGAGTGGGAGGCGCCGGCCTCCCCTCCCCCCGCGCGGCAGCGGCGGCGGGGCGGCGTGAAGTCCCCAGCACCCTGCGCCTCCCCGGGTCTGGCCGGGGAGGGCGAATAGCGGGTGGGTGCCACGGTTACTGCAGAATGCCCGTGCTGTGGGGCCCGCACGAGATACCCCCCCGGAGCGGCGGGGGTGCAGATAGAGCTGGCCCCTGCCGGGGACGCGGGCTCCGATGCCGGGTGCTGGCCTGGGGGCGCTGACGCCGTGCGGGCGGACAGCTCCACCGGGCCGGCGAGTCCGGCTCCGGGCAGCGGGGAGGCTGCCGCCCTTCCCCCCGAGTCCGCGCGGCCTGCGCTCAGTCTCCGCGCTGGCGGCGGGGCCCTGCTGAGCGCAGTTTCGCCCCCCCCCCCGGTCTGAGCGGCTCGCGGAGGCGCGGCCGCTGCCCGCGGTGGCTTTGGTTGAGCAGCAGAGCAGCGCCGCGGGGCTGCAGAAGCGGCAGCTCCGGGCGGCCCGGCCCCTCCCCGCGCGGGAGCCGGGGGGGAGCCCGCGAGCCCCGGCCCGTGCTGCGGCTGCAGCCGGAGAGGCGGGGGCCGCGGGGATTTCGGACTCTGACTTCTCCCATAACGCCAGCTCAGTCTCAGCGGTATCGTCCGTGAGACGTCCGAAACGTGTAAAAACCGCTAAGGCCGCTGATCCTGATAGCAAGCCTGCTTCTAGCAGCCTTTGCAATATTCCCCAGTGTAAAGCGACGGTTCGCCCTCGTGAAAAGGCGAGGTTCTGGGGTGATGTGAAAGCGAAACATTCTCCTGTGCTGCAGAGCAGGCAGTGGGGGTTGGCTAGCAGGAAACCAGGAAGGCAGGTGCGGAAAGGCACGGCTGTCTCGTGTTTCTGCTTTCGCTGTGGGTTGCCAAATCATATTGCCAGGCACTGCAAAGCTGCAGTTTCTGTTACTGGTCGGCCTTGTCTGCACAGCAGAGACGGTCGTCTTGGACTCTTGCAGAGTGCACAAGGTCCCCCTGGATGCTTTTGGTCCCTTGGGCGGTGGCCTGAATGTTTTCCTCCTGGGCAGGTCTGGTGCCACTGTTCAGGATATCATTGTGCATCAGAGACTCATTGATGCAGATTATAAGGGACGCATTTATGCCATGGTTTTCACACCCACCCCCCCACCCCCTGGTTACAATTCCTGTAAAGATTCGCATTGCTCAACTTGTTCCTTTTAAGTCCTCTGTTCTCAGGACAGAATCGAGGTCACGAGGTGATGGCTGCTTTGGGTTCCACTGGGCCCTCAGGTTCATTGGACTGCTGTCATGACCAGAACACGTCCTGTGATGCGGTGCACCCTGTCCATCCCTGATGATACGCTGCTAGATATCTCTCCGTGGGCTTCTCGACAGTGCTGCGGGACGAAGCGCTGCTACGTGAGCCAGAAGCCTGTGGTGATGATGAACTCAGAGGGACAGACGGCCGTGATTAGGCCTCATGTTACTGAGACTGTTACAAACCTCTGGGGGAGGGATGTTCTGGCCGCATGGGGGGTGCGCATTGGGACGGATTTTACTAGAGGCCACTGCGGTGAAAGGTGCAGTGTCTTACGCCTCTGATATTGTTTTCACAGTGCCAGCAATTAACAATGCTGGACCGGCACAGAGATATCAATGGAGGACGCTTCCCCAAGGGATGCGGAATTCAACGGCCATATGCCAGATGTATGTGGCAACAACCTCCTTGGAACTATTTGGCGGTCAAAATTTTGGAACGTACAGTTCAACACCAAGAGGTGCAATTTGTGCAATCAGTGAAGACACTGAATGATGCCCAGAAATTGGTGGGTGTCATTGCTTGGTTACGTCCGTATTTGGGACTGACCGTGGCACAGTTGTCTCCCTTATTTGATTTGTTGAAGGGAGACCCTGATTTGAAATCACCTCGCACATTGACCCCAGAGGCACGTTAGGTGCTGGAGGAGGTGCAGCGAGCTGTTTCTGCTCGACAGGTTTATCGCATTGATCCCTCCGTTGATGTCACTGTTTTCATTGCCACACCAGATTTGCATCCCACAGGTATCATTGGCCAATGGAGTGATGAATGGTCCGATCCTTTGCACGTCCTGGAATGGGTCTTCTTGCCCCATCAGCCGCAGAAGACGGCAACTGCATTGTTTGAGCTGATCGCTCGCTTGATAGTCAAATGCAACGGTGTTTGCAATTGATGGGTGCAGACCCCGCACAGATTGTACTACCGGTACAGCCGGAGGACTTTGACTGGAGCTTTGCGAACAGCGTTTCGCTGCAAAGTGCTCTAGAGAATTTTCAGGGCAGATTGCATATCTTCTGCCTAGCCACAAGTTGCTGCAAGTGGCGAAACACACAGAGATTTCTCTGAGACCCAAACACAGTCAGAAGCCTGTGCACGGACCCACTGTCTTTACTGACGGTTCAGGCAGAACCGGGAAGGCCATTGTCACTTGGAGGGATGGATCTGAGTGGCAGGTACCAGAATGAAAGTGATCAAGTGGGTGGAACATCGAGTGATAGCTCAGATGCAGACGATGTGAGTGTTCACTCCGATGGTCCTTCCACAAGCAGAAATTGAACATGGTTCATTTTTCTTTTTTCTTTTTCTTTTTTAGAGGTAAAAAGGGTGAGATGTCGCCCTGGTTTTCACAGTGCTCCATGTTTTTACTTTTGTAGTAGAAGTTCTCATGCACTTTCTGTAAACAGCTCTTGTTTTCCTAACCGGCTAAGGATGTTTACTAAACTTTCTGATAGTGTTCATACCTTTCTCCAAGGCGGAGAAAGGTGATAGACTGTGTTCCTATCCTGTAAAATGCTAGAGGTGTTAACCTCATCCACCAATGTATGATTGTCTTAGAAAAGGTATAAAAGTGGATAATAAAGGCAGGCAGCCCCTTTTTGCCCTTTTTGGCTCTACCGGGTGGCTGACCTGCTCCTAGCCTGCTGTTTCAGTCCGCGTGTTCGTGTCCGAAACTGCGACAGGGGTTGCATTTCTCATTTCAAGGGAGGCTCCTACCTTCCTTGGCAGACACCTGTCTTTCAAACCAAGACAATTTATTACAACTATATAAATTCCTCACATCAATGCCCAGCAGGTGATTTTGTCATCTCTGTAAATAAAATTATTACCAGCCCCCACACCTGGTGCTTCCCCCAAGTAAATATTTTCCTTTTGAGAACCACCTGCCTGTGTTTGAAAAGGTAAGACCCAAAAGGATGATCTTTTCCCCTCCAAATACTTGAATTTTGAATAAGGTTTAATTGATGCAGTGTTTTGTTACTGTCCACAACCCCCCAATTCCTCCTGCTCCAGGATGCTGCTTGGGGCATTTGGGGGTGAAAAACTGGTGGGGGAGAAAGAGGTGGGAAGAGGGGATGGAGGCACACAAATTTCTGTCCCTCCAAGCTTTTCCCCTCCTTTCCTCTCTCCCAGATTTTTCACTCCCACTCACTCACACATCTCTTTTGGATCAAAGCAGCTGCTTCAGGAAATTCTGCAGAGGGGGTTTGTGAGCTGGGGAGGCACCAGCTCACAAACCCCCTCCCAGGGGCACCTCTGGCCCCTTCACCCACTGGCCACAAGTGCCATGGATGATTTAGGGGTGATGAACCTGGGCACAGCACTCTGCTCCAGGGAAAGGCTCCAGCTCCCTTCCAGAACAAGAATTTAAATAAACTCTCTGGGCTTGGAACCAGGAGAGTGATGCAGGTTTTTCCTCTCCACCCTCACACTTGCAAAGGGGCAAGAGGGAGCAGAGCTGGGGAGGGCAGAGGTAGTGCTGGGGCCAGGGGGAAGGGGGGGGTCTCTCCCCTGCAGCAGTGCAGGGACGCACCTCTATCTGCTCAGGGTGGCTTTGCTCACCTGAGGCTGCACCAAGGGGTTTGAGGGCCCCCAAATACTAATCCACCACAAAGGCACTGCTGCTGGAGCTAGAGGTGGGCTGAAAATAACCCAATAAAATCATTGAGAAGCACTTACAAGGCAGCAAAAACTAGAACTCACCTAAGAAACACATCCAGACACTCAAACCAACCCCTGGTGGCAAAAGCTTCAATAAAAGCAGCTGAAAAGTAGTGAGTTTGGGGTTTTATTCCACTCCCTCTAACTTGCTACTTTTATTTCATCAGTTGGTTATTTCAATCCCCCCAAAGAGGGGGCCATGATCTGGGTGTTCAGCTCCATCCCATCCCTAACATCACTCCAGCCGGTGACAACTTAACCAGCCCCGAGTTTTACAGAGAGAAGCTGCTTTTCCAGAACTCACCCTCACCCTCAGCTGAATTCATGGAGACTGAACCAAATCCCTGGGGCTGTGAAAATATGAGCTCATGGAGACTGGAAACATATTCCTGGGGCTGCTTAAGTATTATCACACACTGAAAATGAGGGCAAAGAGTTCACAGTCACAGTCTGAGCACTTGGCTGTGCTCCAGCAGTTTGGGCTGTTGTGCCAGGCCTGCTGCCCTACAGCTCCCACAAAAAGTAAAGGGGTGGAGAATACCGTCCAGAAACTGTTTGCTTTAAGCTTTATGTTTAATATTCCCAATGTGCCATGGGAATGTAATGGTTTAAGCCTGGCCAGGTACCTGGTGCCACCAAAGCCGCTCCGTCAGTGCCCTCCTGCCCCGGGCAGGGCAGAGAACACCGAAGGACAGGCTCAGGCTAGGATCAAGGCAGGGAGAGGGCACTCACGTGCCACTGCCACAGGCACAACAGACCCAGCTTGGGGAAATTATTTGAATTTATGTCCAGTCAAATCACAGCAAGAGAATGAGAATTAAAACAAATCCTAGTAAAACTCCTTTCCCCGACCCCTCCCTCCTTCCCAGGCTTCATTCTATCCCTAGTTCCCTCCCACTGGCACAAGAGAAGGGGATGGGGGTTATGATCACTTCATGCTGCTCCACATCCTCCTGATCAGTCCAAAAAACCCTTCCCAGGAGTCCCCCCTTGCTGGTCTCCCCACTTTGGAGGTCTGGGGTCCCCGTGGATCCGGGTGGTCTTCCCTCTTTGTAGTCCTGCTCAGGGATGCCGTGGGGTCCAAGATTTCCTTTTCCCCGATTCTGCTTCAGCTCCCAGGTCATCCCAGGGTTGGCCTCTTCAGGCTCCCCTCATTCCAGGCACTCGGGGCTCCTCCTTCTCCCTGCCACCCCTGCCACCCCTGCCACCCCTTTCACCCCTTTGTTCCGGCCCTGCCTCATCTCTGTGCTCCCCCGCCCCTGCAGGCTGCTGGGGTTCCTCCAACTCCAGTATCACCTCTCTCCACTCTCCCCACTCCGGTGGTCCCACATTACACTCACCTGGGTCTCCTGGAAATCCCCAGAACTGATGTCCCACCCAGCCAGTACTGGGCGATATCCACATGGACCCCCACAATGTCCCCACAAGGGCCACTCGAGGCTCATCTTTGAAGTCCTGCAAGTTCCAAAC
Source organism: Monarcha castaneiventris obscurior (assembly GCA_026261815.1). Classification (NCBI taxonomy): domain Eukaryota; kingdom Metazoa; phylum Chordata; class Aves; order Passeriformes; family Monarchidae; genus Monarcha; species Monarcha castaneiventris. Next base: position 97,627 of record JAMPIT010000866.1, read on the forward strand.
ACACTCCCAACCCCCCCCAACAAAACCTCCTAGGGAAATGCAAAGGTATTTGGGGGTTGATTCTGGAATCTGCAAGATCCAAACACCCCCCCCAAAAAAATCCTGGCCGGAGATCCCCCCCAATATATTTAGGGCGAACTCCCCCTCCCCGGTCACCTGAGGGATGCGGCAGGGTGATGCTCCTGGGGCCGTGGGGGCTGCAGACACACCAAGCAGTATCCCACCTGCTTCTCCTTCTGCTCCTTTTCATGCTCCTCCTCTTCCTGCTCCTCCTCCTTCTCTCTCTCTCCTCTTCCTCCCGATTCTTTCCACCCCCTCTTGCACTACAGCTGCCGCAGGACAGGCTGCTGGCGGTGGGGGGGGGAACCCCACTGGGGATGGATGTGAGCGGGATCCCCTCAGTGCAGATCTGCCCCCTCCCCCCGCACTCTGAGCCCCAGGGACTCGCTCCGGGGCTTAAGTGCTAGGCGATAAGGGTGGACATCCATGGAACTGCCCTTCTTCCATCCCAACTTCATCTTTTTCCTCCTTCTTCACCTCCTTTTCCATCGTTCCCCCAATCCACAGACCCCGCCCAACGTAATTTGTCTGTCCCATTCCCTTCCCCTCCCCCTGCTCTGGGGAATCCCAGCCCCCTCTTTTCCTCCCTTTCCCATCATCCCCCCAATCCTCAACCCACCTCCCCCATGCTTGGTTTTAGGAGTCCCAGCCCTGTCCTGCTCAGTTTGGGCATCCCACCCCCACTTCTGCTCAGTTGGGGGTCCCAGGCCCCAGCCCCCCATGGCCTTTGCTGACCCCACGGATGGGCAGACTCCCAGCACCACCAGTGCCACCAGTACGGCCCCAGCTCCCACCACACACCCCATCCCCAGTGCTGGGCAAGTGCTTGACACCCCAAAGCAGCAGTGCTGTGCTGTGAGGTGGTCCTGATAAATAACATAGAGAATAGAAATTCTCAGTTCCTCTAAAGTTGCGGAATAGAGCTTAAAGACTAACTAGCAAATAAGATAAAATAACGTTAAGTATTTGCACAGAATGATAAACACAGGTGGAACCACTGGAGAAACAGACAGAAAGGACTACAGTGGTTCTTTTTGCAAGTCATGTAATGAAGAAGCAGCAGTGCATGCTCACAGAAAAATTTCAAGGCAAGGTCACCTTTTATATTGAAGCATTCAGTGAATACGACCAGCAGAGACCCTTTTAGACGACCCTCCAGGACCATACAAGGCCTTCCAGTAGGAGAAGGATGCATGCAAAATAGTTCTAGGAAAGTGATGTTTATGTATTAGATAAGAAACATCTTTTAATGATTATTTATTATCGTGATGGAATAAATACCATGTTGTAAAACCTCACAACACACAGAGAATGAAGAAATATATTTCTCTGTGCCCTGCAGAGATAAAGACTGCCTGCTTTCTGATGCTTCAAATTGTGTTAGAAGGTTTATTCTGGCCAATTTCAGTATCAGGGGATCCCAGCCCCATATTTTCCCACCTCTTCTTCCCTTTCCCATGGTCCCCTAAGTCCTCAATCCCCCTCCCCCGTAACTGTTTTTTTGGGGTCCCATCCCCCCTTTTGCTGAATTTGAAGTCCCAAGCTTCCCCCTCTCCTCCCCCTGCAGCAGTCGGGGGACTCCCAGCACCCCAGTCCTACCAGTATGGCCCCAGCTGCTCCCAGTTGCCCCATCCCCAGTGCCAGGCAGGTGCCGACAGCCCCAAAACAGCTGCACTGTGCCCTGGGGGGATCCCCAAAGCGGCCCCGCCCCGCAAGGCACTGGGAGCACCAGTCCAGACCAGTGTGGAGCGCGGGCAGGCAGCATCAGCCCGCACTCAGTCCCCAGCGGGGCAGTGCGGGGGGGCCCGTCCTGGCCGCCCCCACTGCCCCCCCTCCCCAAATTCTACTCCTGGGGGGCGCTGGGGGCAAAGGTTGGGTGCAGGTGGGGTCCGGGTGGATAGTGCCAGGTGCTGCGGGTCTGCCTGGCACCTGGGGAGTCATCAGCGTAAAAAGCTATGATTGGCTGGAAAATTTTGGGGGGCTCTGGGCTCTGCGTGTCTCCCTGGCATCTGATGAGTCTGAATGAAACCGTGTTCTGATTGGTTAAGAGTCTTTGAAAGCTCTGTGTACTGTGCGTCTGTCTGAACACCTGTAAGTCATCACCTCGGCACTCTTTGATTGGCCAAGGGCTATTTTGGAGAAAGGGGGCACTGCCTGTCCATCAAACTTGGGATCCCCACAAGCCACTTATAATTCCCCAAAATTAGGGGTTACAACCCCCCATCAGCCACGGGGTCTCCCCAGACTCCAACAATGAATGTGGGGGATCCCCAAGAGCCATTTAAAACCCCTAAAAACTAGAAGAAAGCAGCAGGATCCTCCCCAAAACAAGCTCCCTGCGTCTGTATGAATGTGCCCTAGGAAATGCGGGAGAAATGCTGCTCTCCTGGGTTCTTAAGTACTTTATATTTGTGAGTAAGTCAGGCCTGAGAGTCAGTTACCGTTGAGGTGGAGTAAATCCTACAGGAATTGTCGGTGATTGAGGCACAGACCCAGACCAGCAGGGAATCTGAATTGTTTATTCAAAGAAATTAGCTGGTTTTATACACTTTTCCAAGGCACAGTGTTTTCTTCTCACTACGTGACCAATTCCATGTTGCCGCATCAGCAACACGCTTTCCAAATGTCCTTCTATGGGGTGATCACTCGCTCTTCACCCATCCGTCAGCTCCTGGCAGGCTCCTCTCTATAGGGGTCTGCCATGTGACACCTCTTCTCCACAGGGTCCGGTGGAGACAAGCCTCTCTGTGCTGCCGTGTGCTCCTTTGTGCTGCCATGTGCCTCTGCCGGCAGGTTTTACAGCTTGCAACTCAACTTTATTCCATCTCTTCCCACAATTGCCCCTTTTTTGTTTTATACAAATAAGAATTATGAAACACAACCCTTCTAACATTAGACCATGTTTGGCCAACTGCCCCAACCAAATAAGCTCCATTCTTCACAAAAGCAGTATCTTTCTTATGAACAGGGGGATAGATGAAAACACCCAAAATCTAGTCCTATGTATGAAGACAAGGATTTAACAGATAGAACTTTGAGAAACAACATAAAGTTGTCTAAAACTTTTACCATCACCCAGAGTCGGCAATGGCTGGGAGGTGTTGTAGACGCTGTGCCAGCAGCTGTGATGGCCAAAGGGCCAAAGAGCTCTGAGATAGGAGAGGCCCGTTGGTGGACCGACTCCAAGGTTTAAAAGCACCCCGACTTAGGGTGAGAAAGGAAAAGCCTCTCCCATCAGGCTTTGTGGTGCTATGCAGATTTAGTCTGTCCGGTTGGCTTGCTGCTAACTCCGCCCCTCTCTTCTACCCATTGGCTCCCATTCCCTAGTCCCACCTTTGTACTGCCCCCGTGTGCACAGATCATTGGTCTCTGACGCTTGTCCCGCTCCTGTACAAAACCCTGGACACGGCAGGGTCCCGGATCTTTTTGTCACTGGCCACCTTCATGGCTGCAGCAATAAACCATCATCCGTGGAGCTCCATACAGAAACCCCTCCTGACTCTTTGTCTCTGGGAATACTGAGCTATCCAGATTGTGTGTGTGTCTCCACGCCACCAGCCACACGGGTGAAGGAGTTAGCTTGCTAGGGTGCTATACAGCACCACCGGAGCGATCTCTTGCCAGGGATGCTTTTGGGAAAATGCAACAAATTCTCCACCGACCCATGCACTGTGTTAGGGAGGTCTGTTTCACAGTGAGGACAGAGAGTCTTTCCTAGGCAAGACTTCCAAGTTTACTTCGAAAGAGGGTCCAGCTTTTGTAAGATCAAATCAACAAGTCAAATTGACTTGATTACACCTTCAGGGCAGAAACACTTAGGTTTGATGGTATAATCCCTAGTCAGCCAGGGCTAGGGCTTGGCCAGAGCCTCAAGCCTTGACTGAGAGGGTTTCCTTAAAATATTAATAAAATTGCCTAAAAACTTTACTACTATAGGAACATGACTTCAGAAGAGTTTATTTTCCCTACAAGCTGATTATGAAGCTGGAGTATCCAAGGCTGATCAGACCACTCTTGCAGGTACCCATCTTGGACTGGAATTTGTGGAAACACAAGCATATCCTTGCCCCCAGGTTATCAACAGAAAGGGGCCTTCCCACTTTACACTTTCAAGATTCCTAACAGGTACTTCAGCTTTTTCTGAGTGAGTCTGTGACTCATTCTGAATGCAACTGAAAAATTAAGAACATATAAAGCTTTTTACAGTCTTTCATGGGGGGTATACCCCATCTTTGCACCCCCCCTTTTTTTTTAACAGCATGTAACACGAACATCTTTCAACTTACCAAATTCATGAAAATTTGTAACATAACATGCAGTTTTCTTACTATAAACAGTAAAACAGTACATTTAATAAAACAACAAGTGTGCACTGAGTAAAAACAAGCAAGGTAATTATCTTCAACTGCTTAAATACTTCACCATTTCACAGAATGTATATAAATATAGGCCTTGGACATTACAATTATAGTAACATTACCTGTCTAAGTGGTTTTAAAAGGTAACAAGCCCCAAGTCAGAAGTTGCTGTGGCATGAGAGGGTTACAGTCTTTCATTCCAGTGGTAACCTTTTCCACATTAGGGAAACAGCAATGGGGGAGCTGTTCTTCCACTTTCTTCAAGTAGGAAAAGAGTACTTTGAAAAAATATATCACTTAATTTCTGCTTGAAAAGTATCCTGTCAGCGATTGAGAGATGGGACGCAGCTTGATGCAAGCAAAAGCCGTTTATTGTTTCTACAGCATGGCTTATATGCTCTTATAGCCTTTGGAGACAACTGTCCATTACCTTAGTAAAAACCGCAACATTCATGTTTCCTAGCAACATTAATTAACTATCATCTTGCATGATTTCTCTAAAGTACAATGTAATACATGACATTCCTTCTACTCAATCCTTCAAAGACCTATCTGCCGCTCCCATGGCTTCTGGCCTGCTAAGGTCAAGATGTCCATAGCTGCGGTATTTGCTGCTCGGCTTCCCAACTGCCTCTCCAACTATCCATCACAAAAAGCAATCAGAGCAATGCAGGGGGGTCACAAGGTAATACGGTAAAAAAACTCGTTTTAACAGTGAGGGTGCAGGATTGTGGCAACATTTTAAATAATGAAAACAGAAGAGTTCAATGGACCAGCTGCAGGAATGACATGCCTAGCTCGCAGCTACTCTCACACAAGCCAGTGCAAATGCTCCAGCCCCTCATCCCTGAGGAAGGGGCTACCTGTCACCACAGGTCTGTTTTCCAGCACGGCATTGGCTCACGAGGATCTGCAGCAGATGGGAGCCCTGGCTGTAGTGGTGCGGGTTGGGTGGCCACGCGGGTTGGGAGGCCACATCTGCCGCTGGCGGCCCGTCTCCTTACTTCCCACATGCAGAGAGCTGCACTCACCCCTCCAGATCCACTGTGTTGCTGCCACGGTGTTTGCCACCGCTTCTTGGCTCTGCCATGTGCTCGCCGGCACTGCGCAGTCACCGGCACCGCTACGCGCTGTGCCCCTGTGGCCCCCCCCCCGCCCCCCCGCCTCTACACCACTCTTGCAGAGGGCAAACGGAGAGGGAACACGCTCCCAGGAAGGGCCCCCCTGGCTCCAGCCACTCGCCACAACACGGCCCCAGCTGATGCCGCATGGCACGGGGCGGAGCAAGCTCTTCTACGATACCATCCAGTTCCCCTCCAGGGTCAAACAGGTTGGGGGACGAGGGGCCATGTTCTGGTTCTTCTCCCACTGCCCCAGCATGCTTATGGTTGCTCACTGGTGGCATAGAAGAGGTCAGCACAGCTGCTGCGGTGGCACAAGTGTCTTTCTTTGTCCGGTCTCTGGGTGCCGCATGCGCTATGAGCACCTTGCACACTGTCTTCCACAGATACAAAAGCTTTGTCAGCGCTGCGTCACCTTGCACAACTTGGTCCCACAAGGCATCCTCTAAAGCGTCCCATGACCGAGGATCAAAAATACCAGTACTATCTGAAGTTGAATCACAGTCTTTTGCCCAGAACAAGAGTCTGTTCAAATCTGTAGACTCAATTTTCCTGCCATGCTTCTTTAAAATCCATTCCAATGTCTCTGCATTGTTCTGTTAGTGGGATACACCATCCCCATGTCCCCCATGGCTCGCCTACAACTTGGAGGGATTAATCACTGGCCAGCTTTCGTGCTTCTTTCAGCAATACTTCAAGTTCCACAGGGCTCACGGATGGATGTGCAGTTAGGCATATAATAAGCTCCTTACACGGGCAACCATTTGTCAGTGATTAGGGCACGGACCCAGACCAGCAGGGAATCTGAATTGTTTATTCAAAGAAATGAGCTGGTTTTATACACTTTTCCAAGGCACAGTATTTCCTTACATGGCAATTCTCACTGCGTGTTGCCACATCAGCAACATGCTTTCTAAATGTCCTTCTATGGGGTGATCACTCGCTCTTCACGTGTCCGTCAGCTTCCGGCAGGCTCCTCTCTGTAGGGGTCTGCCATGTGACACATCCTCCCTCCAGGGTGCGGTGGAGACAAGCCTCTCTGTGCCGCCATGTGCTCCTTTGTGCTGCCATGTGCCTCTGCAGGCAGGTTTTACAGGTTGCAACTCAACTTTATTCCGTGTCTTCCCCCAAGGAATCATTTGCTAAATTGTTTAACTGAAGTTAGAAGTTGAGTAAAGTTAAATGCTGTCCAGTTTAAGGTGCTGTAAGTTTAAGTTAAACTGAGCCCCAGCACAGTGACTGCAGCCCCGCAGTGGGATGACTGAGCTCCAGAGGGGTTTGTTTGTCCCAGTTTTCCCTTGTTTATGGACTGGACTCCTACCCACAGGAGCTCCCCTCACAATACTGGAAATAATGAAACTTTTTTCTAATTTTTAAATTAATACATTTAATTAACTTTTTATTAATAGTTTTACATTCATTATAACCAGTATATTATTAAGCAGTGTGTTAGTCTTCAATCCTTTGAGCCAACATTTAGCAAAGTGATCATAAGCTGCTTTTCTGGGAACATAGCTTGGGAAAATTCCTGAAACTTTCAGTTTTGATAAAGTAGCTCTGATACAATGAACAAAGCCTGGGAGACAAAGGTGTACTGTTGAGGTTGGATGTCTGAAATTTAGAGTTTATGGAAAATGAGGACAGTTTGCAGAAACCAGGAGATAAAGAAGACTCAGTCTATATGTTTGCAAAGTCTCTACCTGGGAAAAAGATACTAAAAAGACTAAAACTGTGGACTAATAACCATAAGAAGCAAAAAACCAATATCCAGTAGGGAGTTGTGGGGTAACTTTTACAGCATCAGGCCTGCTAGAGTCAGATGGGCTCCATCTATCTAACTAAAGCAAAAGGGTTCTAGCCTATGAGTTGGAAGGCCTGATTGAGAGGGCTTTTAAACCAGTTTTGAAGGGGGAAGAGGGTGAAGCCAGGCTCTCCAGAGATGAGCCCAAGGGTAGTAATTCAGAGTCAGAGGTGAAGTCAGCAACCCAGCTGAAGTGCATGTACACTAATGCACACAGCATGGGTAATAACAAACAAGAGAAGCTGGAAGCCACTGTAAAGAAGGAAAGCTGTAATGTAGTTGCCATCATGGAAATGTGGTGGGATGACTCACGTGACTGGAGCACTGCAGTGGATAGCTACAAGCTTTTAAAAAGAGACAGGTGAGGGAGAAGAGATGGAGAGGTGACTCTGTATATTAGGAGGGATCTCTGTGCCATGAAACTTGAGATTACTGACTATAAGGTCAAGTGCCAGTGGGTGGGAATCAGGGGGAAGGCCAACAAGGCTGACATCCTGGTGAGAGTTTGTAACAGAACACCCAGCCAGGATGAAGAGGTGGATGTTTTATTTTATAAGCAGCTGGAGGATGTTTCCAGATTGCCAGCCCTTGTTTTTGTAGGAGACTTTAACCTGCCAGACATCTGCTGGGAACTCAACACAGCTGAGAAGAGGCAGTCCAGGAGGTTCTTGAAGTGTGTGGAGGACAAGTTCTTTTCACAGCTGGTGAGCGAGTTGAGCAGGGGTGGAGCCTTGCTAGACCTGCTGTTTGCAAACAGAGAAGGGCTGGTGGGAGATGTGGTGGTTGGAGGCCCTTTGGGGCACAGTGACCATGAAATAATCGAGTTCTTAATGTTCAGTGAAACAAGGAGGGGCATCAACACTTCCACACTGGACTTCCAGAGGGCAGACTTTGGCCTGTTCAAGAGACTGACTTGGCGAGTACCTTGGGAAACAGCCCTTAAAAACAAAGGAGTCCAGGAAGGATGGACATACTTCAAGAATGAAATCTTGAAGGCACAGGAGCAGGCTGTCCCTGTGTGCCGAAAGACGAGCCAACGGGGAAGTTGACCTGGATGTGCAGGGAGCTTTTGCAGGAACTAAGAGAAAAAAAGAGGGCCTATTGTCTTTGGAAGGAGGGGTAGGTTGCTCAGGAAATGTTTAAGGATGTTGCTAAGTCATGTAGGAAGAAAATTAGAGTGGCACAAGCCCAATTAGAACCTAATCTGGTTAGTTTTGTGAAGGATAATAAAAAGTGTTTTTATAAATACTTTAATTGCAAAAGGAGGGGCAAGGGAAACCTCCATTCTTTCTTGGACACAGCAGGGAACAGAGTTACCAGAGATGAGGAAAAGGCTGAGGTACTCAAATTAAGACAGGTTGTCTATGGATACTGAAAAAGCTTCAGCAATCTCTTCAGCTCTCTGCAGCATTTTGTGAGAGTTCTCTTTCCCATGCAGATTATTTTAAACAAGATTCAGTATTGTAAACTTCTTGCACCTACAGGTTGTTTTGCAGTATTGTTATGGTTTTAACTACATAAATATTTAGAAATGGATGTCTTAGAACTTGGCCAATCCTCTCAAGGGGTGGATGGCCAAAAGACCAATTACCTTATGCCATTTAACACACTCTTGCAAACTAACATATGAAAGCCTTTGGAAAAATTATTAAATTGCTTCCGCTTATCCCTGAGCCTGGATTCCGTGTCGTTTCTCTACTCAGCCGCGGTGAGAACAGCTACAGTTGCCCTCAGGACAAGTGGCCTCTTGATCTAGTAGACAGGGACAGGGAACAGAATAGCCTCCCTGTAATCCAGGAGGAAGCAGTTGGTGACCTTTTGAGCCACTTAGATGCTCACAAGTCTGCGGGACCAGATGGAATCCATCCCAGGGGAATGAAGGAGCTGGTGGAAGAGCTCATCCAGCCACTCTCCATCATTTATCATCAGTCTTGGCTCGCTGGGGAGGTCCCAGAGGACTGGAGGTGCCAATGTGACCCCATCCACAAGAAGGGCTGGAAGGAGGATCTGGGGAACTCCAGGCCTGTCAGCCTGACCTCAGTGCCTGGCAAGGTTATGGAACAGAGCATCCTGAGTGCCATCACACAGCACCTACAGGATGGATGAGGGATCAGACCCAGCCAGTGTGGATTTAGGAGGGGCAGGTCCTGCGTGACTAACCTGATCTCCTTTTATGATCAGGTGACCTGCCTGGTGGATAAGGGAAAGCCTGTGGATGTGTCTACCTGGCCTTCAGTAGAGCCTTTGACACCATCTCCCACAGCATCCTCCTGGAAAAGCTGTAGCCCACAGCTTGGGCAGGTTCCCTTTTCTCTGTAGGCCTGGCTGTAGGCCAGGCCCAGAGAGTGGTGGGGATCGTGCTACATCCAGTTGGTGGCCAGTCACTGATGGTGTCCCTCAGGGATCAGTGTTGGGGCCTTTTTAACATCTTCATTGATGATCTGGACAAGGGAATTGAGTCCACCATCAGCAAATTTGCAGATGATACCAAGTTGGGTGTGAGTGTGGATCTGCTGGAGGGTAGGAGGGCTCTGCAGAGGGACCTGGACAGGCTGGATCCTGGGCCCAAATGCAACAATATGGGGTTTAACAAGACCAGGTGCCGGGTCCTGCATTTTGGCAAGCCCTGCAGTGCTACAGGCTGGGGACAGAGTGGCTGGACAGCAGCCAGGCAGAAAGGGCCCTGGGGAGGCTGATTGATGACAAGCTGTAAATGAGCCAGCTGTGTGCCCTCGTGGACAAGAAAGCCAATGGCACCTGGCCTGTATCAGGAATAGCAT
>JAMPIT010000867.1:0-46520 GCA_026261815.1 Monarcha castaneiventris obscurior
GCAGTCCATGAGGAGCCTGTGTTGGGGATGGACCTCAGTGAGACCCATTAATGCCTCGAGACACTTTGGGTTTTTCCTCTGCCTTTGACTCCTGGAAAGGTTTGTGCAATCTCCTCTCAGGCCCTGAGCTTCAAGGGCTCAGCTCCAAATGCACCACAGGGCTCATTAGGATTAAGCAAGTCCTGACAAACCATGGCTCTGCATTGATTTCCCTCTGCTCCAGTGCAGTTCATTAGGAAGGTTTCCTACTATAGTTATGGGGAAATATTTCAAAGATCTTCTAAGAAATCCACATTCCTATTTTAAAGGGTGTATTTTTCTCTTTAGAGAAGAGGTGATTGCAGCATTCTGTGACTGATATTGATGCAAGGTCTCTCCTCAGGAGGTCTGGCCGGGTCAGAGAAGCTGTGCCTTGAGGCCTGTCCCAGTGTGGACAACCTTGCTCCACATTCCCAACCCCATCCTGTCTCTCCCTCACTCACCTGGGACCTGCTTTGCTTGGAGAACTGGCTGCACTCAGCCAAAGAGGGGTTTTCTTCTTTTTTCTGAAGCAATCTGACACTCCTAGGTTTCCTCACTGATAACAGACACCCTCCTCAAGTGTGTGCTGAGCCCAAGCTGCCACCAAGAAGGTTCCCCTTCCCCAAGGCAGAACCATGCAGGAAATGTTTGAGACCTTTGGACTCCTTGGTTCCATGAGGCCCTGCTGTGTCACAATGACCCCTTGGTTCCATGTGCCCCAAAGTGTCCCAGGGGTCTCCTTTTTCCTGCAGCAACCAGCAGCAAACACCACTGCCAGGGCCAAATGCCTGGGAACAAGGAGCAAGGGGGGACATTTGGAGTGATGCATTTTGTCTTCCCAGGTCCCAGGGACGTGGGGTGGGGCCCTGCTGTCCTGGAGATGGCTGAACACCGGCCTGCCCATGGGAAGGGTAAAAGACAACAACCTCTGCCCATGGAACTACAACAGCAGAGAGGTCAGGCAGAAGGCTGGGTTTAAAAGGCTCTCACCAGCACAGCAAAGATCAATTTAAGGCATTTTATTGAAAGCTGACATTGACTACCAACTACCAAGATTAACAGTTTCAGCTGTCTCTCTGCCTTGAGAACAGCTGGAATCTTTTCAGCAGTGTGATCTGTTCTGTGAAAAACAAGGTTCACTTTCCTGTTAGGATTTAAAAGTTTAATAAAGGACAATAGGGGACAAAGATAATAAAGCAAAATTCACAGCTCTGGGTGATTTGGCACTCAGCCAAGAGCACACCTGTTATTGCTGAGGCACCCTTTACATACCTGTCCTATTGCATCAGCCTAGTGCATATTCATAATTAATTATGCATATTCAAACTTTTCCTTAAACAAGTTTGCATGTTCCAGAAGCTGTTTAGCATAGCTCCTCCTTGGGTCTGCCATTTTATAGTAGGTGCATTTCTTGGCTGAGGTTTTAGTCAGTTTTTACAATCACCCCCTGTTGGGGTTTTTAGGAGTTCTCCTCTTTGCTTTTTCTCTTAAAGAATTTTCCATGTATATGTTGCCAGGGGGACAAATTGCTGGGTGCTTAAGAAAAACAAAACACCTGGTCAAAGAGGGCAGGGGTCCAACTGGCTACTTGTCTTTCACCTGGGGGGTTGGGTACACCGGGGGCTTGCTGGTGTTCTCAGCATGCAGACAGAGAGTTGCCATCGTGGTGGAAGGTCAGCACTGCAAGCTTCTGCTTTTTCGGCTGCTTTCTTTCTACGGAGAACCCCCAGGATTCCCAAACCAGCCTTTCCCTGCCCCACTGGGAGCCGCGCTGCAGCCGCTCTGCCCCTGCCATTGCTGGGAGCCTTCTCTACATCGTAGCCCGCACGCCCTGCCTGCCGAAACCTCCCGGGGCTCCTGTTGCAGCTCCAGAGTTTGATACATCTCTCCTGCCACCCGGGATTTGTGCTCGCCCCTGCTGTTCCAGCCTGCTGCTCCCGAGGGTCCGGCCGGGCACCGGGCTTGGCTGCCCAGGGGTTTGTGAAGCTTTTTGTCCATCCCTTCCCGGGAGCCCAGGCCGCCATTGCCGTGTGCTCCCCGAGCTCGCTCCGGGGCGCCCCCTGCAGCCGCGGGGGAACCATCGCACCTGCCCTGCTCACCGGGAGCCAGCAGCGCCCCTGCAGGCTGTGAGCGGAACTGCACCCAGGGGAAAGGGCCCGACAGCCGAGAAGGCTGCACTGGGTTTGTGGTTCTGTGTGCTGTTACTGCCACAGTTATTGTTTGTTTGCCTTGCTATACATACATACAGATATAAATATATAAGTAAAGAAGTGCAATTCCTATTCCTCATATCTCTGCCTGAAAACCCTTAATTTCAAAATTATAATAGTACGGAGGAAAGGGGGTTGCATTTTCCATTTCAAGGGAGGCTCCTTGAAATTTTTCTTGGTGAATTTAAATCAGATTCTCCTGCTAATATATTGAATAAAGGAGAAAGTTGCGCAGTGTGTGGTAGAATAGGGACAAGAGCGAACGGAAGATTTCGCGATGTAACAGAAAGCAGGAGGCAGTGTGTAACCTTCCTCCCTCTTCATTCCTCTGTGATAAGAATTTCTCTAAACAATACAGCCCTTCATAACCCCAGTAACTTTCCACCCCTTACTAACTTTTACCATCCCACCGTCCCCCCTCCTAACGTAGAGAAACCACCTCGACTATATAACCCCACAAAGTAGAACAATAAAACGCCATTTTGATCATCTGCCATATTGGTGCTGTGTGTCTGTGGCCCGAGCAGCTTGGGGGCTAGGCCAAGCTGCCGTGCCGGGTTTTGAACCAGGTCGCCACTGCCTCACACACCTTGAGGCATCAGCAGTGGTGAGTCCTAAATAGGGACGAAGACAATTAATGGTTCCTAACAATTTCTGTCCATCATTTAGAGTATGCATTGTAGTGTCAAATTGAACAGTTTGAGGACATATGGTATGTTCAAATATTTTTAATCCCAAATATTTCCAGGGTGCTTCTGTTTGGATTTTATCAGGTGCAATCTGTAATCCATATTTGTGAAGAGCCTTTAAAAGCTCTGGCTGTATTTTTTGCAAATCCTGTTTGCAAGGAGACTCTATTAGTATTCAATCCATATAGTGATAGCAATAACTGTTAGGGAATTGTTCTCTGATAGGTGATAGAGCTTTGGCCACATACATTTGACAAATACTTGGACTGTTTTTCATACCTTGTGGTAAAACTTTCCATTGATGTCCTTTTACAGGTTCAGCATTGTTAACAGCTGGTACTGAAAATGCAAATTTTGGTCTATCATCAGGATGTAAGGGAATTGTAAAAAAGCAATTTTTCAAATCAACAACTAAAATATCCCGTGTTGCAGGAATCATAGTAGGAGATGGCATACCTGGTTGCAGTGCACCCATACTTTCCATGACTGCATTAATGCGTCTCAGATCAGATCATGCACCAATTCTCCATCTGATTTCTTTTGAATCACAAATACAGGAGTGTTCCAAGGGCCGACAGACTGCTCCATGTGCCCTTGTGATAACTGCTCATCATCTAAATTGTTCAGGGCAGCAAGTTTCTGTTGTGTTAAAGGCCACTGTGCCTGCCACATGGGACAGTCAGTTAACCATTGCAGAGGTGTTACTGGGTGGCAACTGCCCTGCTGCACAATGACCCCTATTAAAAACTTGTGCCAGTTGTAACTCCCCAAGTGGCCAAAATGTCATGTCCCCATAAATTTAGAGGTGCAGCAGTCACGTGTGGGCGAACGGTAGCAACCTGGTTGTCTGGATTTTTTACAAGCACAAAATGTGTACTTAAATAACTTTGTGTCATTCCCCCAAGACTTGCCATTGAATTTCCCGCTGCAGTGACAGGCCACGAGTTTGGCCAGTCACGATGTGAAATCACTGTGACATCTGATCCCGTATCAATCAGCCCTTTGATCTTAAGTCTGTGGCTGTGCCCCTTTCAGTGTTAGCTCACAAATCAGTTGCGGTCTCTGCTTGAAAAGTTGTTGAGTCCAAAAAACCTGAGGCGCACCGGTAGAACCCAAGCCTTGGTCTCCTCTCTCTTTAATTCCGGTCCTGGGAGAACAAGACTTGAAAGGCACAAGTTGAGCAATATGAGTATGAGCAGGTATGACTGCAGGAGGAGCGGGTGTAGAAACCATTGCACATATTTGTCCTGTAAAGTCTGCATCAATCACTCCCGGATGCACAAAAACCCCCTGCAAAGTAGCACTTGATCTTCCTATTAGCAAGGCATTTAAGTTTTGCCCTATAGGTCCATGTGCATCCAAAGGCACTTTATGAACTGCAGGAGAGTCTATGATTACTGTGCTGGAGGTGCAAACATCCACCCGTGCTGAGCCTTTTGTTCCGCCAGCAAGCCTGTCACATAAACCTGTGCCGGGCGCAGCAGTTCCTGGGGAAGCATTTTTGTCTGCACGCGCCGTCCCCTCGCACTCTAGTGGTAGTTTCCCTGGTTCCTAAGAGGCTGCCCATTGGCATGGAAATGATATTTACGTTGTTGCACATAATGTCCTGGTTTACCACATCGGTTACACAGAACTGCTTCGGAGGCTCCTCTGTTATCCTTATTTGCTCCGGAGGGAGTTTTGTGTGGGCACTGAGATTTAAAATGTCCTGGCTGTCCACAACTGTAGCAATTATGTCTCATTTTTATAGCTGCTGCAACAGCCATAGAAACAGACTCGGTGAGCATGGCCATTTGATGTGGTGCAGTCCCTATCATTGCACATGCATTAATCATATCTGGCAATGAAGGCTTCTTCATAGGCAGGAAGTCAATAATTTTCCTGCATTCCTCATGTGCATTGTCTCGTGCCATTTGCAAAATTAAAGTTTCTTTTACTCTTGCATCTACTACTTGTTTTTCTATCACATCTTGAAGGTGGTCCAAAAAGGCTATAAATGTCTCATTATGCCTCTGCTCAGTAGTTGTGTAGCTTTTCCCAGGAGCTGACATGCTCACTACCTTAAACAGAGCTTGCAAAGCGTGATCACGGGACTGTGCTAAGATCAAAGGATGCAGGCGAGCCTGTAACTGAGGCTCATCTACGGGGTGCAATCCCATTAATTGAGGCAAACCTGCACCAAATCGGGGATCAACTACTCGCAATCGCATATGATTTAAAGCAGTTTCCTCACAAGAAGCTCTCTGCTCAGTCTCAAATACAATCTGCTTTAAATCAAAAGGAGTTAACTCTTCACTTGTTATAAATTTCAGCAATTTTGTTACAGCAGGGGACTCTAAGCCATAATTAGCAGCAAGATGAGGTAGGTCAGATAATACCGGCCAGTTAAATGAACATGCTGATCAGGCCCTTGACCCCTGCCTCTGACCACTGGGAAGGCAGAGATTTCAGGGTCTTGTAGCTCTGTTGAATCTGGTGATTGCTAAATAATTTTAAGATGCTCGACAGCCTCGAAATCTTTATCAAACAACGCTTGGAGTCTAATATCTCTCCAAAAAGCTGCAGCATCTCGTGTGCCCCGAGTTACAGATACGGGCTGCAAAGTTAAGGTATCTCTATAAAGCAAGCCCTCACTTTGAATCCCTGGCACGGATTCTTTCGCACCTTGTACAAAAGGATTAGTAGCAGCAGGCAGTGGGGGTGCAGCAGCAGGCAGTGGGGGTGCTGATGGCACACTCTCATTTGCACCCTTTTCATCACTGTCACCCCACCTGGCGGGTGGTAAAGATAGGTCAAAGGGATTTGTAGGCACAGGAGTGGGGGGGAAGAGGAGTGAGAAGCAGGATGTGAAAATGGAGGAGGCAAAGCCCTGCATGGTTTGGGTATTAGAGTCAATACAGATATTTCTTCGATCGCCTGTGCCCTGCCGACCCCTCCCGCAGCAATGTTTCCAGTCCCACCACCATTATCTGTCTCTGTTCTCTCTGCTGTGCCAGCTACAGCAGCATCTTGTTCTTTTTTTCAGTTCTTTCAAAGTATCTAAAAGTAACCTTCATGTCATCATAAATTCCTTAACAGTATCGTCTCCACGAGAAGCAAGGTCGAGAATATGCCATCCCACTGCTTCCCATGTCCGTATTCTGAAAGTGTTGAAAGAAGTAGTTTCAATTCCTTGGCTTTTGCACCACAGCAACAGTCTTTGCAATATCAGCTTATCATAATTTATGCCACATTGTTTTAGCATTGACGTCCTTATATTAACTATTGAATTTTCCTCCTGGGATGTATTTGCTCTCATTCTATTATCAACGGGCTCACCTTTAAAAGGTTGCAGTCCCATCCGGATGTTGGTAGCTCTCCTCGCTACTCTCCTCCCATTGAATCCACCTCCCCTGATCTCCGCTCAGGCTTCCTGCTCTCCAGGCAGGCTCTTTGGATCACGTCTCGGGGTCACCAGATGCAGCTTTGTCGAGGTGGCCATAAAAGCACACACTTGTCATAATCCAAATGTGAGAGAGATAGATTTTTTATTTTCTCTACTGCTATTCTTATACCTCTCCACAATTGCTGGGGCCTATTGAGATTGGCTGCTTAGCAAACAATGACAAGGCTGTCTAACAAACAATGACCATTCAAGCAGTAAAACAATTAGCTATAAAAGCAAAAGTATAGTTGCTACATGTTATCCACAAGTTCTTCCTTGTATATTCTCAATGTCCCATAACAAGAACATCCTCTCCTTGTGTCCAGAACATCTTCTCTCATTATCTTCTTGGCCTTCTCTGTGGTTTCACTGAAGCTGCAGAATTTCACTGTAATATTCTCACAGGTAAATTCCAATCAGTTTCAAGTCTGACTCAGTGAGGCTGTCAGTCCAGCTGTCAGTCCCATCACTCTGTTTTATTACTTTCCTTCTTTTTGCTTTTTTTTACATGTGTCTTTCTTTTCCTTCTTTTTTATTTTCTTCCTTGTTTCTTTCTTTCTTCTTTTTTTTTCTTTTTCCTTTTCTTTTCTTGTTGGTTTCAAGTCACTTAGTCTTCCTTCCTTCTTTGTTTCTTTCTTTTTTCCTTGTTCCATTCTATTCTATTTGTCTTATTTTCCTTTTCTTTTTCATGTTGCATTCTCTCTTTTTACTTTCTTCTTTCTTTCATTTTTTTATCTTTTTACTTTCTTTGTTCTATTCTTTCTTCATTTTTTAATGTTTTTCCCCTTTTATTCCTTTTTTCATTTCTTGTGTATTTTTTCTTTCTTTCTTTTTTAAATTTTGCTTTTTCTGTTTCACGTTATTCAGTCTCTTTTTCTTTCTCTCTTATTTTTGTTCTTTTTTCTTCGCTTTTTTTCATTTTCTCGTTGATTTCTGTCTTAGTTTTCTTTCTTTCTTTCTTTCTTTCTTTCTTTCTTTCTTTCTTTCTTTCTTTCTTTCTTTCTTTCTTTGGAACCTCACAAGCCACATCTCAACCAGTTGAAGGGGTGGAAAGCAGCAGGATCTGCTCAAAATTGGGCTTCCCTCACCCTCCCAAAATGTGGGGGACTTCACCTCAGCAACCAAAATTGCGGGGGATTTACAGCACCTTCCCCAAATTCACTGCAACCTCCCAGAAGCCACTTAGAGGCCCCAAAATTCTCAAAAAGCAGCAGGAGCTTCCCCAAAAGCGGCTCCTGGTTTCATCCCTGGAGTGCCCCACTCCAAGTGCCCAAACCACCTCATCCCTCCCAAACTTCATCCCACCCACACGATGCCATCCCCATCCCATCCCATCCCATCCCATCCCATCCCATCCCATCCCATCCCATCCCATCCCATCCCACCCCTCCCTTCCCCTGGCATCCCTGGGGCTGGCATCAAGACATTGGGGGTTGGCACTGAGTTTATTGGAGGCACCTGCTCAATCCCTCCATCCAAAATGGGAGGTTGGAACCTCTCCTCAGGCCTTGCTGTGGCCATGGGCTCACCTCAAGTCCCACAATGAGAGCCAGGGCCCCACAGGCCATGAAGAACCTCACAACATGGGCAGAAACAGCAGCATCCTTCCAAAAATGGGCTCCCCAATAGCTCCCCCTCCCAAGTACCAGAGTCCCCTCTCAGAACCCCTCCCCAAGAATTGGGGGGTACCCCAAAACTGCCTCAGGAACAGGACATAGCCTGAAATCCCTTCAGGAATGTGGGATATCCCAGAACCCACTCAGGAATGGGATCCCCCCCGGCCTCATCATGCCCAGCCTTCAGCTGTCTCAGCCAGAGCCCATCCCGCCCTCAGCAGCCCCAGCCCAGCCCATCCCAGCCCTCCTGGGCAGGAAGCCCCAATGTCCGACCCAGCCTGGGACACTTCCAGGGATCCGGGGGCAGCCGCAGCTTCTCGGGCCAGCCTGTGCCAGGGCCTGAGCACCCTGCCAGGGAACCATTCCTGCCCCACATCCCATCTCAGCCTGCCCTCGGGCAGCGGGAAGCCGTTCCCTGGGGCCCATGCCCACAGGCCCTTGGCAAGAGTCTCTCTCACCCAGCAATTGCTGCTCCTCCCTGCTGCGGGGCCCAAGTTGGAAGTTGATTTTCTGCTGCTGGCCCCAGCCCAGCCCTGAGCCAGGGGCAGGACCTTGCCCTGGAGCTCTGCGGGCGCTGCGTTTGTGCGGCCACAGCGGAGCGGACGCAGCTCGGAGCTGCCCTTTGTGTCCCCGAGGCAGCTGGCAGAGCTGGCGGGGCCGGGCCAGGCCCGGGGCAGCCCCGGCGTTCCCGGCTCTGTGACACAGCAGCAGCAGCCCCGGTGTTCCATCCCTGGAGACGCTCCCAGAGAAGCGTCCAGAGCCGTGTCCAGGCAACGGAACTGACCGGCCACTGACCCCCCAGCCTGGGCTGATGGGGATTCCTCTGCGGACACCTCGGGGAAGGTCCCCTTGGCCACCTCCTGAGCCACAATGCCACAGACAAGTGTCAGATACAGGTACAGAGCTCTGCCCAGAGCTGACAGGGAACTTTAATTAAACATAAAAAACCACCATGGAAAAGAGAACCCCCCCCAAGCAGAGCTGTTCCCTCCTGCAGTAGTTACACCTGCACACCCACAGCACCTGACACTGCAAGGAATGAGCATTCCCTGGG
The DNA here is from genome assembly GCA_026261815.1 of Monarcha castaneiventris obscurior. Lineage (NCBI taxonomy): Eukaryota > Metazoa > Chordata > Aves > Passeriformes > Monarchidae > Monarcha > Monarcha castaneiventris. The sequence goes on from JAMPIT010000867.1 coordinate 9,015, forward strand.
CACAGCTGCAGCCAAAGCAGCTCGAGGACAGGCTTGCAGCAGGATTGCTCTCAGCTGAGCCGAAAAGGCCCCTCTGGCAGCTGCAGGGCCATTGCAAAGGGCAAGGCCCAGAGCCTCAGCCTATGGGGGAGGAAAGGGCTCTGAATTCCCCTCCCCTGGCACGGTAACCCTGTTCCCAGGGTGCTTCCCACACAGGATTCTTCTGGAGGACTGAGGAAAGCTGGGAGTTAGCTCTGGCTTCTCCACTTTTCATGTCCTAAAGCTGCCTTGTAGAAGAAATTGGGGGACAGTTCTGGTGGCACAATCCCTCCCGGCCCAGGGCACAGTGCTGGGAAGGTCCTTCCGTGCTGAGGCTTTGCTCTGGCCAAGGAAAGCTCCTGGCTCAGGGTCAACTTTCCTGCCCGGCCAGACCTCCCGTGTGGCAAAGCAGCAGCAGAGAATTTCAGCATTGCCATGGGCTGGCACAGCAGGGGGAGATTTTCCCCTCCAGACAGGCTCCTCTGCCACTTTGTGCATTCGAGCAGCTCCAGGTCCCACAGTTTTGGTTGCGCAGCAGCTGGAAATGCAAGTCCAGAGCTCTGTTGGTGCCCAGCCCCAGCGGGTGACAGCAAGGACAGGGCCCTGGCAGCGTGACATTTGCAGGGAGCGCCTTCAGCAAGCGCTGGGGGCTGGACTCAGTGCAGAAAATGCCCCAGGGGCCTCCAAGGCACTGAGGCAAAAGGAGCAAAGTTTCAGTTTCGCTGGGGAGCACCAAAATCGCTGCTTTCCACTGCCGGGTTCCATGGCCAGGTGTTCTCCGAGCCCCGGGAGCCGGGAGCAGCAAGAGAGCCCAGGCTGAACATCGGCCCCAGGGCAGGAACGGGCTGGGAGGGGGCACAGCCCGGGGGGCCCGCAGAGCCTCCCTGCTCCAAAGCCCCACCTGCGGCACCGGGGCAGCTGCCGGCATCTGTGTGCCGGGGACGAGCCGCGGGCGGGTGTTCAAAGCGCCTCCGTTGGAGCAGCTTTTTGTCCCGATGCAGGGGAATTCCCGCAGAGTTGGTGTCCCTCGGGAGGCACACGAGGAGGCACTGGAGGTGGTCGGTTGTTGCTTTGGTTATTTCGGGGGCAGGTTGTGTTTTTTGTCAGACAAGCCCGGCGCTTCGAAGCCCCCGTGGGTGCGGGGAGCGCTGGCACAGCCCCGGCACGGGCAGGGCGGCCCTGGGAGGGCTGCGGGAGCCGGCAGCGGCTGAGCTCAGAGCAGCTGAGCCCGGGGGCTGCTGGCCAAGGCCGAGGCCGAGCGAGCATTTCTCAGATCGCAGGGCAGCCTGGAAAGGTGCTGGGGGGAATAATTCACCCCCTCAATGTGGTCCCAGTCAATCCCAGTATTTCCATGTCTGTGGTCCCAGTACTGCTCCCAGCCCTGATCCGTGGGCATGGGAATGTCCCGCTCCCTTCCCGGGGCAGGCTCACACCTGAGCCAGGTGTGCAGGGCAGGACCTTGCCCTGAGCCCAAGCCCTGTGGCCCCTGCAGGATCTGCTTCCCATCAGCCTCTTCCTCCTGTGGCCCCAAGCCCAGCTCGGTGCTGAATGAAGGGCACTGGGGCGGGGTCATCCCCCGGCGGGGGCTGCACACTCCCTCTGTCCCCTCCCCAAATTCCCTCCCGGGGCAGCAGGGGCTGGCTCAGGAGCCCTGTGGGCAGGGAAAAGGGGGTGACACAGGGATGGGGGCATCACACACGCTGTGCGGGGGACACACATGGCCCCTGGGGACCCCCACTAACCTTCTCCTGCAGTGCCAGGAGGATGAACCCCAACATGGGGTCCCTGACCCCCAGCAGCATCTTGGGGGGCAGGGTCTGGTGAAACCTTTAGGGGTTTAGGGAGTCACAAGTACCCCAAATATCCCCCCAGCCCCACAGTCACTCCTGGACCCCTCACACCACCCCACAGCTCCCTGGCCAGGACCCCTCCCAACCACTCCCTGAAACATCAGTGATCCCAAGACCCACCCAAATTCTCTCCAAGCCACACAGCTCAGCCAAGATCCCCAAAACTCCCTCACAGAGCCCCACAAAGGCCCCCTCCAAGCACCACAAATGCCCTCAAGAGCACGCTGTGGGGAACACCCCAAAAGGGGGACCCAGGCCAGGGAGTGGGACAGATAACCCCAATTCCTGGACAACAGACAGGCTCACGGGGACACGTTCTGCCAGCACAACTGTGACATCGTGGCCCTGTCTGCCCAGCCCATGGTCTCGCAACACCCAAATCCTCCCGAATATTCCCCTGAACCAACCCCAAATTCACCCCCAAATTCCAGGAAAATGCTGTGGCTTTAGATCTCTTTCTTTAATTTCCTGATGCCACCAGATTAAAGCTTGATGCCACCAGAAGAAACAACTGGACAGAGCAGGTGAGATTTTTTGGCCTATAAAGTCAAGATATCCACTCTTCCCAATGAACTTCTGATGTCATTCTGAGTCCCAAGAGATGTTCCTGCCCTTGAGTTCATCCAGGTACCTGTGAGGATCCAGGAGGATGTGGAGACCACCAGCCAGGGGTCTTCCCAATGTGGATCATCGGGAATGTGGGTCACCAGATCTCTTGTCAACATAGGTGCTGTGAGGGAGGATGAAGTTGGAGCACAGGACGAAGCTCTTCCCACACTCAGGGCACTCACAGGGCTTCCCTTACAGATGGCTCTGTTTGTGTCTGGTAAAGGCAGAGCTGTCTGAGAAGCTCTTCCCACACTCCCCACACTCGTAGGGCCCCTTCCTGGTGCAGAGGCACCGGTGCTTGATGAGGGAGGAGCTGTGCTTGAAGCCCTTCCCACAGTCAGGGCAGCGGAAGGGCCTCTCCTCCGTGTGCGTCCGATGGTGCACAAGGAGATTGGAGCTGGTCTGAAACTTCTTCCCACACTCGAGACACTCGTAGGGCCTCTCCCCAGTGTGGATGCGCTTGTGTCTGATGAGGTTGGAGTTGTCCTTGAAGCCCTTCCTGCAGTAAGGGCAGCAGAAGGGCCTCTCCCCAGTGTGCGTCCGCTGATGTACGAGAAAATCACTGCTCCTTGGAAACCTTTTCCCACACTCAGGACACTCATAGAGCCTCTCCCCCGTGTGGATACGATGGTGGATGATCAAGCTGGAGCTATGGCTGAAGCTCTTCCCACATTCCTCACACTCGTAGGGCCTCTCCCCAGTGTGGATCCTCTGGTGGCGGATCAGGGAGGATCTCCAGCTGAAGCTCTTCCCACATTCCCCACACTTGTAGGGCTTCTTCCCTATTTGAAGATGCTCATGGACCACCAGGTCCAAGCTCTGACTGGATCCCCTGCCATCTTCCTGGCACGGGGGGGATCTTTCTGCCTCAGAGCTCCCTGGTCTGCGTTTGCATCCTCTACCCCTATGGGATCTCTGGGGCTTTTCCTCCCTGTTGGATTCCTGTCCTGTGGAGCCGCTCAGAACGGCCTCTTCCATAAATTTCTGCTGTGGGGATTTCTCCTCCCTGTTCTCCATCCTCAGCTCCTTGTCTGGGGGAGGAAGGACAAGGAGAGGATGGGATTTCCCTCCCTGACAGAGGGAAGGGGAAGGAGATCCCCCCAGTCTGTCCCCGGCAGGACGGTGTTGGCAGCGGGGTTGTCCTGCAGCTGGGGGCGATGCCGGGCTGGGAGATGGAGCAGGAGAGAGGGGGAAAGGGGCAGTGACTTCCTCCTCACCTGCCCTGGGGTCCCAGAGCATTTTCTTCTTCCTTGCAGCCTGCTCCTCCATCTGGCCAAGGTTTGGGAATGGCAAATCCTGGTTTGGAGGGAAAAACAAGGTGTGAGTGTGTTGGCTTGTGGGTTCCTCCTGCCCAAGTACATCTCTAGAAGTCACTGGGCGTATCATGACTGTAAAAACCTCTAAAACTGTGCTGGGTTTAACTGGCACGAGAAATGAACCCCACTGAACTGCCCCAAGAGAGATTAAGGTGGGAGTTACAATTCACCAAAGAGATGACAAGAAATACGATGATACAGCTGCAACCCACAAAGGCTGAGTATAACCAGGTACCCTGCACAAGAACAGAACGGTGTTTGTTAGTTCCTGTGCTGAGCACCACGTGGTCCCCCACATGCAAAGAAAAAGAAAAGAAAACAAAACCTGTTGGTCGCAGTGGTGGACACAGTCCTGTCCAAGTGATGGGTGCAGTCTTGTCACCAGCGGTGGTCACAGTCCTGTTGGAGTTCTGCTCCTCCTCTGGATCTCTTGAGTGCTGCCAGAAGGCCCCAAGACCCAAGATTTTATATGCTCAGGTTCAGGTGGGAATGCTCAGTCCCTCCCCCAGGGCGGGCAGTTTCACAATGGGATGATGTAATCCTGTGAGTCATGGGATATTTTGGGCCCCTTGATGGTCTCAGTCCTTGCAGCTGCCCATTGTGCTGGGGCCATTCAGTCCATGATGGCCCATTAGCAGAGGTGACCCCTCAGGCTGGGTGGGACTGTGCTGGTGCTTCCCTGGAGGGAGTTATCACAGCTGAGTCATTGGTGTGAAGAAAAAGAAGCACTGCCCTGCCTCACAGGGTTTGCCTCTCCTTCCTTACCTCATTTAACACCCAGCTTGTAGCCTGAGGGGTCCGGGGTGCCCTGGGCAGCTCCTGCAAACGACCCATCATGAACAGCTCATCAGAAATGAGATAAGGGGAGTAGAATGCACAGTTTGGTCCCACCCACAGAGTGCTAAACTGGCACCCTGCTCCTGTCACCAGCACAGGCTGGCAGTGAAATGTCATTGTAAGGTCTTGCTCCACTTGGCTTTAAGCCCAGTAACTCACGGGCAGGGTCCCTTCCCACCCCAATCCTTCTGGGGTTCTGCCTGGGACTTGCTTCCCTTTCCTTCCTCCCTGTACTTCCAGCTGGGAATGTGCTGGGAAATGTCCAGCAAAGGAACCTTTGCTGTCTGCTCTGGGAGCCCCCACAGCTGCTGCACCTTGTCCCCTGGCCCTGCACAGCTCCCGTGGGAGGCACGGCAGGACCAGCACCCTGGGAGCCTCGGGAATGCCCCTCTGGCATCCACGGCACACCCTCCAAGGGTCTGGAATTGCAGTTCCCAGCAAGGAAAAGATGTTCCTGCCCTTGAAGGCAAAGCTCTTAGGAAGGAGCCAAAAGCCAAGTGGAGCAAGATCTTCCAATGACATTTCACTGCCAGCCTTCATCACCTCATCCATGGTTGTTGTAGCTCGTGGATTGGGAACAAAATCAGGGGTGGGACTTTGGTGGGAGCTGCCCTGGGTCAAGAGAGACACTGAGAGAGAAACAGAGCAGGCAAAGAAAGGCAGAAGGGAACGGAAGACACAAATACCATCAGCTGGGAAGGTGGCACTCTGAAAACCAGACCGCAAGTGACTGAAAATCAATGTGACAAAAAGAAATAATTTTGCAACATTGATTTACTAACGAAATACAATTTCCTGCCTTTCTCACAAACTTCCTTCTGATGTCATTCAGCAGGACTTTCAGAAAGTGCTCTGTTCTGGGTGGATGTTCCAGGCTGCAGACACAAGGAAACGCACAATGGGCTTTTTCCTTCTCCTGGTGAGTTTGACATCCTCAGCTGAGGAGATGAGGAGGCTCCAGAAGAAAAGGGCAGCTGGGGTTCAGCCTTCCACAGGAATAAGGGGGGAAAAACTCTGGTCATCTCAGTAGGTGCTCCCACAGGGATGTGAAGGCTGATCCCAGACCCCCAAGGGTCACATTCAGGGCTGCCTTCATGGAATGCTCATGTGGTATTGAGGGGCAGTGTGCGAGCAGCTGGATCTGGGACCACCCAGCTGCCCCCCATGTTTGGAAGTATCTGAGCGGGGCTGGGACAGTGCCAGGGACATCCTGCAGTGACATCTCAGCTGTCCCACTCTGTATCCATCCTCTTCCTCTTTACCCCCTGGGGGTGTGTCCATCCTCTTTACCTTTGCGGGGATGGAGGGTGGTCTTCATCCTCCTTGCCCAGGGGAAAGGCCACAGGGAGGTCTCTGTTGTCTTCCCCTTTAGCGGGCCCAGGCTGGGTCTGCATCTTCCTCACCCTTGGGGGAACCATGAGGGTCCCTGTCCTCTGCTGCAATTGGGTGTCCGGGGAATGTCCATCCTCCTCCCCTAATGGAGGGAACCAGTGCGGTCTCTGTGCTCCTCCCCTTTAGGGGGCGCCAGGAAGGGGTCCTTTATCCTCCTCTGAGGGTGGATGGGGTGTGCCCATCCTCTTTAGCTTTGGGGATACAGTGGGTGGTCTCCATTTCCCTCAACTCTGGGGGGGCCAGATGTGATTTCCATCCTCCTCACACTGAGGAAAGGCCCCAGGGGGAGTCTGTGTCCTCCTTACCTTTGGGGGAATCCTAGTGGTGTCCAATCCACTTCCACTATGGGCAGGCCAGGGGGTCTCTGTCCTTCTCCCCTTTGGGGAGAGCCAGGGGTGTCCTTCGTCCTCCACCCGTTTGTGGACAGACGTGGGGCTCTCCATATCCACACCCTTGGGTAGGGAGCTCTCCGTCCCTCTGGCTCCACTCGGCACGGCCGCTGCTGTCCGGCCCGCGCACCCGTTACCAGTGGCAGTGACCTGGGGCGCACCGGTGGCTCAGGGCACGAGGGAGCCGGGCTGGGTCTCCCTCTCCACATCGCACCGCCATCGGGCCCACGGGGGCGGGCGCTGCTCCCACCTACCCCCAACCACCCACACACCCCCGGCCCGGGCCCATCGCAGGCTTCTGGTGTTGTGGGGCCGAGGGTGTGTAGTGGGTTGATCCTAAATTGACAGACAGACTTTTGGACCAATCACACTTCTCTCAATTTTATGTATTTAAACCCCAAGGAAAGCTGGGATATTGGGGGTTTTTCCGTTCCAGCTCAGGTGCCGGGATGGGACAGAAGCAGGGGCCTCGGAGCCCCAGGCCCCACCGGGCCCTGCTGGGCCAGGCCGGGCACTCCTGCCCTCCTGCTCCCCTCCTTTTCCCAACACCTCGGCACAGACCCTGGGTCGCTGGGAGGGGCAACTATGAGGCCGTCTGACATGGTTTCCTGGGGCCGGTGGATCCCTCTCTTTTCCACACGGTGCCAGCAGGAGCCGGCAGAGCCTCCAGCCTGCAGCCAGCACAATTCACGCTGAACTGAAGAGGACACCGTGCAGCCGGCAGCGCAGGGGGAGCGGGGTTCTCTCCACCCTGAACAGTAACACTCCTCAACATCTAAACTTCAAAGGCAGAGAGAAAGAGAAAGTGATGTCACGTGAGATGGAGCTCAAATGGCTTCAGGACAGAAAGGGCGGTGCCGCATTTCTCGCGTGCAGCTTAAAAAAATTCTTGCATTGCCATGGTATGAAACTGTAATATCACAAACCATTTGTCTCTTTAATCCATTTGAAGTACATGCAGGGATGAACAATTTACGTGTGGCCTGTAAAGGTTGGGAAGAATGCCCATGCCAGGCTAGATATGAAAGCAGTAAGAGGCTTTTAAAACCTGGTGGCCAAGAAAGCCTTTGTGTTCAGGCCAAAATGACTCATCCTCCAAAAGAGTAAGAATCCCATGGGAGGGCCCATGTTTTACAGTTGAAGGAACTGTGAAAGGGTTCATGCAAGAGATGTTTTACACCCCAGCAGATTGTTTCCCTCTAAGCAAACCTGCAGACGGTGGCAGTTTGAAAAACCATGTAAAGCAAAGAAAACCCTTTTTTCCCTTTTCAAGAATGGCAACACTGATTGAAAGAGGGGGAGAGGAAAAGGGTTCTAAAGTTTGTTCTGATTGGTTTTTTTCTTTCTTTCTATTAGGTCTGTAAATAAACTTCTTTATATCCTTTAATTTTTGTGCCTGCTTTGCTTCCTCCTATTCTTATCTCACAGAAAGTAAATCAGGGGCTAATGCATCATTTGACCTAAAACCACTCCACTTAATTGGTCTTTCTGCCTGGTTTGCAAACTGAACCCGTAACAGGGTTCGGAGCTCTGCTCAGCTCTGTCTGCTCCGCTCAGCTCTGTCTGCTCCACTCAGCTCTGTTAGCTCCGCTCCACTCTCACCCCTCCACTCTGCCTGCTCCCCTCTTCTCTCCCTGCTGAGAGTGGGCTTGGAGCTGGGGTCAGGGCTAAATGTGGGATTGGGGTGAGGGCTGGGGCTGGAACTGGGGCTGGGATTGGGGTCAGGGCTGGGGTTGGAACTGGGGCTGGGATTGGGGTTAGCTCTATTAAAGGTATGGGGTGTGGGCTGCAACTTGGGCTGGGTTTGGGTTTAGAGCTAAATGTGGGACTGGAGTGATGGCAGGGTGTCTTGGGGTGACTGTGATGTGTATCCCCTATCACGGCTCTATGCAAAAAAATTAATTTTGTGCCTTTAAACTGATCTTGAGAGGGGAGAAAAAAACAAATGAACTTTTCAAAGCAAGTTCCCAAGGACACAGAGATAGAGACTCCTCTGCGTTCTCTGGCTGCAGGAGCATGGAGGGAGCACCCTTGTCTTTCTCTTCAGCCAGCTCTTTGGGGTTTTTTTCCTTCCCTTTTTTCTCCGGTGTGTTTCCTAGGACTTTGGTGGGGGATTTTTCCTTTTTTTCTCTTCTGGACTGTTTCAATAACATCAGAACACACCAGGAGAACTTTTCTTCAGGCCCGGAGGGGGCCTAAGGCCACCCCCCACGCCAGCTCTGAGAACGAGGGACCACACCTACGACTCTAATTCTTCCCAGGTTTTCTCGCTCTACAGCAAGGGGTTTTACTATTTAGAATTATTATCCTTTTCCTGTGTCTTTGTTAAAAAATAGGTTTTATCTCTTTCACTTTCTTCGAGGATTTTTTTTTCCCAAACCTGGTGGGGGAAAGGGTGGTTGTAACCTGGTTTTCTCCCAGAGGATATATTACTAGATCTTGGCCAAAACCGGCACACAGGGGCTGGGATCAAAGCTGGAGATAGGGCTAAATTTGGCACTGGCGTTGAGCTTACAGTAGGAATTGGGGCTGGAGTTGGAGTTAGGGCTGAATGTGGGAATTGGGTTAAGGCTGAATGCTGGGGCAGGGGCTGGAATTGCAGCTGGCCGTGCAGGTTGGGCTAAATGTGGGATTTGAAGCTGAGGATTTAGGAAGGGGCTGGGATTGGGTCTGGGGCTAGACAGGTCTGGGGCTAGACAAGTCTGGGACTGGGATGAGATTAAACATGGGACTGTGACTGTGTCTAAACATGGAGCAAGATTGAGATCACGGTCAGGATGAGGTTTGGGACTGAGTGCACGCAGAGTGGGACAGCTGAGATGTCACTGCAGGATGTCCCTGGCACCGTCCCAGCCCCCCTCAGGCAATTCCAAACATGGGGGGCAGCTGGGTGGTCCCAGATCCAGCTGCTCGCACACTGCCCCTCAATACCACGTGAGCATTCCATGAAGGCAGCTCTGAATGTGACCCTTGGGGGTCTGGGATCAGCCTTCACATCCCTGTGGGAGCAGCTACTGAGACGACCAGAGTTTTCCCCCCCCTTATTCCTGTGGAAGGCTGAACCCCAGCTGCCCTTTTCTTCTGGAGCCTCCTCATCTCCTCAGCTGAGGATGTCAAACTCACCAGGAGCAGGAAAAAGCCCATTCCGTGTTTCCTTGTGACTGCAGCCTGTAACACCCACCCAGAACAGAGCACTTTCTGAAAGCCCTGCTGAATGACATCAGAAACAGGTTTGTGAGAAAGGCAGAAAAATGTATTTCATTAGTAAATCAATGTTGCAAAATTATTTCTTTCTGTGACATTTAATGTCAGTCACTTCCTGTCTGGTTTTCAGATTGTATTTGTGACCTCCTTTCCTTTCTGCCTTTCTTTGCCTGCTCTGTTTCTCTCTCAGTGTCTCTCTTGACCCAGGGCAGCTCCCACCAAAGCCCCTCCCCTGATTTTGTTCCAAATCCACGAGCTACAACAACCATGGATGAGGTGATGAAGGCTGGCAGTGAAATGTCATTGGAAGATCTTGCTCCACTTGGCTTTTGGCTCCTTCCTAAGAGCTTTGCCTTCAAGGGCAGGAACATCTTTTCCTTGCTGGGAACTGCAATTCCAGACCCTTGGAGGGTGTGCTGTGGATCCCAGAGGGGCATTCCCGAGGCTCCCAGGGTGCTGGTCCTGCCGTGCCTCCCACAGGAGCTGTGCAGGGCCAGGGGACAAGGTGCAGCAGCTGTGGGGGCTCCCAGAGCAGACAGCAAAGGTTCCTTTGCTGGACATTTCCCAGCACATTCCCAGCTGGAAGCACAGGGAGGAAGGAAAGGGAAGCAAGTCCCAGGCAGAACCCCAGAAGGATTGGGGTGGGAAGGGACCCTGCCCGTGAGTTACTGGGCTGAAAGCCAAGTGGAGCAAGACCTTACAATGACATTTCACTGCCAGCCTGTGCTGGTGACAGGAGCAGGGTGCCAGTTTAGCACTCTGTGGGTGGGACCAAACTGTGCATTCTACTCCCCTTATCTCATTTCTGATGAGCTGTTCATGATGGGTCGTTTGCAGGAGCTGCCCAGGGCACCCCGGACCCCTCAGGCTACGAGCTGGGTGTTAAATGAGATAAGGAAGGAGAGGCAAACCCTGTGAGGCAGGGCAGTGCTTCTTTTTCTTCACACCAATGACTCAGCTGTGATAACTTCCTCCAGGGAAGCACCAGCACAGTCCCACCCAGCCTGAGGGGTCGCCTCTGCTAATGGGCCATCATGGACTGAATGGCCCCAGCACAATGGGCAGCTGCAAGGACTGAGACCATCAGGGGTCCCAAAATATCCCATGACTCACAGGATTACGTCATTCCATTGTGAAACTGCCCGCCCTGGGGGAGGGACTGAGCATTCCCACCTGAACCTGAGCATATAAAATCTTGGGTCTTGGGGCCTTCTGGCAACACTCAAGAGATCCAGAGGAGGAGCAGAACTCCAACAGGACTGTGACCACCGCTGGTGACAAGACTGCACCCATCACTTGAACAGGACTGTGGCCACCACTCTGACCAACAGGTTTTGTTTTCTTTCCTTTTCCTTTGCATGTTGGGTGTGATAAATGAGAATTAGTTTGTTCACTGACTCATCACATAAGAGATATACGAGGGTATGTGCACTGCAGAGGAGCACAAGAATGTGTGCATTATAAGAAAGACTGGAGCCCCTTTGAGGGACAGCCCACTTTGTATTATATGCTTACCTGAATCCATATTATATGCTTGCCTAAGTTTATGCTGCGTGCTTGCCTAAACCTATCTTATATATACTTGCTTAAATGTATGAAATGATTGTAATCATGACTTACAAGTTTTAAGGGAGCCAGGTTGTAACTGAGTGAGGACAAGTCCAAACAGATCTGCTGTCTGCTATAACCAAGATAAGCAAGTTCCTGTCTGCTGGAGGAAGTTAAGCCCGGTCTAATTCCTGTCTGCTGGAGGAAGTTAAGCCCGGTCTAATTCCTGTCTGCTGGAGGAAGTTAAGCCCGGACAAGTTCCTGTTTGCTGGAGGAAGTTAAGCCCGGTCTAGTTCCTGTTTGCTGGAGAAAGATAAGCCCGGACAAGTTTTCAATCACTGGAGTACGTGCAGAGGACTATGGAAAACAGGAACTGGGACTGTATAAATGGGGGAGCTTGGAAAACGATGGTGTGCCGTTGGTGGAGCGGAGACTCCCCGGTACCGTCCAGCGCTGGCTTTTGCTTGCTTGCTTGCTTGCTTGCTTGCTTGCTAATTGAATAAATTTCACATTGGCTCAGACACTTAATTGGGGCGCGTGTCTCAATTCATAACAAATTTGGTGCCGTGACTCGGATCGAGATGATACGGCAAGCAGAGAAACGCACCGGGGAGGCGCGCCCCGCCGAAAGGCGGCCCCTGCGGATCCTGTCTTACCGTTCCTCGACCGACGAACCTAAATTAAGCAAACGAGTAAAAGTTAAAACCGGTAACCCAGTAAACTCTGTGCACGAAGACCGGGACGAACGCAGGAGACGTGAGTATAGTATAGGTCGACATCGCTCGGTTCGAGTCCGAGCGAGAGATCGGCACCGTTCGGTTCGAGTCTGAACGGGAGACATTGTTCGGTTTGAGTCCGAACAAGGACGTAGGAAACACCGTTCGGTTCGAGTCCGAACGTGTAAGTGGTCAGCCCGGCGCGGAGCGCAGGACGCGTGAGTATAGCTGGCTATCCGTCCGGTTTGGGTTGGGTGTCCCGGAGTGCAGTGTGTGAGACGCCCGGGTCGGGCGAAGTGAGTGCGGACCCTTTATTAGTGCGGTTCTCGTAGCCCGCGAGGGAGCGAGCCACAAACGAGGGGAGCGGTTGCTGTGTGTGTGTGTGTAGGCACTCCGGAAGATGGGACAGAGAAAAAGCAAGCTCTCTAAGCCCATGGGAGAGGGGCCCCATGTTAAGTTGCCTCAAATACCTCCGGAGAGTCCGTTAGGGCTCATGATTAAACACTGGGATGATTTCCCTTCCAGGCAAGGAAAAGATAGAGCAAAAATGATTCATTATTGCATGGAAGTTTGGGGAGGAAAGCAAATTCGAGGGGACAACCTATATTGCCCCGTCTTCGGAGCTTCCGAGGACTGGATCTGCCATGCCCTCCTTGTTTATGTAAATTCTAAAGAACCTTTTAGTCAAGAAGAAAGCAATTATGCCAGTTTGTGGGTTGGATCGGACACCAGAGTTAAATTATTTTCTCTAAAAGATAAGGGGGTGAAGAGGGAGGAAAGAGTTAGGGAAGAGGAGGAGGTTCCACTATCACTGCCACCATATGTTCCTCCTCCTCCACCCCCCGCTCCGCTGGCACCACAACCTGCACCTTCAGCACCAGGCTCGCAAATTGACAATTTGGAGTCAGCCCCTAGTTCACCTGAGGGACTGAGGCGAAGGACCAGGAGCCAGACGCGGGGGAGAACAGATCAAAGTAATCTGTTCCCGTTGCGGGAAATGCCTATGGGGGGTCCACAGCCAGGGATGGGATTTGTGTCAATTCCCCTGAACTCAGGAAATGTTAGAGAATTTAAAAAAGAAATGGGAAACTTGCTAGATGATCCCCTAGGGGTGGCCGAAAGGGTAGATCAGTTTCTGGGACCCAACATTTACACATGGGAGGAGATACAGGCCATTTTAGGGATTCTATTTACATCTGAAGAAAAGAATATGATTAGGAGGGCTGATATGAGAATCTGGGATGCACAACACGCTCAGGGTCCTGCTGCAGATACCAAGTGGCCACTGCAGAGACCAAATTGGGACCATCAGAATGAGGTCCACAGAGGCCATATGCAGGACCTTAGAAACATCATTGTCCAAGGCATAAGGGAAGCAGTTCCTAGAGGGCAGAATATTAGTAAAGCCCTCAATGAACAGCAAAAGAAGGACGAAAGCCCGACTGAGTGGTTGGAGAGGCTACAGAAATGCTTTCAATTGTATTCAGGCCTGGATCCTGATAGCCAGATAGGACAGGCCTTGTTGAAAACACAGTTTGTTGCAAAATCGTGGGAAGATATTAGGAAGAAAATCGGGAAAATAGAAGATTGGCAGGATAAGGGATTAGATGAACTGTTACGGGAGGCCCAAAAAGTGTATGTAAGGAGGGAGGCGGAGACTCAGCAGGAGCATGTTAAAATGATGGTAGCTGCAGTACGAGAAGGACAGAGGGAAGCATTGGTCCAGATTGCTAAACACTCACAAAGGGGTCCCCCGAGAATAGGACCCGGACCCAGGGGTGAGATAAAAAGAAGGGAAGATTTGACATGTTTTTATTGTGGAAAAAAAGGACATTTGCAGAGAGAGTGTAAGAAGCGAATGTGGGATGAGAGGATGTTCAGAGAAGACTAGGGGTGTCAGGGGCTCTATTTACTGGGGAATCGAGACCAAACTGAGCCCTTGATAAAATTAAAAGTTGGTCCCCAGCAACAAGAAATTGAGTTCCTTGTAGACTCGGGAGCAGAAAGATCTACTGTTCAAAGAGTGCCCCGAGGCTGTCAAACATCCTCGGAGACTGTACAAGTTATTGGAGCCAGAGGAGAACCTTTCAAAGTACCAGTAATAAAAGATGTGCTTTTTGAAACGGAATCAAAACTGGGGTTGGGATCCTTACTATTAGTACCCGAAGCGGACTATAATTTATTAGGGAGAGATTTAATAATAGAATTAGGGATTAACCTAGAGGTTGTGAATAAAGAATTGCGGATCAAGTTATGTCCTCTGAGAGCTATAGATGAAGAAAAGATAAATCCTGAGGTTTGGTACACCCCGGAGACGGTGGGTAAACTAAACATCACCCCCTTTTCTGTAACTATCAGTAATCCCGAGATACCAGTACAAATCAAACAATACCCCATACCCAGGGAGGGGTGGTTAGGACTTAAACCAGAGGTCGAAAGGCTAATAACACAAGGATTATTAGAACCCTGTATGTCTCCTTTTAATACACCAATCCTGCCAGTCAAAAAGGCAGACGGGACATACAGACTTGTGCATGACTTGCGAGAAATTAATAAACAGACGCTCGCAAGATTCCCCATTGTAGCCAACCCATATACCTTACTAAGCCGCTTGGGGCCGGATGATAAATGGTACAGTGTAATTGACCTCAAAGATGCATTCTGGGCATGCCCCTTAGCTGAAAATAGTCGGGATTACTTTGCATTCGAATGGGAGGATCCAGAAACTCATAGGAGACAACAACTAAGATGGACAGTCCTGCCTCAGGGGTTTACTGAGTCGCCCAATCTATTCGGTCAAGCCCTGGAACAAATTCTTAAAGAATATGAGAGTGGAGAGAGAATAACACTGGTACAATATGTAGATGACCTTTTAATAGCAGGAAGAGAAGAGGAGGCTGTGCGTCAAGAAAGCATTAAGTTGTTAAATTTCCTGAGTTTAAAGGGGCTAAAAGTGTCTAAATCCAAGCTACAGTTTGTGGAAAAAGAAGTCAAATATTTAGGACACCGTTTGAGTGAGGGAACAAAGAAAATAGATCCAGAGCGGGTAAAAGGGATACTGTCAATACCTGCACCTAAGAAGAAAAGGCAGGTACGTCAATTACTAGGACTATTAGGATATTGTAGGCAGTGGATAGAAGACTACAGTAGGAAAGTTAAGTTTCTGTATAACAAGCTAGGACAAGATAGTTTGTTAAAATGGACCCCGGAAGACGAACAACAATTAGAACAACTAAAACTGGATTTGGCTAATGCTCCGGTCTTAAGCCTACCGGACTTAAAAAGACCATTTTATCTGTTCGTAAATACAGACGGGGGAACTGCTTACGGAGTGCTCACGCAAGACTGGGCAGGGAAAAAGAAACCAGTGGGATATTTGTCCAAATTGTTAGATCCGGTGAGTCGGGGATGGCCAACATGCTTACAAGCTGTGGTGGCAGCTGCCCTCCTAGTGGAGGAAGCTCATAAAGTTACCTTCAATGGGGAATTAAAAGTTTTATCACCCCATAACATACGGGGGATATTGCAGCAGAAAGCTGACAAATGGATTACTGATTCCAGACTCCTTAAGTATGAAGGAATATTAATAGACTCACCAAAACTATCATTAGAAGTAACAAATGTACAGAACCCAGCCCAGTTTCTATATGGAGAACCTAATAAAGAACCATTAATACACAATTGCCTCCGTACTATAGAGGAGCAAACGAAAATTAGACCAGATTTGGAAGAAGAAGAATTAGATCATGGAGAGAAGCTGTTTGTGGATGGGTCATCTAGAGTGATAGATGGAAAGCGTAAATCGGGATATGCAGTAATTAGAGGAAAAGATTTTCAAGTTATGGAATCGGGGCCCCTGAGTAATTCCTGGTCAGCACAAGCTTGTGAACTATATGCCATCTTACGAGCCCTACAGCTGCTAAAAGGAAAAGTGGGGACAATCTTCACAGACTCGAAGTATGCATATGGAGTGGTACATACTTTCGGTAAGATATGGGAAGAACGAGGTTTAATAAATTCCCAAGGAAAAGATTTGATACATCAAGAACTAATTATACAAATCCTCAGTGCCTTGAGGGGCCCGAGTAAAATTGCTGTGGTACACCTTAAAGGACATCAGAAAGGGCTTGATCCTAAGAGCAGAGGTAACAATATAGCAGACCAGGAAGCTAAAAGAGCAGCTCTCCTAATTATACAACAAAAACCAAAGAAGGATCCATTAGAAGAAAGGAGAAAGTGCGCCACCTGCGGGGATAACTTAGAAAAACACCCATGTTATGGCTGTTGGAAAAACTGGGGAATCGAGGCAGTGAAATGCGCTTGTGAGACGCCTGAGGCGGATTTTTGTTACATACATGGGAAAATATGGCATATCTATAGCTTCACAACACAAGAAAAAGAGAAATTAAGTAAAATGGGAGTAAGTGAGGGGGAAAAAGGGAAATGGAAACTTCCCGATGGAAGAGAAGTCCTTCCTAAATCAGTGGCCATGGAAGTGTTGCGAAAGTTTCATGAAAAGACACATTGGGGAACTCAGGCTCTAGTAGATCAATTTGCAATACAGTATATGAGCATAGGTGTCTATAACTTGGCCAAATATGTGGTAAATAGCTGCATAACCTGTCAAAGAGTAAACAAAAACCAAGTGAGGAAAAGACTCATGGGAGGTCGGGAATTGGCTCATCGGCCGTTTGCAAGGATACAAATAGACTTTACTGAGCTACCCAAAGTAGGAAGATATAAATACTTATTAGTTATTGTGGATCATCTTACCCATTTTATAGAAGCATACCCAACCGCCAAGACAACAGCACAGACAGTAGTTAAAGTATTATTAGAAGAATTAATTCCCCGATATGGTGTAATGGAAGCAATAGATTCTGATCGAGGACCCCATTTCGTATCTAAAGTAACTAAGGCCACTTTAGAAGCCTTAGGAATAAAATGGGGACATCATACCCCTTGGCACCCTCAAAGTTCAGGAAAAGTAGAAAGAATGAATGGAGAAATAAAGAAGCAGTTAACTAAGTTAATGATGGAGACAAAATTATCATGGGTAAGATGTCTTCCCCTTGCTCTATTAAATATAAGAACCAGGCCCCGCACAGATATAGGGCTCTCCCCATTCGAGATGTTATATGGGATGCCCTATGATTTAGAGGCACCGCAAGATCACCCTCAGCTTAAAGATTCGCAAGTATTGTCTTACATCATGAAGCTGATGAGTCATAGAGAAATGTTAAAGAAAAGAGGGATGGTTGTTCAGAGACCCCCATTAGATATGGCAATCCATAAAATACAACCTGGGGATTGGGTGTTAGTTAAATCGTGGAAAGAATCCTCACTAACCCCACGGTGGGAGGGTCCTTACCTCGTTCTACTTACTACAGAAACCGCTATACGGACAGCTGAGAGGGGATGGACACACGCTAGCAGAATAAAAGGACCCATCTCACCCAGCTCCAGCGGGTCGTGGCAAGTCACCAGCTCACCCGGAGACTTAAAGCTGAGACTTCAGAAGCATTAAATCATTCAATGGACACTTTTAAGATTGAATACCTGTATAATCCATTTATACTAGAGGACGGGCAAGTAACAACTATAAGCATTAAAATTAGACGTGAGAACCTGCACTGTAATTGTTATCCTTTTGTATGCTTTGTTTGTAAAGTGTGTCGAGAACGGTGGTGGTCCCATTGTCATAGAGGAACTCCCCTGCGAGGGGTTTGCTACTCTTGATAGAACCAAGAAAGAGATTTAACTGAACGGGCATTACAATTAAAAGAATCCAAAAGTGAGATTATTCGGGAATTTGAAGAGTAGTAAGAAATATTTGCAAAAGGTATTAGACCCGAAAATTATTGCTACCACTCTAATAAGCCGATCCCATTTGTTACTGAAATAAGTAAGGGGTGCTGTCGAAAGCTCCTGAAAAGAATAAGATGTAACTCACCTCGTGTGAAAAAAACATTTACTGGCACTCTTATATTTTGAGGCAGACGACTAAGAGCAAAAATTGTCCTCCTGAAGAATACACCGGCTGCCGAGAAGATGGCACACCTCGTAGCTCGAAGCACCCGAGTTGACGAGCGAGGCAGAGGAGTAGCAAACTGTGGAGGGTTGAGCCCAGGAGCTGGGATTACAGAGAAATGCTTGAAGCGCTGTCTCAAGGCTAGTAATAACGGAGCAAGACCGCAGAGCCCCCATATAAGGAGAGTAAGAGGCTATCACCTCAGTAACTGGGGATCCACAAATTGGGGAAGAATCACGAAAGTAAATCTTAAAGGGAACCACCACCCGACCCGACAGGCTATGTTAATTATGATAGGGGTTGCTTTATGTTTTTCCAATTGCAATGGTGAAATAAGCTCGTATGAACCATTCAAGTGGACCTTGTCTAGGTGGGAGGATCAAAAAGTCGTTCAAGTTATCACAACAGTAGGAGAACCTTCATTTAAAGTCACAGTAGGGTCTTTAGGACCTTCTTGGCTGCAGAACCGAATAGTCGGATATTATATGTGTCCGAGTTCCAACCCAGGAAAAAGCTATTGCAATCATCCTGGTCACTATTATTGTGCTTACTGGGGATGTGAAACTGTTGCATCAGAGTGGCAACCCGTTACCCCAGATGATTTTATCAAAACCCAGTGGGGACCAGTAGGTTGCCAGTTCCGATCATGCGGAGTTGGCTGTCTGAAGGCCATACGGGGGACCCCACCAGGGAACTCTCCAAAAGGTAACGATATTTGTTCTTATATTTGGATAAACATCACCAGATCAGAAGACCCAAGCTGGTTATTAGGAAAAACATGGGGTATCCGATTATATGTATCAGGAGCAGATCCAGGGAGCCTAATTTTTATCAAAAAGGAAATCGTTCCAAATGACCTGGAACAGGTAGGACCCAACCCCGTGATAACATCAAACGCAAGATCCAACCCGGTGTTAACATCAGGTAAAGAAAAAGAACCATCTCGGAGTAATGAAATGTTAAACCAAATTTATATAACGAATCACACCACCAAGAACACTCTAGGGGATGATGCAACGAGTGATGATGATGTAAGAAGTAATGACGCAGGAAGTGACAGCCTATGGAAAATATTGCAAGCTAGTTATCAGGTATTAAATGGAAGTAACCCTCAGTTAACTGCTAATTGTTGGTTATGTTATGGGATTAGACCTCCTTTTTATGAAGCAATTGGGATAGACTCAGAGGCAAACAAGGTAAATGGAACTAACCCAGCACAATGCTTATGGAGAAAAGGGAAAGATCAGAGTCAAGGCCTTACCTTGGAACAAGTAAAAGGGAAAGGAAGATGTGTGGGGGCAGTCCCAGCGCATAAGTGGCACCTCTGTAAAGTGGTGATGAAGCTAAAAAAGGAAGAGAGGCCAGCCGAGTGGTTATTACCAGCTGAAAATACGAAGTGGGTGTGCTCAAACGTTGGAGTCACTCCCTGCATTTCCCTGAAACAGTTTGACAAAAGTAAAGATTTTTGTATACAGGTGGCCATCGTACCCAAGATTATATATCATCATAAAGATTATGTATATAGCCACCAGATAACACAAGAACATCACCTAGTGAAGCGTGAACCCTTTACCGCCCTTACCATTGCTACGTTGTTTACACTTGGAGGAGCAGGAGCAGCAACAGGAATAACATCTTTAATTAACCAACACAAAGAATTTAAAGCGCTTAGAGTTGCAGTTGATGAAGACTTAAGCAGAATAGAGAAGTCAATTAATGCGCTGGAAAAATCAGTACGATCTTTATCTGAAGTAGTGTTACAAAATAGGAGAGGGTTAGATTTATTATTTCTGCAACAAGGGGGGCTGTGCGTGGCCTTAAAGGAAGAATGCTGCGTGTATGCGGACCACACAGGGATCGTACGAGACACCATGGCTGAGCTTAGGAAAGGGTTAGAAACGCGGAAAAAGGAGCGTGAAGCACAACAAAGTTGGTATGAATCTTGGTTTAATTATTCTCCCTGGCTGACCACTTTGCTTTCTACTATTGCGGGACCGTTAATTTTGCTAACACTGGGACTAACCTTTGGGCCTTGTATTTTTAACAAACTTATTACTATTGTAAAAAGACACTTAGAGGCAGCACATTTAATGCTAATGCATGCGAAATATGAGCATATTAAAAACAACGAGGAAATGGAAGAATCCCTAATCTTAAGTCAACAAGAGTTGAAAAGATTCAGTGAACAAAATGTTTAAAAAAAAAAAAAAGGGGGGGGGTTGTGATTGTGATAAATGAGAATTAGTTTGTTCACTGACTCATCACATAAGAGATATACGAGGGTATGTGCACTGCAGAGGAGCACAAGAATGTGTGCATTATAAGAAAGACTGGAGCCCCTTTGAGGGACAGCCCACTTTGTATTATATGCTTACCTGAATCCATATTATATGCTTGCCTAAGTTTATGCTGCGTGCTTGCCTAAACCTATCTTATATATACTTGCTTAAATGTATGAAATGATTGTAATCATGACTTACAAGTTTTAAGGGAGCCAGGTTGTAACTGAGTGAGGACAAGTCCAAACAGATCTGCTGTCTGCTATAACCAAGATAAGCAAGTTCCTGTCTGCTGGAGGAAGTTAAGCCCGGTCTAATTCCTGTCTGCTGGAGGAAGTTAAGCCCGGACAAGTTCCTGTTTGCTGGAGGAAGCTAAGCCCGGTCTAGTTCCTGTTTGCTGGAGAAAGATAAGCCCGGACAAGTTTTCAATCACTGGAGTACGTGCAGAGGACTATGGAAAACAGGAACTGGGACTGTATAAATGGGGGAGCTTGGAAAACGATGGTGTGCCGTTGGTGGAGCGGAGACTCCCCGGTACCGTCCAGCGCTGGCTTTTGCTTGCTTGCTTGCTTGCTTGCTTGCTTGCTAATTGAATAAATTTCACATTGGCTCAGACACTTAATTGGGGCGCGTGTCTCAATTTATAACATTGGGGAGCACGTGGTGCTGAGCACAGAAAATAACAAACACCGTTCTGTTCTTGTCCCAGGGTGCCCGGTTATACTCAGCCTTTGTGGATTACAGCTGTATCATCGTATTTCTTGTCATCTCTTTGGTGAATTGTAACTCCCACCTTAATCTCTCTTGGGGCAATTCAGTGGGGTTCATTTCTCGTGCCAGTTAAAACCAGCACAGAGTTTTAGAGGTTTTTACAGTCATGATTCGCCTGGTGACTTCTAGAGATGGACTTGGGCAGGAGGAATCCCCAAGCCAACACACTCACACCTTGTTTTTCTCTCCAAACCAGGATTTGCCATTCCCTAATCTTGGCCAGATGGAGGAGCAGGCTGCAAGGAAGAAGAAAATGCTCTGGGACCCCAGGGCAGGTGAGGAGGAAGTCACTGCCCCTTTCCCCCTCTCTCCTGCTCCATCTCCCAGCCCAGCATCGCCCCTGGCTGCAGGACAACCCCGCTGCCGACGCCGTTCTGCCAGGGAGAGACTGGGGGGATCTCCTTCCCCTTCCCTCTGGCAAAGAGGCAAATCCCATCCTCTCCTGGTCCTTCCTCCCCCAGACAAGGAGCTGAGGACGGAGACCAAGGAGGACAAATCCCCAGATCAGAACTCCATGGAAGAGGCCGTTTTGAGCGGCTCCACGGGGCAGGAATCCAATGAGGTGGAAAAGCCCCGGAGATCCCGCAGGAGGAGAGGATGCAAATGCAGTCTGGGGAGTTCTGAGGTGGAAAGAACCACCCTTTGCTGTGAAGGCAGCAGGAGATTCAGCGAGGGCTCGGACCTGGTGGTCCATGAGCAGCTTCAAACTGGGGAGAAGCCCTACAAGTGTGGGGAATGTGGGAAGAGTTTCAACCGGAGATCCCACCTGATCCACCACCAGATGATCCACACTGGGGAACGACCCTACGAGTGTGGGGAATGTGGGAAGAGCTTCACCTGGAGATCCTGCCTGATCCGCCACCAGATGATCCACACTGGAGAGAGGCCCTACAAATGCGGGGAATGTGGGAAGAGCTTCAGCCAGAGATCCAGCTTGATCTACCACCAGATGCTCCACACTGGGGAACGGCCCTATGAGTGTGCGGAATGTGGGAAGAGCTTCAGCCAGAGCTCTACCCTGATCTACCACATGAGGATCCACACTGGGGAACAGCCCTACGAGTGCAAGGAATGTGGGCAGAGCTTCAGACACAGCTCCAGCCTCATCCGCCACCAGAAGATCCACACTGGGGAACGGCCCTACGCGTGCCAGGAATGTGGGAAGAGCTTTATCCAAAATTCCCACCTGATCCGCCACCAGAAGATCCACATTGGGGAGAGGCTCTACGAGTGTCAGATTTCAGACCAGCTCCCATCTCCTCCTGCACCAGCAGATTCACACAGAGGAGAGGTCCTTCCTCTGCCTCAACTGCAGGCAGGGCTTCAGGTACAACTCCCATCTCATCAGGCACCAGCGCATCCACACCGGGAAGAGGCCCTACGAGTGTCCCATGTGTCGGAGGAGCTGCAGCCAGAGATACAACCTTATCTGCCACCAGAAGATCCACACTCGGGAGAGGCCCTACGAGTGTCCCAACTGTGGGAAGAGCTTCTCCAGGAGCTCTCACTTGACCAGACACCAACAGAGCCACCAGTAAGGGAAGCCCTGCAAGTGTCCCAAGTGCAGGAAGAGGTTCGTGCACTGCTCCAACTTCATCTCGCAGCAGAGGATCCATGTGGGATGATCCACAGTGACCCACGTTGGGCAGAGACCTGGTGACTCCTGTTCCAGATGATCCCCATTGTGGGGGGAAAATGTTTGAGAGATTTATTTCATTTCTCATTCTCGTGCTCTGATTTCATTGCTAATAAATGCAATCCCTGTCCCCAGACTGGGTCTGTTTATCTCTGCTGGTGATTGGGGCAGGAGCTCTCCTGGTCCTTATCTCAACTCCTGGGCCTTTCCTTAGCAAGCAAAGAAGTCACTAAACAATTTTTAGCCAATCAGAGCTTTTCTCCCTGATGACTCCCCAGGTGCCAAGCAGATCTGCAGCACCCAGAGCTCCTCACCTGGGCCCCCCCTCACTCCCAGCACCCCCCAGGAGCAGAATTAAGGGAGAGAGGGGAGGTTTCAGCACCTGCCCAGTGCTGGGGATGGGGCATCTGCGGGCAGCTGGGGCCATACTGGTGGCACTGGTGGTACTGGGAGCCCCCCTGGCCATGGGCATGCAGCTCTCAGGTGAGCTGAGGGGGTGGGAGGAGGCTCTGGGCTATGGTGGGAAAGGTGGGGAGAGCAGGGAAAACGGGTGGGTGGGACCCATAAAATAAGTTGGAGGGGGAGTGGGACCCCCTAAAGCAAGAATGGGAAGGGGGCTGAGGACTGGGGGATGATGGGAGAGGCATGGGAAAGGTTAAAAAATTGGGAAAAGGGAAGGGTGGGATCCCAAAACCGAGCAGGAGTCGACTGGGGATTGGGAGGACTGTGTGGAAAGGGGTTGGGAAAGGGGCAAAAGGGGAGACAGGGACCCCCAAAGTGATGGGGGCAGGGGCTGGCAACTGGGGATTGATGGGAAAGGAAGGGAGAAAATGGAAAAAGGGTGGAAATGAGAAGGTGGGGTGGTAGGAAGGAAGGTCCCATGTTGGCCGTGGAGCAAGGGGATGTGGGGTACCCCCCTGAGCTCTTGGCTTGCTGTGGGGTTCTTGCGGGGCACCCCCTGACCTGTGTTCTGCATACACAGGTCTCTTCCAGCACATGGTGAACTCCGAGTGTCACTTCATTAATGGTACCGACCAGGTGAGGTTCATGGTGGGGTTCAGCTACAACCTGGAGCAGCTCCTGCACTTGGACAGCAATGTGGGCCACTACATGGGGGACACCGTGCATGGGGAGAAACAGGCCCGGTACTGGAACACCCAAACAGAATTTGTGGAGGAAATACGGACTGTGGTGGACACAGTGTGCTGACTCAGCTACGGGGTGTTCACCCCGTTCGGCGAGGATCAGGGAGGTGACCGTGGGGCACAGCGTGTCCCCTCAGCCCGTGCCCTGGGAATGACCTCGCAGCCCCTCAAAACCTCCCTGGGAACCACCCCAGAGCCCTCAGCCCTCCTTGTGCCCATCCCCCTGGCCTCTTCCCCTCTCCCTGTGACTCCCGTGGCTGTCCCCTTCAGACCCAGTCCATCCCAGTCTCTCCCAGTGCCACCCCATTCCTTCCCACTCCCCCTGAGTCCATTCCCAAGCCTGTCCCCTCTCTCCCAGTGCCATCCCAGTAACCCCCAGTCCAC
Organism: Monarcha castaneiventris obscurior; assembly: GCA_026261815.1. Classification (NCBI taxonomy): domain Eukaryota; kingdom Metazoa; phylum Chordata; class Aves; order Passeriformes; family Monarchidae; genus Monarcha; species Monarcha castaneiventris. Next base: position 33,140 of record JAMPIT010000867.1, read on the forward strand.
TTCCCTCTCTCCCATGGCTTCCCAGTCATTCCAGCGTCTCCCCCTTCTCTCCCAGTGCCCCCCAGCATCTGTCATACATAAAAACAAGAGGTTTGGCTTTTGCATTTGTAAAATGATGGGTAATTAAGGTAATTAAATGTTGTTAAAAGTTGATTATGCTGTTAATTAAGTTGAAAGGTAAGAGAATTTGTAATTTATATGCTTCAATGTTAACTCTTAAGTTTTATCTGTGAGTTAAAAATGTTTGAACATTATCCTATGAAATATTTTGACCTCTCTTCCAAGTTTACCTGTGTCCCAAAGGAGTAAAACCCCTCACCTGTGGTGGCCAGTGAACATGTTGGGTGACTGGAGGGGCTCCCTCCTGGGGTGCCTTGCTCTTTGGGATGACCCATCCCGGTTTGAATCTCACGGTTGTCTGTCAGCCTGGTCACTCCCCAGAGCTCTCCCATTGGTCCCCGCTCCCTGGTCCTGCCTTTCCCCCGGTCCTGAGAAAAACTCTTGAGTTAGCCATGCTGTTCGTATTTGCCTCTACACCCTCCGACAGTTAAGATGAATAAATCTTGCTGGAATGTAAGCAAATACCCTTTCTGACTCTTTGTCACTGACTTAATACTGAATATGCCCAGGCACCCGTGGGGGCACGCAGGACCCCACGGAGCCAGGCAATTGCAGCATTAAATGGCGCCTGAACGTGGGACAGCTTCAGACTGTCCCTAGAGAGCATCCCCAGCAGAGCTTCATCACTGGAATGAAATTTGCCTTTCTGAGCAGCCCAAAAAAATCTCTGAGTTCTATCAGAGGCTCGGCAGGGAAGACCAACAATCTTCTGGGGAAAGAGAAGACTGGTCCAAGTCAGTGGACCACGTCGAGACTTTTATTTGACCCCCAAAAGTAATATGGGTCACTTTTGTATCCTTTTCTTTTATTTTCCTTTTATCTCGAGGATTGGGAAGAGAGGGAGATGGGGGCAGAATTCTCTCGTCTCCTGCAGGAAGCCTTTCTCCCCGTTTTAGGAGTCCTTGTTCGTGAGAATTTTCATTATACCAGAGAAGGTTTAAAACATTTTATTAAATGGATATTCAAGCAGTGGCTAATCGAGTATTTAAAATGCTTTGTAAGATGGTTGCTTATGTCCGGAAAAGGGCATTTGCTTTATAAGTTAGCAAAAGCTATTGATACTTTTGTGAAACAGTTTAAAATGTTAACCCCAGTTTAAAAAACCATCTGCTGCTTTCCTCCCCCTGTATTCCTATTCCCCCTGCCCTGATTCAAAGGAAATTGGGAGATGGATTCTGCCCAAGTGCACAGGGTTGCTACCGTCTCCCTGCTCTCTCCCGTTCTCCTCTGTTCCCTGCCCAGAGTGGTGATGGCCAGGCCACCCCGAGTTCTGTCCCGGACCCCTTTCCTGTATCCACTTCCCCGGTTTATGCTACTTCAGATTTGCTCCAAGATCACAGTGGCAGCATGGCCCAACCCACGATACCAGCTGCTATTTTTAATTTTAATTTTCCTGGCTCCACTCCCCTCATTCAAAATGGCAGACACCACTTGGTGCCTGTGGCCACAGTGGCCGGCTTTTCGCCCACACACGCTCCCCCTCCCCCTCCTGCTCGTGTTACCACACGTGGTCCCCCCTCCATCCCAGGCCCCTCCCACGCATCGATTCACATTGCGTTGGGTCCCGGTCCCTCCGTCAGGAGTCCCCAGCAGCCTCTCAGGAGCTTGGACATAAGCCCCGAGGACCTGCAGCCGCAGAAAAAAGCGGCATTCAAAGACTCCCTAAAAGGCTTGAGACAGCCTAGCAATACTAGAAACAGAGGAGATCTAATGCTTTTAGAAGACAGACTGAAAAAGTGCCAGCAAGTGTGGCAGGTGATAAAGATGCCTGACCCCGCCGCCCTCAGTCTCCCCAGCAGCACCGCAGCCGAGAAGCAGCAGCTGCCAGTCCCCACAAAAAGCCCTAAGGCAGCGAGCAGCATGCAGCGTGGTCAGCCCAGACAAAAGGCTGCCGACCAATCCCTTCAGGCTGCTGACCAAGGGCAGACCTCTCTTCCCCCGCGGCAGCTCCGACGGGGCCCCCCACCACTGCTCCCGAGAGCCCCGGTGCCCTGGGTTGCAGTATATTCTATTCCCATCTTCATGAGCTGCTGAAACCAGGTGTGGTGGTGTTCGCTGCCTCCTCCCTCCCAACTATCTTTTGTCAATGGGCCCATTAACGCTTTGTCCATGATTCATAGATAACTTGCTCCTGGACTATCTTCTGTTAATGGTCCCATCAGTGCCTTGCCTCATGATCCCATTGTAAAATGCTCCCCCAAGGGGGAAGGACCCAAGCTTTCTCACCTGGGTAAATTATCTTCTGTTAATAGCCCCATCAGTGCCCCGCCTCTTGAACTCACCCTCCCATTGTGAGATGCTCCGCCCAGGGGAAGGAGCCAAGCTTTCCCGTCTGGATAAATCTGGGTTTTTGGAACAGCCAGCCAGCCATTTCCACTGGTTCTTCCCAGCGGAGCAGCTTTCTTCTCTACGGGATTCCCAGAAGATAACTACACCCTTCTACAGGATCACTGCTTCGACAGAGCCACAACTGCCACTCCAGAAAGACTGCAACCACCATTGAATCAGACTGCTACCACCACCCTGCCTGGCAGGGTGCCAGGTCGTACCCTCTCTTTGTCAGGTTAAAGCAGTGTTTTCTGTATAATTGCTTTATATATATATTAGTAAAAGAACTGTTATTCCTATCTCTTATATCTGTGCCTGAAAGCTCCTCAATTTCCAATTTATAATAATTTTTTGGGGGAGGGGGGTTACATTACCCATTCCAGGGGGGACTCTGCCTCCCTTTGATAGACACCTGTCTTTTAAACTAAGACACCCAGTGACTCCGCTTTTCTCCCCTGTTGCCGCTGTGGCCGTGCCTGCCTGCAACCCCCTGCCAGCTCATGCCTGGCTGCCCCTCTCTGCCAAAAAGAGGGCATGCCCAGGCCGGCTTCACGGCCAGTCCAGGGCCGGACCCCGCGCGGACGCTCGCTGTGACTCGCCCCGGTCACCCACATGGCGTGAGAGTTAAAAGGACAGTACATTCTTGTGTTTAACTTTGTGGACTCGGCTCCCCCCAGTATGGCAGCGAGCTGGAGCCAGCTCCTACAGAGACACTCGGTCCCAAATGTACTGGCCGGCCCTGGCCATTTCCTCATGGCCGCGGCACTGCGGGGCCACGCCCAGCCTCTGCCGGCTCTGCCGCACCTTCCTAAATGCCCTGAGGCTGCCAAGTCTTGGCCGCTGCTGCCCTGCTCCTCCAGCTGCAAGAACCCCGCTCAAGTGCTGCCTTTCACCTCAGCCCCGGCCCTGCCCGCATCTCCTGCTCCTGTGCTCCAAGAGAAGCAGAAGAAGAGGGGGGATTGCAGGAGCCAAGCTGTAGGACTCAGACTATTCCGAAAAAGCTGCAAAAGCATCGTAGAGGAAGCAGTAGACCTGAGCAGCTTGCAGGCAGGGCCAGAGGATGCAAAACAGCAGCCAAGGAAGCAAAACAGTGACTTTTCAGATTCTCGTGCTGAGTGTAAAGACCAAAGGACTGGAGTGAGAAAGCCAAAAGCCACAGATGACACCTGGAAGCTGCCAAAGAAAAACTGCACCAGCCCAGCAAACACCATTGCTGCAGACACAACACAACCCAAGATGAACAGAGTGCAGCCAAAGGATGAAACATCTGTGGCCTGGAAGCGAAGACGACGCAAATTAGCATCGATGACCACAACAGAAACAGATACACACAGTCCCGAGAACCAGAACTGCAAACAAGACTACAAATGGATAAGCTGGACACCTGTGATGTCTCCCCATATCCTACCCCATTCTGTTACCTCCCAAACAGTTGATATTCCCTACCACCACCCCTCTGCTAGGCTTTTCCCTAGCCCTAGGTTCCCATATCCCTGCAACCCTTATGCCATTCCCCTTTCCCCAAACCTTTAAGAGAAGGGGAGAAGGGAAAGGCCCCCCTCCATTTGAAATTGCAAATTTTTAACTCTGTTTGAAATCCCGACAGAAGCAACTGCCAAAGCCTGTGCCTGCACTCTCCATCATGATGTCCAGCATCCAACACCTATCACCCTGCTGTCCTCTGAATGTTCCTGGTACCACCAGCAATGAATGCTTGAACTCTGCTGCAGCCCAAAGAAAACTGTGCTGCTTCAACCTCGCCTCTGCCTGTGAGAGCATCCATTCCAGCATCCAGAGAGAAAATCCTTGGGAAGATCTGAGGACTTTTTGGGACACTGGGTTGAGGGTGTTTCTAATTGTTATTGTTGTTCTATGTATGTTTGGTTTGTTGGGACATTGAGCTTTGAGTGCTTATGATAATTGTTGTTGTTCTGTATATGTTAACTTTTTGGGATGTTGGGTTTTGGGATCCCCAGGGGAGGCCCCTTAGTTAAATACAGAAAGGAGGAGTTGTGGTGGCTGGTTGTAGGAAATACAGAAAAAAGGCCTTTCTAAGGGTGAGAAACAAAAGCAGGTTTTAAGAATAAAGCAGAAAGATTTTAGTAAACAGCTTCACCTGAGAAAATATTAAAGAAGACACAATTAAATAGAACAAGGACATGAGAACAAAAGCTCATGGTTCTAGGCCTAGCTGAGAGAACTTTCAGAAGTTGCAAGAAATATGCTTAGCAAGAGAAGATAAAGTTAAGCTTAGTAATGAAATATTATGCACTGTTAAATAAGGTATAAAACAAGCAATTATTGTCTTAACGAATGTACGTGCAATATAGAAGATCGGTTGAAACAGCTGTCTGTAACCTCTAGAGCAACTGCTATTGGCTGAAAAACTTTTAAGAATGCTCTGTAACCAAGAAGTGCGAGAGTTTCTGCCGGCAACGTGAGCTTGTATTATCTCTGATGTCTCAGTAAGTCTATGAGACAAATAAAATAATATTAGCTCACGACGCGTCTGTCTGGCCCCCCATCCAGTTTGATTGAGGGGGCAGCCGGTGAACATGTATTGTGTATGGGTGACTGGAGGGGCTCCCCCCGAGGTGCACTGCTCTTTGGGATGGCCTGTCCCAGTTTGAATTCTGCGGTTGTCTGTCAGCCTGGTCACTCCCCCAGAGCTCTACCATTGCTCCCCGCTCCCTGGTCCTGCCCTTCCCCTGGCCCCGGGAAAAGCCCTGAATTAGCCATGCTGTTGGTATTTGCCTCTACCCCTTCGACAGTGAAGATGCAGTAAATGCTCCTGCCGGAAATGCAAGCAAATACCATTCCTGACTCTTTGTCACTGACTTAATACTGAACCAGCCCAGGCACCCGTGGGGGCACCCAGGACCCTGCTGCGGCGGCTCAGCCCACTAGTGGGCTTTGGCAGGCAGATGCTCATCAGGTCCTTGCCCTCCAATGGGCAAGTGACTCGGAGTCCGATGGGACGTCCAAGGGTGGCACTGCAGTATAAGCTGCACCTCTCTATCTAGAAAGTTCTCCCCAGGTCATTTTCTCATTGGTTGCTTCGTTATATTCCCTCCTATGCTCTAAAATGATTTATTGTTATGCTTGTCACGTATTGTTATATTATGATCCTATTGGTTGTTACCCCTTGCTCCTCCCCAACTTGTTCCAGTATAAAACCTGTTGTATGAACCCTGATCGGTTGGTTCTCTGTCCCTGTCCCTCCGAGGAATAAACCTGCGGAATTCATACAGAAACCCTCTCTCACATCCTTTGCTCCCAGGGCTTTGGTGTCTGAGACAGCTGGCCTCTGTGGGCAACGAGCCTGCTCTGTTACCAGCACGACCCGAACACCGGTGGCTGTGAGCAGTGAGCGATACTGCCAGGCAGCTCGCTGACGCCTGTGCGCAGGAGACCGGGCTCCTGAGGCAACCCCAGCGCGAAAAGCAAGAAGTGGCGCCCAAACTGGGGACCGCTGCCACAACAGGGCCGCTTCTGCGACAAAACCGCTGCTGTGGCGGGGCCGTTGCTGTGACAAACACGGTCCTTTTGGAATGACTTCCCTGGCAGCATTGCTAGGAGTTGAGTCGTCGGCTGCCGCAGCCCCCTTGTCACAGCACACTCTGTTTTAAAGAGTGGTGATCAGAGGGGCAGACTGACACCCTCCACATTTTTTCCTGCCTTTTCTTATTCGAGGAGGATCAGTCTGGATCCGGAAGACTCGTGCTGTGGATTTTATTTCCAGTGACCAGCTTTTGTGAGCCCTTATGTCCTTTGCCGGCAAATTTTGCAGTTTCTGCGCTTTTGTGAGGATAAATCTCCTCTCCGGTGCCCTTGCCCCTTCCTTCCTGGTCTCTGGGAAGTTTTATTTCATTTCCCCTTTTACCCATGGTGCGGGGTGGAGTTTTGTGGTGTCTTTTTATTTTATTCACCTAAAAATGTGGAACAAACTCTCAACACCTCAGCAGGAGATTTAATTCCAAGTTGGGGACTCCCTAAAAGGGGGTGGATTTAAGTTTTCAAAGGGTTTGTTGAAAAAGTTTGTACATTGGATCTTCTTTTACTTTCCTCAAACCATGCCCAATGACATTAAACATATTTCTTTTTGGAAGGCAGTTGGAGAAGAATTGCTTTTGTTGCAGGGCTGTAGTGACAACTCGGCGAAAAGGTTTTTCCCTCTTTTGATTTGAATTAAAGACACTTTAGAAAGACAGAGGAAAGTAAAAGAAAACGTTTCTGCTTCTCCCAGTTCTACCTGTCCCTCTGATCCTATGCCCTCTTCCCCAAAACCTTTGTCCCCAAAGCCGAAAAAATCGAAAGGAGAAAAATGCCCTCGGGCTCAGGATTGCCACCCACCTCCTGTGCCCTCTCGGGTTTCTCGGCTCCCTGATCGTGACAGCCCTGGCCATGCTGCCCCGAATCCTTCCCTAAACCCATTCTCCTGTCCCTCTTCCTGAGTTAATTATCCCGAGTTGCAAAATGGTGCCGACCGCATGGTCGAGATGGCTACTTTTAAGCCACAAAATGGAGCTGGCCGCATGGCTGAGCGTGCCAAAATCCCTTCTTCTTCTTCCCATAATCCCTGGAGTCCTTCTCCCCAGAACCCATTTTTTTGCTCCCTGGAACTTACCGACCCTAACCCCTGCTACCCTCCAGACCCCTCCTCCATGATGTGTCGTGGGAGTGACCGTAACGCCTCCTTTTCTCCTCCCCCATGTGACCTCACTTTCGATTTTGGTTCCCACGGTCGGGAGACTGAAAGGGAGCCAGGTTCCCACGACTCTCCTTCCATGTGTGGAGACTGGAAGGGAAGCCATCTTTGATTCCGACCCACGGTATGGACAGAACCCTTTTGCTGCTCCTGTGCAATATAACTGGACAGGTCAAAATCCGCAATGGAAACCCCTTGATTATTCAGTTCTTAAAGAGTTATGCAAGGTACAAAAGCAGCATGGAAAGGACCGTGAATATTTCAAAACTCTTTTTAATGCCACATTTACCACTAATGTTTTAGTCCCCCATGACATAAAAAAAATAATGTCGTGCCTCCTTTCCTCATTAGAATTTCTGCTATGGGAACTGATGTGGAAAAGGCACCTGACAGGGAGTTACCCTTGCTGATGCGCGATCCAAATAATGCGCAGCTGATGCTTGATCACCTTTTTGGTGAAAATCAATTGGCGAAACCACAAGACCAAGCGCAGCAGATACCAAAACCTATTCTGGATGTTGTGCAGGGGGCGGCACAGAGGGCAGTGCTCATGCTGCCATCGAAATCTGTTATTACCATCAGTTACACTAATATTAAACAAGCTTCTAATGAGATGTTTATGGATTTCGCTGATCGGCTGAAGGTGGCAATTATTAAACAAATTGACAATCTAATTTTACAAAACCAAATGTTAAGGGAATTGGCTAGATCCAATGCAAATGATGCTTGTAAAAGAATTATTAATGCACTCCCATTTAATCTACCTCCAACCGTTCAACAAATGATTGAAGCTTGTATGAGGCAGATACTCGTGGAGCCGGAACCCTTTAAAAAGAGAGGGGGAGCCCTCATAGGGACCATGTTGGAGGAGAAAAGCAAACCGGCCTTTGCACCTCGACCGAGGTTCATATGTCAAAGATGTGGCAAGAAAGGCCACTCAGCCAAATACTGTCGCGCACCGGCACCCATTCACAATCTCTCTAAGGGCTTTCCTACAGAACACCAGAGGACCGCTGGGTCGAGTCCAGTGAGTGGCCAGCTGGGAAACTGAAAAACCAGCGCGACAGAGCGGCCCCGCGCGATCACACAAATAAGGGAGCCGCAAAAAGACTGACAGGGAACCTGAGCGAAGGTACCCACATGAACATTGCTCAGACCTATTCTGTACCAGTTCTTACCTCAAAAGAGGTCAGAAATTGAACAACTTTTGTGCTGGGAAACACGGAAACCACACCACCGGAAGTTGAAGTAGTCCCAGACTGACTCTGAAGGAAAGTTTAACCTCATTTTAAAATGTTGTTTCCCTCCATTTTTCTTACCAAAGCAGTACCCAATCGCCCAAGCGCTGCTGCACCCTCAAGAGGCGTCTCCATCTCCTCAAGTATTCTGTACTCAGATCATGGGAGACGAGAAGCCCACGGTCAGCTGCAGCCTCCGGTATAACAACTCCAGCGTCCAAGTCCAAGGTATGATGGATACGGGGGCAGACATAACGGTCATTTCTTCCACCGAATGGCCATTACAATGGGAGCTGCAAACCAAGGATGGCCTCGTCTCGGGCACAGGTGGATCTGTACTAGCCCAGAGGAGCCGTGATGTAATTCAAATAGAGGGGCCGGAAGGTCGGGTACCTGTATCCGACCCTTTGTTGTTAATTCCAGTTTTACCTTGTGGGGCAGGGATCTCATGTTGCAGTGGGGTACCTGGATGGAAGTCACATCAATTCCCCGGGATTTTCCCTTGGGGCCACTGCAGAGCACCCCACCCAGTGTTTAAATTGGCAACAGATACACCTGTTCGGGTGGATCAGTGGCCTCTAGAAAGAAAGAAAAATATAAAGAAAAATTAAGTGCGCTCCACGCTCTCGTGGATGAGCAGCTAAGGAAGGAGAACATCGAACCTTCGGATAGTCCCTGGAACTCCCTGGTGTTTGTCATCAAGAAAAAGGGGAGAAACCAGTGGCGGATCCTCCACGATTTGCGTAAAATAAATGAAGTCATTGAGGACATGGGACCCCTGCAACCAGGTATGCCATCTCCCTCTATGCTCCCTAGGGGTTGGAAATTGGCCGGGATAGACATCAAAGATTATTTCTTTCAGATTCCCCTACATCCGACCGACGCACCTAGGTTTGCCTTCTCTGTTCCTTCTTTGAACAGGGAAGCTCCCATGCAACGATACCACTGGAAGGTGTTGCCCCAGGGCATGAAAAATAGTCCAACCATCTGCCAGTGGTACATTGCCCAAGTCCTGTCCCCGATTCCCAAGGCAGCAGAAAAGTCCATCATTCTGCATTATAGGGATGATATTTTAATTTGCTCCCCGAATCAAAATTACCTGGACTGAACGTTGCAAAAGCTGGTGGGCGCTTTGCAATCCAAGGGTTTTGAAATACAAGAAGAAAAGGTTCAGAGAACCAGCCCTTGGAAATATTTGGAACTGCTGGTTTCAGTGAGAACAATTGCACCACAACAAGTAAAAATCATTGATAAACCTAAGACTTGGCAGGAGCTTCATCAGCTGTGTGGTTCCAACAATTGGGTGAGGCCCCTGCTCAGACTAACTACTGAGGACTTGGCACCACTTTTCAACCTTCTGAAAGGTAACAACAACCTCAGTTCTCCTCGAGAGCTGACACCGGAGGCGAGACACTCCATCATCAAAGTACAAGATGCATTATCATCTAGGCAAGCTCATCGTTATGACCCTAATCTCCCATTTCAGTTTATCATTTTGGAGTCAATGCCTCATTTGTATGGGTTGATTTTCCAGTGGGATGAGGTATAGAGGGATCCCCTATTAATAACAGAGTGGGTCCTGTACATTAAACTGAAATTACAGGAAAAGCCACCTGTTCTGATCAAAGACCCTGAGTTACAAAAGGTTCAAGGACCATATCCCCTGCTAACATGGGGCAGAGGATATGGTTGTGTATGCACCCCAGTGGGTCCCAAGTAGATCCCTGGGAAATGGATCAAGCATTATCAGGCTGAGACACACAAACAAAGGAATACAGTGGATTCATCCCTGGTAATAGGGGTGACTTGATTTTATCAGAACAATCAAACTATTGTATGTTTATGTTTTATTTCAGATGGAAAACTTCCATTTTAGAAACTTTTTTGAGTTGGTTTTAATTATCAGCTTGATTGTTTTTGCACTGTCTTGTTTTAAGCATTGTTTTTTAAAAATTACTAAATAAGAAAGGGGGAGATGCTGCAGTGGCTCAGCCCACTACTGGGCTTTGGCAGGCAGATGTCCATCATATCCTTGCCCTCCAATAGGCAAGGGACTTGGAGTCCGAGGGAACGTCCGGGGGTGGCACTGCAGAATAAGCCGCTCCTTTCTATCTAGAAAATTCTCCCCAGGTTACTCTTTTATTGGTTGTTGCTTTATATTCCCTCCTATGCTCTGCAGTGATTTATTGTCACGCTTGTCACATATTGTTATATTGTGATCTTATTGGTTTTTACCCTTTGCTCCTCCCCAACTTATGCCAGTACAAAATCTGCTGTACGAGCCTTAGGGGTTCTGTTAGTTCAGTTCGTTCTGTTAGTTCTGTCTGTTAGTTCTATCTGTGGTTCTACCCCCGTTCATCTGAGGAATAAACCTGCAGATTTGTTATACAGAAACTATCTCTCGCCTCCTTTACTCCCAGGACTTTGGGGTCTGAGACAGCTGGCCTCTGTGGGCAATGAGCCTGCTCTATAACCAGCGAGACCTGAAGATCGGTAGCCGAGAGCAGTGAGAGACACTCCCAGGCAGCTCGCTGACGCCTATATGCAGGAGTCCGCAGCTCCTGAGGCGACCCCAGCGGCGAGAAGACACCTATGAGACAGTGCAAAAACTGCCCCACACAGTAGGAGTTGTCACCAAAGCATCCGGAGGCTGGCTGAAACAGCTGTTGCAAGAGATGGGACAGTCTAAGTGGGGAGCGTCTCTCATCCAAGATATTGGACTCGTACTACTTTTCCTGTTTTTTCTGTCAATTATTTTCTTTATTATGAAGCGCATTATTTATAATCAACTTCTTAATTCAATTAACAGAAATGGGGGAGGTGTGGGAGGTCCACACCTTGACGTGGCAGCTGCCAGCTATCAAGGTTCCACCTCCTTAATGTGGAGGGAGAGGGAGACTCCTCCTTAGAGGAGGGCTCCCTGGGCGGGACAAGGGTGTGATGCCCTCTCTTTCTTCTAGGAGGAAGGCGTGCCCAGGGCTCTGGACCTACCCACCCTTCCAGAACGTTCTCTTATGTTCAATATGCCGATGGTTGTTGTCCGTTGTACCCTCCCCTCAGCTGTTTTTATTGGATCCAAGATGCCTGTGCCCTCCCCTTGCCTGTTTCCCTATTGGTTGTTCCCCTTGACCCCTCCCAATTCTCGTCTGCCTTAAAACCGTTTGCACACCCTGAGCTCCCCAGAGTTCTCCCTCCGCCTTTCTCCCTCCTGGAACCCTTTGCCTACCCTTCCTAATAAGCAGAGACCACAGGGGAGACCCCCTCCCACAACTCTTTGTCTCCAGGCCTTTTCTTCATCTGTGCCCCATTGACTTCCCACTTCGAGCTGCCCTGCCTTGGCGTGAGCCACCCACGCCTGGCCTTAGAGCAGCGATACTCAGAGTGAGCTCTCAGGCACTTAGGGGCCGGCATCTTGGTCGAGGGTGACCGGGAGAGACAGGCCAATACAACATTCAACCACAGCCTCCAGCAACCGGCTTGAATGAGGCTCTGGGGAGGTTTCATCAGAAAGGGCTTTCAATGGCAACTCTTAATGCTCCAAGACACTTTGGGTTTTTCTTCTGACTTGGATTTCTTGAGGGACTGCTGCTATCTCCTCTTAGGACCTGAGGATCCCAGACTCAAAACACCAAATACACTGCAGGGCTCATTAAAATGAAGAGAAGCCTAAGGAGTCATTTCCTTCCCCTGCCCTTTGTCAAGTCTTCAGTACTTGTACAGCTGATTAGAGAGGGTTGAGGACTGGAGATAAAGGTTCCAAAGACCACTTTGAAGAGCTGATAACAGCATTGTGCAGCTGACACTGATTCAGGATATCCTAAGGAGATCAGGACCAATGGAAAAACAGTCCCCCATGGCCCGACACGGGATGGACAACTCTGCCCATCCCCTCCACCCCCGGCCCTTTTTCTCAGTGGCCACCTGGGACCTGCCTCACTTTCTGTGACATGAGACTTCTCCACTGAATTCTGTAGTGATGTTACAGCTCTTATGACCCAGCTTCCACCTCCTGTCATCCTAGATCTGGCTGCAAAGAGGCATGGAAGGGTTTCTGCTAATTGTAAGAAAATACAGTAATTAAAAGTAATGAAATGAAAACACCTCCCCCTCCAAAAAACCCCAAAGCAAACCAGAACCAAAACCAACAAAATAAACAAGTAAAAAACCCACAAACACCAAACCCCATAGTGAAACATGATAAATAGTTAAACACAACAAATGACGCCCACATCCTCCACAACCTCTGTAGACAGTGCAGGGAAGTGCTGCACAGGGCCAGGCCGGCCTCGTGCCTTGCCCAGGGACCCCTCACGGCTCCAGGGGTCCCAGCCCCACTGAGGTTTCTGGGAGTGTTGGCTGTCTTTGCCTCGCTGCCCCGCAGCTGCCGGCATACCCCACACTGGCCCCTGCATGTCCCACTGCTCGTCCAGGATTCTGTCCCACGTCCGGCACTGCAGGATCTCCACGTGCCCGTCGCATCAGCTCCCGCCACCCATCTGACACAGGGACATGGAAACGGCAGGGCTTGGGGACAGCAGAGCTGTCACTGCCCTGGGGGGCACTGGGGAGCCCCCGGCTGCTGCTGCTGCTGCTGCTGGAGGCACTTGGGCACCACTGGGGGTGGGCTGGAGCTTTCCCGACACCCACCTGAGCAAAGGACAGCAGCAGTGAGAGCAGGGTAAAGCCCCCAGGGCAGTCACCAGGCACTGCTCCGGGTGGGCTTCAGTCCCATCGTGGTGGAACGAGTCCCTCCAGACGGGGCTGGTTCCTCTCCCAGAATTTGGGAATGGACCTGGCAAACCTGCACTTGACGTGGCCACAGAGAACGTGGGTGTGCGAGAGGCGACATCGGGAGGCACAGAGGGTTCCCCGGGTCCCCAGCACCAGGAACTGCGCTCTGCCCTCACACACGGTGCTGCCGTTCACCAGCCTGAGCCCCGTTTCCTCAAGGACAGGGAAGGTGAGAGTGGGGTGGGAGCTCCTGGCC
>JAMPIT010000869.1:0-18399 GCA_026261815.1 Monarcha castaneiventris obscurior
ACTGTGTCACACTGCATCCTTGGTTCCATGAGGTTCCCAAACCTCACTTTGGTCTCTTGACTCCCTGAGGCTCCTGTATGTGCCACTGGATCCTTGGTTCCACTGGGTTCCATAAGCTCACAATAGTCTCCTGCATTTAATGAGTAGCCACTGTTTCAAATTCAGCCTCAGCTTCATGAGGTTCCAGAACCTCCTTGAGGTTGCCTGGGCCCCATAAGGCCCTGCTGTGACACTGGAGCCTTACTTCCATGAGTTTCCCTAACCTAACCGTGGTCTCCTGGGTTCCATGAGGCCCTGCTTTGAAACATTAGAGCCTTGGTTCCATAAGCTTCCATAGTTTCACAATGGTCCCCTATGTTCCACGAGGACCTGCTGGGACACACTGCAGTTTTGGTTCCATGAGAATCCATCACCTCATTGTGGTCTCTTGGATTCCATGAGGCCCCTCTGTTTCACATTTGGGACTCGGTTCCCTGATGTTCCATAACCTCACAATGGTCTCCTGGGCCCAATTAGGCCCCACTGCCTCAAATGAGAACCTTTGTTCCAAGAGATTCCATGGCTTCAAAATGGCCTCCTGGATTTGGTGAGGCCTCGCTGTGACACATTTGAGCCTTGGTACCATAAATTTCTGGTACCTAACTATGATCTCTTGGTTCCATGAGGCCCCACTGTGTCAGACTGGAGCCTTGGTTCCATGAGGTTCCAGAACCTCACTTTGGTCTCCTGGGTTCCATGTGGCCCCTCTGCATCACAAGGAACACTTGGTTCCATGAGATTCCATTGTGTCACAGTGGTCTCCTGGGTTCCATGAGGCCCCAATGTGTAACAATGGATTTTTGTTTCCATGCGGCCCCACTGTGTCACAATGGCCCCTTGCTCCCATCAGCTGTGGAAATGTCACGGTGGCTCCTGGGTTTCATGAGACTCCACTCACAATTGACACTTGGTTCCATGAGATGCCATTGCAACACAGTCTCCTAGGTCTCCTAGGATCCATCAGGCCCCACTGTGACACAACTGAAACTTGGTTCCATGAAATTTCATTGCGTCACAATGGCCTCCTGGGATGCATGAGGCTGCGCTTTGGAACAATGGACACTGGAATCCAGGAACAGGGGCAATGTCCAAGTGGCACCCTGGTTCCATGAGGCCCTGCTGTGAGACATTTGAGCTGCGGTTCCATGAGGTTCCAGAACCTCACTCTGCTCTGCTGGGTTGCAGGATGCACCATTGAGTCACATTGGAGCCTGGGTTCCATGAGGTTCCGTAAGCTCCCTACGCTCTCTTTATCCCATGAGGCTCCACTGTTTCCCATTGCAGCCTCTGCTCCATTGCATTTCAGTACCTCACTGTGGACTATTGGGATCCATGAGGACCTGCTGTGGAACAATGGACTTCTGGTTCCAGGAGTTTCCTTTGTGTCACAAGGGTCTCCTGGGTTCCACGAGGCCCCGATGTGTCACCATGGAGCCTTGGTTCCATGAGGTTCCATTGGCTCCCCAGGGTCTTTTGGGTTCTTTGGGCTGCACTGTGTCCCAGTGGACACTGGGTTCCACCCGCCCTGGCAATGTCCAAGTGGTTCCCCTGGGTGGGGCCCGTGAAGGGGCAGAGATCCACCTGCAAGCCCTGCACGATCCCACACTGGAGCAGATGGGTTCCCAAAGGAAGCCGTGACCCCGTGGGAAGCCTGTGCTGGAGCAGGCTCCTGGCAGGACCTGTGGAACCCTGGAGAGAGAAGCCCACCTGGGCCAGGTTCCTGGGAGCATTTATGATCACATGGGGTCCCACCCTGGAGCAATTCCTGAAGGACTGACCTCGTGCCACCCTGGAGGAGGCAAGGATCCCACTCCTCTTCCTGAGGAGGACCCTGACCCCCATTCCTGTCTCCCTGTGCTGCAGGGAGGGAAGAGGGAGAGAATTGGGAAGAAAGTAGGATTCGGGAAGGAGGGAGGGGTTTGGAAAAGGTGCTTTGGGATTTATTTTTGTTCTCATTTTCCCAGCTCTGATTCTGACTGGGGATAAATCCAAATAGGATCCCCCAGTCGACAAGGATGTGTGGGCCCCTCACAAAGACATGGAGGGGCTGGAGCGTGTCCAGAGCTGGGAATGGAGCTGGAGGAGGGGCTGGAGAACTCCTGAGGGTGCCGGGGGTGGGTCAGGTGGGACATCAGGAGGAATTTTCTAGAAATGGGTTGTTAAACGTTAGGATGGAGCAGGGAATGGGGTTGGGTTCCCAGCCCTGGAGGGGTCCAGGGAACACCTGGACGTGGCACTCCAGGTCTGACAAGGTGGGATCAGGCACAGGTTGGACTCAATGGTCTCGCAGGGATTTTCCAGCCTGGCCTGGTTTCAGCTGGGATGGAGTTAATTTCTCCTCAGGAACTGTTCAGCGGGGGCTGAATCCCGGCAGGAGGAGGAGGAGGAAGAAGAAGAGGAAGGGGCCAGGGCCGCCGGTGGTGTCCAATCCCTGGCAGCAGCGGGGAGACCTCATGGAGCGGCGGCGGGCGAGGCCCTTTGGAGCCGCCCCGAGGGGCTGGTGCCGCCCCGGGTCCCTGAAGGAGTCGCTCCGCGGGACAGGCGAGCTGGGAACGAGAGAAAACCCAAAGAAAAGAAGAAAATCCGATCAAAAAACCACCCCGAGGGGCGTCTCGGCCGGCCCGTGGCACTGAAGGAGCTGCACCGAGACAGCAGCGAGGAGCCTGGAGGTGAAAGAGCCGCAGTGGAGGGAGCGGGATGGGAGGTGTGAATGGAATAAAATAAGGAGAACAGAATAGAAAATTATAAAAGAGCTGCACAGGGAGCGGCGGCTGCCCAGCCATTGAAAGAGCTCCCAGGAACCTGCTCCAGATGGGCTCCTCTCTCCAGGGTTCCACAGGTCCTGCCAGGAGCCTGCTCCAGCACAAGCTTCCCACGGGGTCACGGCTTCCTTTGGGAACCCATCTGCTCCAGTGTGGGATCGTGCAGGGCTTGCAGGTGGATCTCTGCCCCTTCACGGGCCCCACCCAGGGGAACCACTTGGACATTGCCAGGGCGGGTGGAACCCAGTGTCCACTGGGACACAGTGCAGCCCAAAGAACCCAAAAGACCCTGGGGAGCCAATGGAACCTCATGGAACCAAGGCTCCATGGTGACACATCGGGGCCTCGTGGAACCCAGGAGACCCTTGTGACACAAAGGAAACTCCTGGAACCAGAAGTCCATTGTTCCACAGCAGGTCCTCATGGATCCCAATAGTCCACAGTGAGGTACTGAAATGCAATGGAGCAGAGGCTGCAATGGGAAACAGTGGAGCCTCATGGGATAAAGAGAGCGTAGGGAGCTTACGGAACCTCATGGAACCCAGGCTCCAATGTGACTCAATGGTGCATCCTGCAACCCAGCAGAGCAGAGTGAGGTTATGGAACCTCATGGAACCGCAGTTCAAATGTCTCACAGAGGGGCCTCATGGGGCACAGGCGACCACAAGGAGGATATGGAACCTCATGAATGCGAGGCTGAAATGAGAAACAGCGGCTCCTCATTAAATGCAGGAGACTATTGTGAGCTTATGGAACCCAATGGAACCAAGGCTCCAGTGGGACACAGAGGAGCCTCAGGGAACCAAGAGGCCATAGTGAGGTTTTGGAACTTCATGGAACCAAGGATGCAGTGTGTCACACAAGGGCCTCATGGAATCCAGGAGATGCTGTGAGGTTATGGAAACTCATGGAATCAAGTCTGCAGTGTGACACAGTGAGGCCTCATGGAACACATGAGACCACATAGATGCTATGGAATCTCATGGAACCAAAATGCTAAAGTTTCATATCATGAAATTATGGAACCCAAAACCATCGTGAAGGTAAGGAAATTCATGCATCCAGGGCTCTAATGTGACTCAGAGAAGCCTCATTAAACCAAAGATACCAGAGTGAGGGTATGGAACCTCATGTAGCCAAGGCTCCAGTGTGACACAGCAGGGCCTCATGGAGCTCAGGAGACCATAGTGAGTTATTGGAACCTGGTGAAAGCAAGGTTCTGATGTGATACAGCTGGGCCTCATGGAACACAGACACCACTGTCAGTGGATGGAACTCATGGAACCAAGGCTCAAATGCGAGAAGGGCGCGCCCCATTGAAGCCCAGAGACCCTGGTGAGGTTATGGAACCTCACTGAACTGCAGCTCCAGTGTGTCACACAGGGGCCTCATGGAACCCAGGAGACCCTGGTGAGGTGATGGTGATGCCTTAGGTTTTAGAGACATCCATGCCATGGGTTCAGGCCTTGCCTGTAGCTTTCCTGAGGATCCGCACACAACCGAGACGCAGGGATAACATCAGTCCCTATGAAATACTGTATGGCAGGCCATAGCAAATTCCACATGTTCCAGGTGAGATTCACATGAGGGGTGTCTTGGTTTGAAAGACAGGTGTCAGACAAGAAAGGCAGGAGCCTCCCCTGAAATGGAAAATGCAAGCCCCTTCCCTCCGAATTATTATAAATTTGAAAATAAGGGGCTTTCAGGCAAAGATATGAGGGATAGGAATAACAGTTCTTTACTAATAAATATATATGTATACCAACACAAACAAACAACAATAGCTGTGGCAGTCACAGCAAACAGCAGCCCAAACCCAGTGCGGCCACACTCGGCCTCGGGCGCTTTCCCCTGGCTGCAGTTCCTCAGGGGCAGCTCCCGGTGAGCAGGGCGGGTGTGATGGTTCCCCCGCGGCTGCAGGGGGCGCTCCGGAGCGAGCTCGGGCAGCACCGGGAATGGCGGCGCGGGGTGCCGGGCAGGAATGGATGAGAAAACCTCACAAACCCCCGGGCGTCCGGCCGGATCCTCAGGAACAGCAGGCTGGAACAGCAGGGGCGAGTGCAGATCTCGGGTGGCAGTGAGAGGTATCAAACTGCGGAGCTGTGGCAGGGAAACCCGGCAGGTCTCTCAGTCGGCAGAGCGTAGGAGCTCCGTTTCCAGACGGGGCAAGGAGAAGAGCAGGCTTAGGAACCCCGGGGTTTGCCCGCAGAAAGCAAAACAGCCAAAGAAGCAGGAACCCGCAGTGTGACCAAGACGTCCACACCGAAGGCAGCCAGCTTCCCGACTAAACGCTGAGCACACCAGGCAGCCCCCCCGGGTGTCCCAACCCCCAGGTGACAAAAGGGTGGCCAGCCCCACCCCGCCTCTGTGGCCAGGTCTTTTGTTTCTTTTAAGTATCCAGCGGTTTGTCCCCTAGCAACTAGTATGGGTAAAATTCTTTAAGAGAAAAAACAGGCTAAAATCCTAAGCCCCAACAAGGGGGAAACTTGATGTACAGAGATATCTAATGGCTTTGGGTTCCACTGTGCAGAAGCTCCAGAATTACATTGTGTTATCCACACCCATAGCACTGGACACCCCTGCACATCCCTTCCAGCCTGGAGACTGGCTCTGTGTTAAGTGCTGGGACAGTGACCCTCTACAGGCCAAGGGGAGAGGACCATTCCAGATTTTGCTGACCGCCCTCACCGCAGTCAAAGTGGCTGGCAAAGGACCCTGGATTCACTACTCCAGAGTTAAGAAGGCTCCCACTCCTGAAACAACTGAGAAAACAGAGCCTGATACAAATGAAGATGATATTTAAATGATTCTTTTCCTGTGCTTATTATCTACACAGTTGGTAGCCCTCAGTCAGGTTTGGAACCAAAATCTACATATGAATCTCATCCAAAATGTATCCAAAGACATTCATTTGGATAGAGAACTAACAATTGACATGGAAATCAAAGTGGAAAGATCAGCAAAATTTGTTTACAATTTGAGAACTTACTCAGATCTTAGATTATTAGATAGCACTCAAAGATAACACACGGAGCTCTGATTATATCTTCCACATCCTGATTTTGTGGTTACCAAGCTGGCCCTGGATTAAAGAATTGTTCATAATAATTGTAATTATAATTCTTGTTTATATATACTATTTTTAGAGGTATACTGCTGTTAGACACACATTATTAGTAGATATCTGGAATATTTAGAATAGAGTCTCAACAAGGTAGAGGCCTTGTCAAGCCTCTGAAGAGGGGGAATGAGGCCTCAGTATTTAACTTTCATATTTTTCAAATCCTGCACTGCCTCGTGTGTAACTCTGAAATTTCTTGTAGCCTGTTAAACTTCTGCTCTCTCATGTTAGGCAGACATAACAAAGCCTCTCCAGGCCTGCTCTCCAAGGGCACGCAGAATATCCTAGGCCCAAAATGTGTAAACCAAAAGCCTCTAAAAGGGGGAAAAACTTGGGGAAATTACAGCTTTAACTGAAGCTTTAATTGGAGAATTAACCCTGATATGCAAATGAACCAAACTTCTAAAAGTGTGAAGAACTTGTGACCCGCAGTCCATCTTGGGGCCCATTTTGGCAGTAGCCTCTGGACTCCTCAGGGTACCTAAGAAGGCCCCTCAATGAAATACCTACCTTTATTCCCTTATTCTTGTCAAATCTCTGTGTTTTTTAGGGGGCCACTTCAGGCATCAATGATTGCACAAAAACCTCTCAGAGACTCAGTGTGGGAAGGAAAATCCAAAGTACCTTCAAAACCTTGAGCATCTCAGAGCATTCATGCGCCCCACTGAGTGTCAATGCAAAGCTCTCAAGGGACTTGTTAAACCTGATAATTGGAGGCCATGACTGAATAATACCTCTCAGAGACTCAGTGTCAAAAAGAAATACTCAAATTAAGCATTAGTACCCTGAAGCACTAATGAGCCCCAGTGAGTGTTGTTACTGACAAAGAATCTCCAGGGACTCATTAGGGCAGATAATTGGAGGCCAGGATTGCAGGAAGCTCTCAGAGAGTCCCAGGCAAAAGCCAAAGCCAAAGTGCTTGGAAAAAGCTGCAGTCCCTGGGAGCATTGAGGAGTCCCCCAGGGCCATTCCTGAGCAAGGCTCCCCAGGGACTCCTTGCAGCAGATCCCTGAGGCCACTGGGATGTGGGGGGGATGCTGAGGGCAGCACAAGGGGGTGACAGTGCCCAGCCTTGCTGGGGCTGTGCCAGGAGGCTGGGGCCTCAGGACAAGGTGTCTCCTCACAGCCCTTGCTGGCACAGACGCTGCTGTGCCCCAGGGCACCAAGACTTGGCTTCTCTTTGTCCCCACCTGGCGTCCCTGCCTCGTTTTGCTCTGACTGGAGCCTGGGGACACTTTCTCAGTCCTGTCCCTCACTGGGACCCATTAAAACTTCAGGAAACTTTGCAGTTCCATTCTGACTTGAATTCTTGAGAGGTTTCTGCAAGTCCCTGTGAGGGCCTGATGTTGAGGGCCTCAGCAGCAAGGCCCGAGAGGGTCATGAAAGTCCTTGTGCTGTGTCTGTGCTGCTGAGCTGGGCCAGGCTCCTGGCACAGAGGCAGCTCCTGGCAAGCGGCAGCGCTGCAGAGAGACAGCTCTGGCCAGGAGCAGCTCCTGTGCACAGCCCAGCAGGGCTGGGGCACTGCCTGCAGCCAGCCCGGACACAGCACAGAGGCACCCAGGCCTTCAGCTCAGCTTGGGCTGGGAGCACAGAGCAGAGCTCACTCAGGGCTCAGCACAGGAGAAATCCTCACAGCGTTGCAAACAGTCATTGCCTGGCTGTGGGAAGAGAAGCTGCAGCTCCTGGAGGCATCTCCTGAAGCTGGCCCATGGCACAGCTTTCAGGAGCTTTCCGGAGGACTCTCAGGGTTGCTGCAGTGTGGGGGATGTGGCCCTAGGGCAGGGCAGGGTTTCCCAGCTGCAGCAGCCCAGGCACAGCACAAGGCAGCTCCCTGTTGCCAGGCTCTGCTGCAGGGCTGAGCAGCCGGGGCTGCAGCCAGGGGTGCCCAGGGCTGTCCTGCAGAGCAGGGTCCTGCAGCCCAGGGCGCTGTGCTGGCCCAGGGACTCTGCTGCCTGCCAGGGGCAGCTCTCAGCCGGCCCGGGGAGCTGCTGCCAGCGCTGGGGGAGAAGCTGTGGGGGGAAGGAGCCACCCTGAGCAGGGCAGCTGCTGCTGCTGAGAGCTGCTGCCTGGGGCAGGGCTGCTCCCAGCTCCACACAGCCTGGGCACAGCTCCGGAGGACACTTCCCAAAGAAGGTAAGCCCGGGATTGTTGTAAAGATCAGGAGCTTTCCTGAGACTGTTTCAGTTTCCTGCTTGGAGCAGGGTGGGGAGGTTGGGGGATGAGGGAAGCAGAACAGGAATTGTAATCCCAGAATCCCAGAACATTCTGAGTCTCTGCCCTGGCCTCCCAGGCACAGCACCACAACATCTTCTCTTGTTTCTGCACTCCTCTGATATTGTCACTGTTATCTGGTGCTCTCAGGGAGGCTCTGGGCTCTGCAGCAGCTGAGTCAGGCCCTGCCCTTGTGATTCCTGCCAGGCAGGGCTGTCCATGGGAATGGGGTGTCCAAGCTTCCCTGTGCCCTCTGGGGCTGTGGGCAAAGCAGTCCATGGGAAAGGGGAATGAGCTGAGCCTCCCTCCCTGAGATCCCATCATGGGCACAGCCGTGGCTCTCCTCGCTGTGTCCTCCCAAGCTCTGAGCTGCCCTCCTGGGTGCAAATCTGTGCCAGAGCCTCTCAGAGTGCCCTGAGGGTTCCCCTGGGGAAGTGCAGAGAGGCCACAGCTGAGGAAATGCTGCTGGGTTTGCCAAGGGCACCGTGAGTGTCCCTGGCAGAAGGGGGGTGCTGAGACCTTGCCCAGAGACCTTTAGAGAGGGTGAGACATTCAGGGATCCCTCTGCTCTGGGCAGGGTCTGGTTTATCCCAAGGTGACCCGGTAGTGGGATTGTGCTCTGATTGCAGGCAAAGGGGCAAGCCCAGGGCAGTTGGGAACGAGCCCATCCAGCCCCTCACCTTGCCCTGAGCCACAGGGAATCCTTTGCCTCTCACCTCTCTCAGTGGCAAGCTGAGAGTGCAACAGAAATGCTGGGGATCTGTGACCTCAGAGAACCAGGAATGATGTGTGGGTAGGAAAACATGTCCTAAAACCAGCTCCTGCCATCTATTTCCTTTGGAAGTGTCAGTGCAGATGGTACCAAGCCTGTCTGCATGAGGAGCGATTCCATTGACAAATCCTGACTATCCAGCCTTGTTCCTCTGCCACACGGCCACAAACCCAGGGCAGCGGGGCAGGGATGGCTCCTCGAGAGCCCCCACGCACAGGCCTGGCTGCTCCTGGCACCCTCAGACAGCACAGCTGGAGCTCAGGCAGGGAGCTGGGTGAAGGTTTTCCCAGAGCAGGAACAAGGGTGGGTGAGTGCCAGCGGGACAGTCTGCAGGGAATGGCCCAGGTTTGGCTCCAAGCAGCCTGTGCTGACTTGTCCCTGTCCTTTCTCCATGAACAGGTGCCCATGGCCAGAGACAGCAAATGTCCAACAGCAGCTCCATCAGCCACTTCCTCCTGCTGGCATTGGCAGACACGCGGCAGCTGCAGCTCCTGCACTTCTGCCTCTTGCTGGGCATCTCCCTGGCTGCCCTCCTGGGCAACGGCCTCATCATCAGCGCCGTAGCCTGCGGCCAGCACCTGCACACCCCCATGTTCTTCTTCCTGCTCAACCTGGCCCTCACCGACCTGGGCTGCATCTGCACCACTGTCCCCAAAGCCATGCACAATTCCCTCTGGGGCACCAGGCACATCTACTCAGCATGTGCTGCTCAGCTCTTTTTCTTTCTGGTCTTCCTCTCAGCAGAGGTTTCCCTCCTGACCATCATGTGCTACGACCGCTACGTGTCCATCTGCAAACCCCTGCAATACGGGACCCTCCGGGGCAGCAGAGCTTGTGCTCACATGGCAGCAGCTGCCTGGGCCTGTGCCTTTCTCAACTCTCTCCTATACACGGCCAATACATTTTCCGTGGCCCTGTGCCAGGGCAATGCCCTGGGCCAGTTCTTCTGTGAAGTGCCCCAGATCCTCAAGCTCTCCTGCTCCAAATCCTACCTCAGGGAGCTTGACCTTCTCATGGTTAGTGCTTGTTTAGTTTTTGGCTGTTTTGGGTTCATTGTTTTCTCCTATGTGCAGATCTTCAGCGTTGTGCTGAGCATCCCCTCTGAGCAGGGACGGCACAAAGCCTTTTCCACGTGCCTCCCTCACCTGGCCGTGGTCTCCTTATTTTTCAGCACTGGCATATTTGCTCACCTGAAGCCCCCCTCAACCTCTTCCCCCTCCCTGAATCTGGTGGTGTCAGTTCTGTAATCAGTGGTGCCTCCAGCCCTTAACCCCCTCATCTACAGCCTGAGGAACCAGGAGCTCAAGGATGCCCTGAGGAAAATGATCACAGGTGGTTTTCAGTATCAATAAACTGTCATTGTCCTGCAGAGCTGTTCTGATGTGGCTCATTAATGCCCACTCTGTGTCCTGTCTTCGTCGCTGCTGACACAGGTGTTATGCTGCTGTGAATTTGTTC
This sequence comes from Monarcha castaneiventris obscurior, assembly GCA_026261815.1. Classification (NCBI taxonomy): domain Eukaryota; kingdom Metazoa; phylum Chordata; class Aves; order Passeriformes; family Monarchidae; genus Monarcha; species Monarcha castaneiventris. The sequence continues at coordinate 10,364 of JAMPIT010000869.1, forward strand.
ACACAAAAATCTTTGACTGTTCCATTTTTAATTTTGTATTTGCCTTTCTAGTGTCACCCAGAGACTGTATAAATGGAGAGTTGGGCTGCAATATGTGTGTGCTGGAACAAAATAAAGAAGCCTGTGTTGTCTTGTTTCCCTGTCATCTTTCCTGCCTGACTTCTCTGGAACTGCAGGGTCGGTGCCTCTGGGCAGAGCTGGGGGAGAAAAGAGTCCCAGCAGGACAGCACTGCCAGAGAGCCCCAGGGCTTCTCCTCCGTCAGCTCCTCTTCCTTCCCTTCCACACTCCCCTGCAGAGCCCCTGCATTGGTTTCAGGCCTCAGGGCTCTGTCAGCTCGGTCCCAGTCCTGCTGTGGGACTGCCCAGGGACTGCAGACAGGGACAGGCCGTGGGCACTGCTGAGACAGAGCTGGGCTTTGCAGCAGCATTTCCATCATGCAAGGGCATTTCCCCAGTGCGGGGCCTGAAAGCTTCCATCTCCTTCCCAATTTTCTCTCAAGGATGTGCCCAGCGCAGCGCCCTGGAGAGGAAGGCAGCACTGACCAGCAAAGGCTGGCAGTGTTCAGGGTGGGGACAGCCAGCAGTGCCCTGGCAAAGCCAGGGCCGCTGCCAGCAGTGGCCTCTCTCCCCAGGTCACAGAGGCTGTTCTTCCCTCCATGGAGGGACATCCAGTGACCGGGTCAGGAGTCCGTGTTGGCAGTGCACGGACAAGACACAGCCCTGAACATCCTCTGTGTGTGTGAGGGTGCATAAACCCATGGAGCAAAAACACCTTCAGCTGTTCCTGGAGTTTGCAGAGAGTGCCATCCCCTGGGAACCCCCCGGATGCAGGGCTGGGATGAGCTCCAGTGCACAGAGCTCCCCGTGCCCATCCCTGCGGCCGTGGGGCACCTCAGGCAGGGGCAGGGCAGGGTGACACCCGCAGGGCTGAGGTCCCTGCCAGGCTCTGGCAGTGGCAACAGAGTCCAGGGAGCCCCTGCCCATGCTGCAAGGAACTGTCTGTGAGTGTGCCAGGGAAGGACTCGTGTCCCTGAGCAGCCCTGGGGCTGTGAGCAGGGCATGAGCCCAGCTCAGGGCTGGGCACCCGACAGAGCCCTGACATTTCTGGCTGGGCCCAGAAGAGAAGTGTTGGGCAAGGTGACCGTGGGGAAACCTCTGTGTCCATCAGGTGACAACCAAGTGTCTCTGGCATTGTCCCTCCCCAGTCAGGCAACAGGAGAAAGGGAGCTGAGAAAACAGTGGGTCACCAGAAAGAGAGATTAATGCTTGGGACAGGGAAGTAAAGAGCAAAGGCCAAAAGCAGAAGCAAGGAAAACCACAGGGGGCTGCTCTGGGCAAAGGGAACTCCATCCCAGCCACAGCCAGGCCAAGGCGGCTCAGGGGGCTCTTCCCACCTCTGGCATTCCACAATTCAATGAATCTTTTCCCTGCAGAGCTCTGTGGAGACACAACTGACAGAGAGGCAGAAGCAGAGCTCTAAAATGCACCAAGATAAACACAGCAGCTGCTGTGAGGAATGAACCCTCCCAGGGCAGTGCTGGGGCAGGAGAAGCACCCAGAGGGAGGATGAGCTCAGGCCATGGGTGTGTGTCCCAGGGCACAGAGGGTGAGGCTGAGCAGAGCTCAGGGCAGGGCTGGCAATGGCAGGGCAGAGCTGGGGGCAGAGAGATTGTCCATTGGGACACAGCACAGCCTCAGGGAACTCAGCAGACCCTTGTGACAACATGGAATCTCATGGAACCACGGCTCCACTTGCACCAAGTGGGGCCTCATGGGACACAGGTGCCACTGGGACACTGCCAGCTCTTGTGGAATCCAGTGTCTATTGAGACACAGCGCAGACTCATGGAAACCTGAAGACCACTGTGGGGCAATGGAATCTCATGGAACCAAGGGTCACTTGTGACAGAGAGGGGCCACATGGAACGCAAGGGCCACCAAAACATTGCCAAGCCTAGCAGAAACAAGGTGCCATTGTGGCAGAGCAAGGCCTCATGGGACCTAGGAGAGCACAGGGTCACAATGGATTCTCATGGAATCAAGGCCCCGTTGTGACAAAGCGCAGCCTCATGGAAACCCGGTGCCACTGGGACGTCTCCAGCCTTCGAGGCAGCAAGTGTCCATTGTGGCACAGCGCAGCCTCATGGATCACAGAAGAGCACAGTGACACCATGGAATCTTGGGGAGCCAAGTCTCTGTTGTTACACAGAGGGGCCTCATGGAACCCAGGAGACCATTGTGACACTGTGGAATCTCATGGAAACAAATGTTCATTGTTTGATGTTGCGGCCCCATAGAGCACTGGCGACCATTGTGACACAGTGGGAAAATCTGGAACAAAGGCTCCCTAGTGACACAGAAGGGCCTCATGGAATCCAAGAGAGCATTCTGATGGAATGGAAACTCATGGAACCAAGTGTGCATTGTTTCACAGTGTGTCCTCATAGAGAGCTGGAGACCACTGTGACACATGGAAACTCATGGAAGCAAGGCTCCATTGTGACACAGAGGGGCCTCACGGCACTCAGGAGATCACTGTGTCACAATGCAGTCTTGGGGAACAAAGTGTCAACTTCGAATACAGGGGGCCTCATGGAAGCCAGGTGCCACTTGGATATTGCCAGGGCACGTGGATCTCAGTGTCCACTGTGACACAAAGCAGCCTCATGGAACCCAGCAGACCATTGTGACAACACGGTATCTTATGTATCCAAGGCTCTACTTTGACAAGGCAGGGCCTCAGAGGACACCGGTGCCACTGGGCCATTGCCAGCTCTTGTGGCTTTAAGTGTGCATTGGGACACAGCGCAGCCTCAGGGCAACATGGGGACCACTGTGATGCAGTGGAATCTCATGGAGCCAAGGGTCAATCATGAACACAGCATGGCTTCATGGAACCCAAGTGCAGCTGGGACTGTGCCATGGCTCAGTGGAGACTGGCGCAGGCAATGCAGCCCTCTCTGCTACCCTGCCTCCCCCAGTTCCAAGCTATCCCAATGCCCCGCAATACCACCCCTCCCAGCCGCTATCTGCAGCTACTCCCCTGGCTCCAGGAGCACCCCTGCACACCCCGAACTCCCATCCTGTGGAGGCTGATTAACCTGTGATATAAGAGACTGAGAGCGTTCTTGGTAAGACAATCTCTGGTGCCAAAGATCTATTGGTTATGAGGAAGGAAGGAAGCCTCTCCCAGGATGCCTGTTCAGTGCTGGTGATGTACCCCAGCTCTGATTCCCTGGTTGGCTTTTGGTGTTAGCCTCTCCCCTGTACTTAAGACCGACCTGTCACGTGTTTGTGGTTATTTGCCTCTAGAAACCTTCATGAGTTGTAGCAATAACCTGCTCTCTTGGAACTCTATGCAAGGACCCTTCTCAGCTCCTTGCCGTCAGATTCATATTACTGAAGTCATCCCTGCGTCTGTGCGTTCATGCATCTGAGCCCACAGAACCAGAAGGCACTCAGTAATAGTTGGCGCCCAAACGTGGACTCCTTCGGACCTCCACAACAGAGTCTCCAGAGTCTCTGGAATCAAGCCGCATTTGGATCTGCCAATTCCCTCCAAAAAGCCTCTGAGTTCTATCAGAAGTTTTAGAGAGGGAGACCGCTAATTTCCTTACAAGAGGAGACCGGTCTGCAGCCGACTGGACCACCCTGAGAACATTATTTGACCCTCTGGTGAGATACGGGTCACCTCTTATGCTTTTATTTTTCTCTTCTGCCTCGGGGCTGGGAGGAGAGGGAGATGGACAGTGAAATATTCCGTCTCCTAAGAGAAGTCTTTCCCCAAGTTCTAAAAACCCTTATTTGTGGGAATTTTTGTTTTTCAAGGGACGATTTAATGGGTTTTCTTACTTCATTGCTTAGCAACTTTAAAGGGAATTTAAAACGGCTTGTCCCTTGGCTGTTTCTATTGGAAAAAAATTATTTGCTCTACCAGCTAGTTAAAAAGCTCTTAAAAATGTTAGAAACAGTTCGGAAAAAACCCCCCCATCTGCTCCCATCCCCCTGCATCCCTGCTCCCTCTGCCCTGATTCAAGGGGGCTCAAGAGAAGGACCCTGCCCCAGGGCACAGGTTTGCCACCGTCTACCTGCCTTTTCTCTGTCTCCTTTGTCCCCTGCCAGGGGTGGTGAAGGCCAAGCTGTCCCCAGTCCTACCCAAAACCTCTTTCCCGAATCTAATTCCCTGGGTTTTCCCACTTTAAATTTGCTCCAAGACGAGGGCAGCGTAGCCGATCTTACAAAGCCAGCTGTTGCTCTCAGTTTTGATTCTGGCACTTCTCCCCTCCACCCCCAACAGGACAAAAGCCACGTGCTGGCACTGGCGAGCTCTTGCTCCGTGCCCAGCTCCTGCTCTGCGTCTGCCTCGCCGCCTCTCCTGCCGGTGCCTGCTCGTGTTACTGTGTCCCGCTCCCCCTCCATCCCCTGACCCCTCTCTCCTGCCTGATCGCGTTACAGTGCCCAGCCCTCTCTACCCCCCTTCCTCTCCGGTGCTGGCTTCTGCTTGTGTCCTCCCATCGGGTTCACCTCTCTCTGCCGGGACACCCCTGCTAGCCCCTGCTCCTGTGGCTCCCTCCTGTGTCGCTGTCCCCTCCATCGCTAGCCCTGCCTGTGAAACCCAACCTGCTCCAGACTCACAGGCTGCTGAAACCGGGATTGGCAGGGAGGGATGCCGGAGAGACGCCGTCCCAGCTGCACTGCACCGGGCGGCCCCGGCTCGCCACAAGCCGCGCGCCCCCGCCAGGCTCTCTGCCTCCAGTTCAGAACAGGAGACTGGCGACTCCTCAGATTCCAACTCTGAATCTAGGGATTATTGGGCTAAAGTGAAAAAACAGGCTGCCAAAGATGGCCATTGGGACACAGAAAATAAAATTATGCCATTTGCTGCCCCAGTCACTTACACAAGAGGAGGCAGGTATGCCAACTGGGAGCCCATACCTTACCAGCTGTTAAAGGTGTTGTGCAAAGCCAGCAAGGACTATGGGCGGGGATCACCCTACTTTAAAAACCTGCTCCAGGTTTCCCTCTCCACTGTCACCCTAGTGCCTCAAGATATCAAAAATATTGTATCATGCCTGCTTTCTCCTGCAGAAAATATGTTGTGGGAAAGAACATGGAAAAAACAGTCAAACGGGCTCCTACAAACATATCGAGACCACACTAAGGCTTATTTAACTATTGAACACCTGTGTGGAGACCAAGCTCAAGACATTCTTGAAACTGTCCTCAGAGATATTAGAAAGGCAGCAGAGGCAGCCCTGCTTCAAACCCCATGTGCCGGTTTTGGCCACGATCTAGCAATATATATCCTCTGGGAGAAAAGTCAGGTTACAACCACCCTTCCCCCCCACAAGGTTCGGGAAAAACTTCCTCGAAGGAAAGTGAAGGAGATAAAACCTATTTATTAACAAACACACAGGAAAAGGATAATAATACTAAATAACAAAACCCCTCACTATAAAGAGAAAACCTGGGAAGAAATTAGAGACCTCCTGTAGGTGTGGTCCCTCCTTCTCGGAGCTGCCGTGGGGGGTGGCCTTCGGCCCCCTCCGGGCCTGAAGAGAAGTTCTCCCGATGTGTTCTGATGTTGTTGAAACAGTCCAGAAGAGGTAAAAAAACGGGGAAAGAAAACCCCACCAAAATCCTAGGAATTATGCTGGAGAAGAAGGGAAGGAGGGAAAAAAAAAGAAAAACCGGCTGAGGAGACAGGCAAAAAGGTGCTCCCTCCGTGCTGCCGCCAGGAGACCCAGAGCCGTCCCTATCTCTGTGTCCTTGGGAACTTGCTTTGAAAAGTTTTTTTTCCTTCCCCCTCAAGCTCAGTTTAAAGGCACAAAACTAATTTTCTGGCATAGAGCCGTGATAGGGGATACACATCATAGAGTCACCCCAAGACATTCCACCCCTTATCCCATATTGTTGGCTCAATGCCGAAATTAATATACGTTAACTCTACACACACATTAATACATATACAGCTATGAACAAACAGTGACAGTGATACTCAGGAAGCAGTGGTGTACAGGTATTTCACATTACAGATGGTTTTCACCCAACAATCAGATCTCCCTGCGGTACACAACATGTTGTTCCATCTCTCTGCATCACCCACCATGTGCAACCAGGCCCCTGAGCAAAGACCACCCCACGGATGGGTTTTTCCGCACTCGAGGAAGAATTAACCCACACAGTCTTTCCCAACAGTCCCCTGACATGCACTACTGGGACCTTATCTCCATCTACTGTAGGCAGGGATTCGGATTGGGCTGGACCAGCTCTATTGGTGGAGCCTCGGGTGTTAACTAACCAGGTGGCCTTTGCCAGATGCTGTTCCCAATTTTTGAAAGTTCCCCCACCCAGTGCCTTCAGGGTGGTTTTCAACAATCCATTGCACCGTTCCACTTTGCCTGCAGCTGGTGCATGGTAAGGGATATGGTACACCCACTCAATGTTCCCTAGCCCAGGTGTTGATAAGGCTGTTCTTGAAATGAGTCCCATTGTCAGATTCAATTCTCTCAGGGGTACCATGTCTCCACAGGACTTGCTTTTCAAGGCCCAAGATGGTGTTCCGAGCTGTAGCATGAGGCACAGGGTAGGTCTCCAGCCATCCAGTGGTGGCCTCTACCATTGTGAGCACATAACGCTTGCCTTGGCGTGTTTGAGGCAGTGTGATGTAGTCAATCTGCCAGGCCTCCCCATACTTTTATTTGGACCACCTCCCACCATACCACAGGGGTTTCACTCGCTTGGCCTGCTTGATTGCAGCACATGTCTCACAATCATGGATCACCTGGGAGATACTGTCCATGGTTAGATCCACCCCTCGGTCTCGTGCCCACTTATAGGTGGCATCTCTGCCCTGATGACCTGAGGCATCGTGGGCCCATCGAGCTAGGAATAAGTCTCCTTTGTGTTTCCAGTCTAAGTCTATCTGTGCCACCTCTATCTTTGCAGCCTGATCTACCTGTTCATTGTTTCGGTGTTCCTCATTAGCCCTACTTTTGGGGACATGAGCATCTACGTGGCGGACTTTGACAAGTAGCTTTTTTACTCGGGCAGCAATGTCTTTCCACTCTTCAGCGGCCCAGATTGGTTTTCCCCTACGCTGCCAATTAGCCTTTTCCCAGTTCTCTAGCCATCCCCACAGAGCATTGGCTACCATCCATGAATCAGTGTAGAGATACAGCTTTGGCCACTTCTCTCTTTCAGCAATGTCTAGAGCCAGTTGAACGGCTGTGAGTTCAGCAAGTTGGCTTGATCCACCTTCTCCTTCAACAGCTTCTGCGACCTGTCGTGTGGGACTCCATACAGCTGCTTTCCACTTCCGTTTCATCCCTACAACGCGACAAGAACCATCGGTGAAAAGAGCGTAGTGGGTGTCTTCTGCTGGCAGTTGGTTGTACGGTGGAGCTTCTTCAGCACGTGTCACTTGTTCTTGCTCTTCGTTGTCACTGAGACCAAAATGTTCACCTTCAGGCCAATTTGTGATTATTTCCAAAATCCCAGGGCGATTCAGTTTTCCAATAAGGGCACGCTGTGTGATGAGGGCAATCCATTTGCTCCATGTGGCAGTGGTGGCATGGTGGGTAGAGGGAACCTTTGCTTTGAACATCCACCCCAGCACCGGTAGTCGGGGTGCCAGGAGGAGTTGTGCTTCAGTGCCGAGTACCTCTGAGGCGGCTTGGATTCCTTCATAAGCTGCCAAGATTTCCTTCTCTGTGGGAGTGTAGTTGGCTTCAGACCCTCTGTAACTTCGGCTCCAGAATCCTAGTGGTGGGCCACGAGTCTCACCAGGCACCTTCTGCCAAAGGCTCCATGACAGACCATGGTTCCCGGCTGCGGAGTAGAGCACGTTCTTCACCTCTGGTCCTGTCCTGACTGGGCCAAGGGCTACTGCGTGAGCGATTTCCTGCCTGATCTGGGCAAAGGCTTATTGCTGTTCAGGGCCCCAATGGAAATTGTTCTTTTTGCGGGTGACCAGGTAGAGAGGAACCACAATCGGGCTGTATTCAGGAATATGCATTCTCCAAAAACCTATGACA
>JAMPIT010000871.1:0-14049 GCA_026261815.1 Monarcha castaneiventris obscurior
AATACTTATTGCTGCACAGGTACTGTTGTTCACAGCAAATTACAGCTACTTCAGCATTTGGTTGTTCTAGTACAAGCATTTTTGGTCACGGTTGCAGTTTGAACGCTCCACACCCCCCCACCCCCGCCATGCTTTCAAGAAATTACAATGGGTAGTCTAATATATCATAGTCCATCCACCATGGTTTTTTCCAACAGAATTTCAGCTTCTAGGATTGAAGCATCTCCTCATTCTTCTCCCTTGGGGTCTCAGCTCTTTCTTTCCCACTGACTTGGACATCTTTATAGTGTTTTCTTCATGCACCTTCACCTTTCTCTGTCCTCTGACTGGGGAGAGGATTGATGTCTGCAGGCTTCATCTGGCCTGGAAAAATCTTACAGCACTAAAAGAGTTAACAGCCGGGCCTTGCAGCTGGAGTTTGGAATTCGCTTATCTCTTGGCCACGTGATCCTGCCAGGCAGCAGTCTCAGGGGAATTTCGGCCGCTGTATGGGTGAAGGGCTGGCCTGGCCTCTGGGGGGGGGTGTCTGGTGAGCTGAAGCGGCTGCGATCTCAGCCAAGCCACCCCCCAGCCAACCCGGCACGGCCGGGCCACCCCCCCACCCCCCCCGTTACCTGTTCGGCCACCAGAAACAAGAGAGGGCTTCCTGGGCTCTGTTCCTTCTTAAAATGTGGCTCACAGAGGCATGTCCAGCTCTCTAAGTGGTTTAGAAAGTTGCCAATAATCAACCTGGCCAGTGCATTGGGTCTAGAGGAAGCTGTAAGCACCTTTTTGCAAAGAATCACTTCCTGGAAGATGCAGCCTTCTGCAACTACAATTCCCAGCTATCCTAAACCACAACACACAACAAGGGGCACTTTAAACTGAACAAGGGTGGATTTAGATTTGCTATAAGGAGGAAATATTTTACCATGAGAGTGGCACAAAACTGCAACTGTTTTCCCAGACAAGTGGATGCCCCATCCCAAAATTCTTCACACTCAGGGGGTTTGTGCCACCACCTCCCCAAGGATGGAATTCCTGTTGTGTGGGTTCTCTGATGTGCTGGGTGACCTCACAACACTTCTGGCCAGAATGTCTGCTGGGGGCCAGCCAGGCTGCTGCAGTGGCAGTGACCTCACAGGCATCACCATTCCAGCCCTGTCCCCTGGGCCTGGCTGTCCCTTTCCTCTCTCCCTGTCCTGTCTCTGCTGGGATGAAGAGTTTTGTCATTAATATCTTGTCCCCAAGCTGCTGGGGCCAATTGCTTCCCAGGCAGGCTCCTGTAGCAGAAGTGGCTTTTGCAGAGCCCAGCCAGAAATCACCCCTGAAGCAGCAGCTCTGCAGTGGTGGCCACCAGGCCGCCTTGGCCAGGGAGGCTTCTGGCCATGCCCTGCAAGGAGCTGCTGCTGCCAAGGTGCCTTTGCTGTCTCAGGCTCTCCCTGGCACAGCTCCCACCACAGAACTCTGCACTTGTGCCTGAGCCCTTCACTGTGTTGGGGTTGGCCTGGGGCTTCTCCTGCAGCGGGGTCTGCCCTGGTCATGGCACAGGAAAGGCAGTTCCTGCTGGAGCAGGAGGCTCTGCCTGGAATGGGCTCAAACAGCTCCAACAAGGCCCTGTTTGCAAAGCCCCCAGTGGGAAATGCAGAAGGGGGATCACGCTGCTTTTGGGGTGAATAATGCTGAAACCAGCCTGACTCCTCCATCCCTAAGTTCAGCGTCCTGAGAGGGAGCGGAAGCTGTGGCAGAGCTGCTAAAATCCCCAGAGAAAGGAACAACCGAGGGGCACCACTGAGAACTTCTGCAGAGCTGCTGAGCTGGCACAGCCTGGGCACATCTGACTGACAGGGCAGCACCTCAGACTAGAAAAGCCCCGTCCCAAATTTCAGCAGAGATGCTCCCAAACGGCAGCGTCTCCGGACATTTCCCTTCTTGGAGGGGTGTGGAGATTCCTCCCTGGAATGGGGACGCCCCTCAAGGTCACTGCTCGAGGTTGAGCCAAAGGGATTTGTCCACAGTTGTTGGTCTGGGGGAGTGACATCAATCTCTGCTTAATGACTGGTTTTGCTTTAATACAATCACTTAAAAATTGCTTCCTGTTTCACCCTGAGTGTCCCTGCAGAGGAACAGGGCATCTTTCCTGCACTTCCACAAGTTCAGGGTTCTCATTTCATGAGGAATCTGGGATGCCAATGGCCTTGTGAGGAAGAACAAAAGCAGAGGGAATGGACTAGAAATTATTAGAAAACATCACCCTTCCTCCAGACAAAGCTCACCAAGTCATTCCCTGCATTTCCCCTTTTCAGATTCTTTCAGTTGTCTACTCTGGGAGGTCCAGCTTGTTCTGGTGCTTATCATGACCTGATTGTGCTCTTGATTTATACCAGTGCAAGAGATGTAGAATCATCTAAACTGAACACAAACTCCCTCTGTCAGCCCATTTTCACATCCCAGATCACTTTCAAGATGTCCATGGAGATGTGGGAATGATTATCACACAACTCTCCACTTCTGGCTGCAGGCTCTGGAGATTCTTTCTCTGCATTCACTCAGGGCTGCAGTCCCTAACAAGTCCTGGTACCATCTCCTGCTTTCGCAGGTTAGAACAGCCACAATGCAAACCTCACCAATGGCACAGCTGCCCAGCCCACGAGGAAAAGAAAGGACAAGTTGGAAAGTTCTCCAAACATTTGTCCTGCTTTGCTGCAGGAGTCGTGCTGCACTCACAGTGTGGAAAGCCAAGAGAAGCTGCAACTGGTGGGAAATCTTGTGACAGCAGCTCGACCTCGTTCTCCAGGAAAGATTCTTGAAAAGAGCAGACAGAACTGTGCAGGAGATTCCCAGAAAACGGAAACAGCTTTCCAGAAGTGAAATGAAAATGGAAAGAGACAATCCGAGGTGTTTTCCTCAATTTATCTCTGTGCTCTCCTCTTCCATGTTGCATTACTTCTGCATGCTGTGAATTCCAAACACATCTATGACTTAGTGAGTTTTATACACTCAAAATACCATGAGCTACATCCAGTTTGACTTCCCGTTTTTCATGTAAAGCAATGCTGGAGACAAAAATGCAGTGCTTGGGTCGGGCACAAAATCTACAGGCAGGGAATGTGCCCCGACAGTGTTTGACCCTCAGCAGGGACGATGCACAGCAGCAACCCAGGGCATTCCTCTGCCACTGTGCAGGAGCCGAGACTCTGCATCTGGGCTGAACACGGCAAAGTTCCCGTGTTTGGACAGACTCAGGGGCTGCCCCCGGGGCGCGCGGGGCTCGGCCGTGAGGCGCGTGGGGCGAGCGGGGAACGGACACGCGGACACTCGGGCACGCGGACACTCGGACACGCGGACACTCGGACACGCGGACACTCGGACAAACGGCCCCGGCGCTTCAGTTGCAGCGGCGGCAGGGACGGCAGCAGCATCTACGACACTGCGTCTCTTTCCTCCTCTCACTCTCCCGCTGTCCCTCACCCTCTCTCAGGGTCCCGCAGCCTCTCCCCGTCTCCCTTTCCCGGTCTCCCCCTCCTCTCCCGGTCTCTCCCCCTGCCCCTGCCGGGCCGGGCCATGCCCCAGGCCCGCCCCCGGCCCCGGGCGGGGCCCCCCCCTCCCCGGCCCCGGGCGTCCCGCCGCGGTCTCGCCTCCGCCCGGCTCTCGCCGTCCTGGCTGTGGCGCTGCTGGGCGGGCATCAGTGCCTGGGGCTGGGGCGGCATCGCCACCCTTTGGCTCCGCCTGGCCCGAGCCTGGCGCCGGCCCTGGCCGCGATGCGGGGTTCAGTCCCGGCCCCGGCCCCGGCCCCGGCGCCTCCCGGGGCCCGCGGAGGACACACGGGGCGCGGCCGCTCCCGCCGCCTCCGCTGCGGCTTCCCCGGCCCGAGCTCCGCCGCTCTTGAGCGCGGCCGCCGGCCCCGAGCTGCCGGGGTCCCGTTGGGATGGGGATGCCCGGCCCGGGGCGCTCGGGGGGCGCTCGGGGGCCGTGTCTGGCCCCGGGCCGAGCGCTGACGGCCGCGTGTCGCCCGCAGGGAAGGCGCAGGAGGCCCTGCAGGAGCGGGACCGGCGGGGTTCGCTGCTGGGCAGCGGCGGCTTCGGCAGCGTCTTCGCGGCGACGCGGCTCGCGGACGGAGCCCCGGGGAGTGGCGGGGCCGGCGGCGGAGGAGGAGGAGGAGGTGGTGGAGCTCAGCCCGCTGCTGCCCCTTGCTCGCAGGTGGCCATCAAATGCGTGCCGCGGGAGCGCGTCCGGCACTGGGGCGAGCTGGTGAGTGAGCGGGGCCAGCGGCAGAGCCGGGCCGTGCCGGGCGGCGAGGAGCCGGGGCCCGGCGGGGCGGGAGCCGCCGGGAGCCCCGCAGGGAGAGCGGGCGAGGGGTGAGGGGAGATGCGGAGCTTCCCGGGCTGGGTGAGGGCTCCCAGAGCCCTGGCACGGCCTCAGCCCCACTGACGGCACCGCGCTCCTCCCGCAGCCCGACGGCGCCCCTGGAGATCGTGCTGCTGGCCAAGGTGTCCACTGGGTTCCGTGGTGTCATCCAGCTCCTGGAGTGGGCTGAGCTCCCCAAGTGCTTCTTGTTGGTGCTGGAGCGTCCGAAGCAGTGTCAGGACCTCTTTGATTTCATCGTGGCTCGGGGGTTGCTGCCCGAGGAGGAGGCGCGGGGGATGTTCCGCCAGCTGCTGGAGGCCGTGCGGCGCTGCACCAGCTGCGGGGTCCTGCACCGGGACATCAAACCTGGCAACATCCTCATCGACCTGGCCACCGGACAGCTCAAACTGATTGACTTTGGCTGTGGCGCCTTCCTCCAGGACACAGTCTACACCCAATTTGCAGGTGAGCCGAGCCAGGGGCTGCTCCTGGGCATCTCCTGGCCCAGCCTGGCTGTGGCACCAGGGATTCCCCACTTTGCTGCGGCTCACGGGATTGCTTCTCCAGCTAAGTTGCTTTTGGGTGGGGGTTAGAGGGGGACCAGCTCTCAGCCCTGCTAACAGCCTTCCCCACCCACTCTGCCCTGGGCTGGGGCTGGGGCTGGGGCAGCCAGTCCGACAAAAACCCCCATGGGGGTAGCAGAGAGGGGGGTCAGACCCCGGGCTCCGGCCGGTTTGGTGTGCAGGTGAGGAAGGGCTTGGACTGCTCCGCTGCCCTTGTTTGCCTTGGCTTGTTAATGATTGTTGGGGCAATGCAGGCAGGGAGGAGAGTGGTTTTTCCCCAGCACTGGGTGGGTTTTTTATTTGCATGTCATGGTTGGGCCTTCCCAGGGCTTCTGAGACACTGAGTCTCTTTGAAACATTTAAACTAAGTTTCTCTTAAGCATTTAAATTGCGTTTTTCTTAAACATTTAACCATTAAGATTTTAGTTAAAAAACTAGATTAGTTAGAATAGGTTTAGGAAGCCAACACAGCAGAATTCAAACAAAGAAATTGATGATTAAGCGAAGAAACTGAAGCCAGAATAAACTCCTCACGTCTGGGAACTGATTATTGGTTATCTGATGTTGTTCAGCTGGGCTGTAACAAGAATCTGCAAAGGAAGGGCCAGGCAGTTATTGATGATCCCATTCAAAACCTGTTTAGGGAAAGGAACTGGGGGCTCTCCAAGGCCATATGTATTGTTAAAAACTAAGAAGGTAAAAAGGTCATAGCAAGGAAGAAGAGTTACTTCATCCAATGAGGGACCCCTCCCATAATTATGAGACCACCGACCCATTTCATAGGAGGAACTATGCATGCTTAATGACTTTTTAGCTAATTTCCATACGAAGCGGGGAATGGGAGGTGTCTCTGTTATAAATATGTATTTGTATTTTGAATATTTAGAACTTTCGTGGATAAATAGACTTTGGATTGCTTTGTAATGTCGGAGCTGTGCTTTTGGAGCGATCCTCACAGCTTCCCGGCACTGGAATAAACATACCCTTTCTAACCCAAACGAGTTAGAGAGTCTTTGTCCGTTCCAGTTGGGTATCGATATTAGATCTATATCCATATTTTAATAAATGACTTCCACTGCCCTCTTCCAGCACCAGTGGCTTCTTTTCCAGCCCCAGTTTTGTACCCAAGAGCCAGGTGCTGGCGAGGAGGCAGCGGGTCACCCCGTGTGCCACTGGTGCAGCCCCTGCGTGCCCAGGGATGCTGGGGCGAGGCTCTGGGAGCAGCAGCATCCCCTGATGAGCTCGGTCTGTGTTCCATAGGAACCCTGTCCTACAGCCCACCAGAATGGAGCCACCTCAAATGCTACCACGGCGAGGCAGCAACGATCTGGTCCCTGGGTATCCTGCTGTACCAGATGGTCTGCGGGAAGCACCCTTTCAAGAAGGGCCGGGACATCATCTGGGGCCAGCTCTTGTTCCCACAACGGCTCTCTCCAGGTGGATCCTCATCTCTGCAGCACGGGGGGAATACCAGTGTTGGGAGACAGCAGCGGGCTCAGGAGCATCCTGCTCTGGCAGCTGCTGAGGAGGTGGCACATGTCCTGCTCTCCTACTCTCCTCCAAAGCAGGGCATTGACTGGGAAGTTTAGGCATAGCTCTGAGCACATCCAGCAGAGCCAGGGCACGGGAAGGGGGGCAAAGCAGACAGGATCCTTCTCCAACTGACTGGTGGCTTCTGGTTTCTCTTCCAGAGTGCAAAGATCTTATCAGGTGGTGTTTATCCATGCACTCCCTGGACAGGCCATCGTTGGAAGATCTATTCTATGACCCTTGGCTGCAGGGTGTTCATCTGCCCTAGAGGATGGGAGAGACCCACGGGCACCGTTTGATCCAGGGGCCTGGCAGGTAACAGCTCCACACGTCTCTTGGCAATCAGTGGCAAAGAAAACCAGACTTTTTTGTCCTGCCTGTAGCTCTGAGCAGGGATCATCAGAAGGGAACACGCAGCTCTTGTGCTGCAGCTGAGCTGGAGCTGAGCTGGTCTTGCAAGCACTGGTGGCCACCATGCTGCCTGGTTTTGCTTGTCCTGGTTCACTGACAGCTGGGGCCCTGGGCAGCACTGACAGCCTGGTCTGGCCCCCAGGGAAGGAGAAGGAGCCCCTGGAGAAGCTGTACCAGGTGGGGCTGCTGCTGGAGACACCAAGGACGACCTCAAGGATGATAATCTCTTCCTCAGCCTGGCCAGCAGCAGCTGAAGATGATGGACTTTGATCCTGGCACCTTCTTCAAAGACACACTCCATGCCCAATGTGCAGGTGAGTCCACAGCCAGGGGGATGCTCCAGGATCTGGGCATGGCACGGCCTGGCTGGGCACCAAAGGTTCTCCCTTTGCTGGGGCAGCTGCAGCGAATTCTTCATTCGGCTGCCAAGCTGCTTTTGGGCTCTGGGCAGCTGCTGAGGAGGTGGCTGTGCCATGGCCGGCTGCAGGCTGGGCACATGTCCTGCCCTCCTGCTCTGCTCCCAAAGGCAGCAATGCTGGGCAGCTTTGGGCCCAGCTCTGAGCACGGCCAGCATGGCCTGGGCACTGCGGGCGGCTGGGACAAGGGGACAGGAGGCTTCAGCTGCCAGGTGGTTTCTGCTTTCTCTCCTTGCAGCCGGGCTCTGCAGATGCTGAGGCTGCTCTGGGCTCTGCCAGGGCTCTGCTGGGGCTCAGCCCCGGGCACGGCTGGGCCCCAGCCCCGGGCACGGCTGGGCCCGCTCTCCCCTCACATGGCTCTGACAGTCTGACACGAGCTGGTTCCGAGCACAGCGACGGAGCTTTCTGCTTGTGCAGGTGAGTGAGACTCTGGTGCAGGCCAAGAGATTGCAGTCAGGCACACACATCCCACTGGCAAGAACCCAAACTCTCCACAGTCCCAGCGGAACACCTGGATTGCCACAGGATGTTTTGTGTGTCCCACTCTTCCTTCCTTTTGGGCTAGAATTGTGCCATTGCACTTTCTTCCTCCTCTAGAAGTGCTACCATTGGGAAAACTTGGTGAGTGGGCCGTGTTCCTGAGGCAGTGCAGGCTGGAGCTGATGGATGAAGAATTGCCCTTCTCCACTGCCAAACCAGAGCAAAAAGCCGTAAGTGGCACTTTGTGTCTTTAAGAAACCCCTGACAATTTCCAAGGGAATGTGCAGCTCGTTCACAGGGTGGGAAGGAAGGGCATCTTCTCCATGAGCTGGGGTGTGACAGGGTTTGGATTCCCAGTCCTGCTCGGAGCTGTCAGGGCACAAAGCAATTTCCTATTGCTTCAAGCACAATTTAAAATAACAATGTTGGAAACCCCGAAGTCTTTTTAAAAAGGCAGTTGAGGTCAGTAAGATGGATCCATGCCATCAGCACATTTACAAAGTAATAACTTAGTGCTCATTTTAGAAAGATCAGTCACCTCTTTATCCAAAGTTAGGCACTGTTTTTCACTACACACTTGGTTTCTATCTTTCACATTTTTTCAGGGTTTTCCCTTTTCTTTTTCCTTTTCTTTTCTTTAAATAGAAAACACGTCCTAAGAAAGGAATGTCCTTTGCTCCTGGTTCCCGTGTGGAGCAGCACCCTTCCCACTGGCTGAGCTGCTCAGGCAGAGCCCAGCAGCTCCTGACCCTGCAGGGCTGAGGCTTTTCCCCGTTGCTGTGCACAGACTGATGGAGCAGCACTGCTGAACATGGGGACACGCAGAGGGACCAGAAGCAGCTGCCTTTGTTCCCCTGAAGCTCCAAGGTCAGAACTCTGAGCAGACATGGCTGGAAGAGACTCGCAGGCTCCCTGTTTGCTGTGCTGCCCCACTTGTGAGCGGCCCAGCTCTGCGTGAGGCACAGGGAGAACAAGGGGCAGCTCCCTCCCAGCCCCGCAGCCCAGGCACCCCTCGGGCCCCGGGGCTTGGGGCACTGTCAGCAGCTGCTGCTTCAGCGCCCGCTGCTGCTGGCACTGACAGCAACACCCAAATTGTGGCTGATCCCGAGGGAGCAGCAGCAGGGCCTGCATCTGATCCCTGACTCTGCCACAGGGCTGGACAAATGACCCCCACAGCAGCAGCAGCAGCAAATGGAGCTGACTTTCAGCACAGCCCCTGCCACTGTTCCCTCCTGTTGCAGTGGTGTCACAGCAGCCTGGGGCACCTGGGAGCCCTCAGTGCCAGCAGGGCCTGGAGATGGCAGCCCTGGGCTCCTGGAGGGTGTGCAAGGAGCAGAGGTGGGCACTTCCTGTCCATGTGGAGCTTCCAGATGGAAAAGGCTGCTGTGAGCAGGCAGCTCCAAGGCCAGAGAAAGGAGGGTCTGGAGCACTGGATCTGTGCCAGTGCCACAGTCCTGGGCAGCAGCCACCGAGCCCCGGGGGCACAGAGGGCACAGAAAGAGGGACAAAAGCAGTCAAGTGCAGAGACTGGAGAGAGCGAGAGCTGGGAGCAGGAGCAGCTGCTTCATTGCACTCTTGGAGAAAGCTCTTGGCTGTTTCAAAGCACTGAGAGGCGCGAAGGGCAGAGAGGAGGCCACACCAAACAATGCTCCTGTTTTCACACCCTCCCCTCTCCATGTCCCAGAAGGAATTGGATGAACTGTATTCTTCTTTCCGAGTTGTCTCGTTCACCATGAGCAGCTTAGCACCAGGAGCTGAAGGAGATGAAGCCTTAGGCCACAAGAGCTGAACCAGAGGAGACTTTTTGAGGAAACTAATGCTGCTAACATGGACCTAGCTGAATGCAGCAGATAAAATCCTGGAATTACAGAATCCTTTCTGTTGGAGAAGACCTCTGAGCTCACCAGTCCAGCCATTCACCCACCACTAAACCACATCCCTGAAGTACCAAGGCCTGGACAAGAGGCCTGACTGAGGCCTGAAGAGCAGGCCCTGAGCCAAAGGTGACCTCTCGATGAACCTTCCAACCAAAGGTTCTTTGTATCCACTCATTACTGAAATATGCATGGTCATTAGCACTGTGATAAATGTATCCACTCATTAGTGAAACATGTATTGACCTTTCTGTGTTTAGAAGCCGGACAAGGCCATGAAATCTGACATCGGGCCTTGTTTGGGGCTGTATGGTCAAAGTCAACTCCCTTGGTTCCTCCTTGGGCCCTGGCCAGGCTTAGGAGGAACCCAAGAGGAGGATGAAACCAGATGTTCCCGCACTAGAAGTGCTGTCAGTTTGTTTATTCAGCACTGTCAAAGCTGGGCCCTCTCCCAGCAGGGTTGGAGCCTCAGCTGTGGGTGGAGGCCGCTGCAGGAATTCCCCGTGTCCGGGAGTGGCTCCAGGCCTTGGCTGGGACAGCTTCCCCCAGCTGATGTGTGGGTCTGGGTGATGGTGAAGTCTGAGGGTAACTGGGGATGGATCTTTGTTAATCACTGCAGCCAATCTTTGGCAGTGATGACTGGGGGCATTGCTGAGCTTCTCCTTCTGTGATTCTTTGCTGCTTTGAACTACACTAAATTACACGGATTCCTTCAGTTGGTGTCTGTCTTTGGTGCTGGCCCTCCCCACTGGTGAAACAAAATTGGCATAGTCTGGCCGGATCACGCCAAAATGTCACTTTTTAAATGTAAATGTAAGGAATCAGTCCAGTCCAAAATTCCCGGATGGGAAGAGCTTCCCTGGAGTTCGCTGGCTCTGGAGTGGGCTGAGGTGGGATCACCATGTGAGCAGTGGGGCAGTCGGTTAAAAGCAGCTGAAACACTGGATGTATTAAAATGCATCCAAAAATTGCATTTTGAAAAAAGGAAAATAACTTGTGGGTTTGGGAAGACGAGGATGAATTTTGTTAAGAGCATATTGGAAACAGCACCAACAGAAGGAACAATTGTTTTTGGAATGCTCCCACACGGAGTGACAGAAGAAGGTTTTAATCTTGAGCTCAGGTATGTTTGTGCAAGTGAAATAATAGTAATATCATAATTTATATGTATAGATGTATATATAAAATAGAATAAAATAGTATTCATACATACATATATGATAAAAAAGAAATAATAATGTGAACTAGTGCTGACAATACTAATTTGTGAGCTTTGACTGCTCAGGGATGTAACACTAAATACCCTACAGAAAAGCATTGGCCAGGACACAAACATCACTGGTGAACTTTATGAGATTGTAGATAATGAATACAGGAGGAAGGGATGAAATTGGTGATTTTTATAGGATTTGCTGATACTGTGATGTGAATGCTTTGTCTGTTACTGTGCAAAATACAGTGAATAAGACTGCTGGGTTTTTCATATCCCAGACTATCCCCAAGCTGCAGGATTGGTTGAACGGATGAAGGGGTTGTTCAAAGAGCAGCTGAAAAAATGAGGAGATGGGAACCTGTCCCGATGGAGAACCCATCTCCCAGATGTGCTCCATACCCTGAACAATGGGCCCCCTGGGGAAATGGAAACCCCCTGGATGTGCACGGCTGCACCCAGTTTGCAAATACACCCATGGACAGGGAGACTTGGACTTCCTGGGAAATTGTTCTGGGTGCACTGGCCCCTGACAGGGCCACCCCAGAGGCTGCAGGGCTGGGCCTTCCTGTATTAGAATTAATTAGGATAAAGCAGAAGCAAATGAGAGTTATCAATACCAAAAGAGGAATTCAGATTCCTCCAGGACACTTTGATTTGATAACTGCTCGCTGGAGCTTGGCCTTGCAAAGTGTTCATGTCATGGGAGGAGGAATTGATGCAGATTATCAAGGAGAAATTGGGGTAATTCTGTTAAAGAATAATGAAGAAGATTTGCTGATTCAACCCCATGACAGGACATCAAAATTATGGATATTGCAGTTTTAAACACAATTGTGAAAAAAGGAGATGCACCTCAAATCACCTCTGTTGGTGGAGATAAAGGGTTTGGATCCAGCAGTCCTAATAATGGAGCCAGAGTGTGGGTCCAGAGGCCAAATGGCCCTCCTGAGGCATCTGAAGGAACAGCTCCGGGCAAAGACAACACTGTTTGAATCCTGGAACCTGGGCAGGAACGATGGGAATGTGTCCCTGCAGCCAAGTGTTCTGTGTGAGAACAAGGAGATGTTCTAGGATATTGTTCTACAGATCCTGCCAGACCAAATCTCCCTGTTTGCCCCAACGGCCCCTTTGGAAAATGCTCTGATCCATGGGGCACGGTGTGAAGGCTGATGTGACACTGAGTGACTTCCACACGAATTCCAAGCAGGAGCCTGGGTGCCCCTCAGAGACTGGGACCCGGCACCTCTCCAGCCAAAGGGGAAAGGACCCCACCAAGCCTTGTTGCCCCCAGACACTGCAGTGAAGCTGAACAGAAAAGGACCCTGGGGGCATTATTCTGCAATTAAAAAGGTGCCAGCTCCATGGACAATGGAATTGCTGTTCCCAACCCGAGTGGGATTGAGGAAAAAGAATGAGTGACTGTGTCACTAAAGTACTACTGATGTCTGTAAGTTGTATCTTGAGAGTCAACCAGAACCTTTGTTTGCCAGAAACAACTCTAGAGTTTCACCAAGGATTAGTCATGAAAATTCTTAGGAAAATGTAAAGATCAAAGTAGCCCAAATACTCAGTGTAGTAATTGCTGGGTATGTTCTCAGCTAAAGTTGGGAGGAATGGGATTCCCTTGGAGGTCCCACCCTACGGGGTGGCCAGAACTCTGTCAATGGGCTCTGACTTGTAATGGAGTCAGTGCTGGGACAGTTAAAGAAAACCGTGCTGTGAACAAAGGAATGCAATTATCAGTTTTACAGGATTCACCAAGATTTCCCTTCAGGAGAAAACGAACCCTGTAATAGTTAGAGGCCACAATGGGAAAGGATTTCTGTGCTTTACCATCACTCACAATGTCAGTAGAACTCGGAGAGCTGGAGCTGGTCAGTGTCAGTGTTACACCACTCCCAGCTGCAGGGCCGCCGTTTAGGGTCCTTCAGCAACAACCACGAGGAAGAGTTTGGGGCTAAGAGAACATTTTCCAGCCAAAGAGTGCCTTGGATTTCAGAAAGCCAAAGATTCTGGTTCACCCTGTGCCCCATGTGCGCTGCCTCGTCCTGTGGAGTTTACATTAATGAGCTAAATTGATTATTAGAGGGCAAATGATACTGTTAAAATATCGAGTAGCACATCCTATGAGCTCCAACAAACACCAGTGGGGGCTCTACAGAACCACATGGCCTTGGATTATCTGCTCGCTGGCCAAGGAGGAACCTGTGCCATTCTAGGACAGGAATGTTGCACTGATATCAGCGATGGGTTTGAAGTCCAACAACCAGGAATCACCTGGGCAGAGCAGTAGAAGGGCAGCAGAAAGTAGAGCATTCTTCTGGGTGGGATTGGCTTCCTTTATGGCTAACAAATTGGAGGCTGCTGCAAAATGCATTTGTGGCAGTCACTGTAACCATTGCAGTGTGAGCACTTGGTGTGTTACGATTCCATGTTAGAGTTGTTGTGACACTTGGTGCTGGAAAATGGAGCACTGAGACTTGTCTAAAAAGAGACACAGTTTCAAGAAAAAAGTAGCATTTGATAACTAACAGAGACTAGCAACTAACTGGGCATGTTTTAAAAGGAATGCAAATTATAGCTCTGAGTAATGAACTGGAAGAGCACTTAATTGAAGAACAAGACGCGATGCCTTTATGCCTAATACCTAAATATAAGGTTTCACTATTGAAATAATTGTTATGCAGGTTGTAGTTCATCTGTAGGTCAAAGCACTGATTGAAGTACCAAGGCCTGAACAACAGGCCCTGAGCCAAAGCTGACCTCTAGATGAACCTTCCAACCAAATGTTATATTTGTATCTGCTCATTAATGTAGCATTATTAGTAATATGTTCTCTGTATGTGTTCATTGGTGAAATGTGGGTTTACCTTTCTGTATTTGAAAAGCAGACAAGGCCCCATCTGGCCTTGTTTGGGGGTGAAGCATCAAAGTCAACTCCCTTGGTTCCTCCTTGGGCCCTGGCCAGGCTTTGGGAGAAGCCAAAGAGGAGAATGAAGCCAGATGTTCCCACACTACAAGTGCTGTCAGCTTGTTTGTTTAACAGTGTAAAAGCTGGGCCCTCTCACAGTGAGGTTGGAGCCTCGTTGCCTGCAAAGGTGGAGGCAGCTGCAGGAAGTGCCAGTGTCCGGGAGTGGCTCTGCAGGCCTTGGCTGGGACAGCTTCCCCCAGCTGATGTGTGGGTCTGGGTGATGGGAAAGTCTGAGGGGAACTGGGGATGGATCTTTGTTAATCAC
>JAMPIT010000875.1:0-41979 GCA_026261815.1 Monarcha castaneiventris obscurior
GACTCATAATATTTGGAATTCACAA
The DNA here is from genome assembly GCA_026261815.1 of Monarcha castaneiventris obscurior. Lineage (NCBI taxonomy): Eukaryota > Metazoa > Chordata > Aves > Passeriformes > Monarchidae > Monarcha > Monarcha castaneiventris. The sequence goes on from JAMPIT010000875.1 coordinate 26, forward strand.
CATTTTTACCTATTTCTTAGTACTTATTACTTAGCTTCAAATAAATTACAATAAAACCAAAATTATAATTATTGATAGTAACTTATAATTGTTCAAATAAAAAAAGAAAACAATGCCCAAGAGAAACAAATGCTGCACAACACAATTTCTCACCACCTGCTGACCAATGCTCATCCCATTCATGATCATCCCTTCCTGGCCCAATTCCACCAGGTCATTTACCAGACGTGACACTCTATGGGGTATGGAATATCCCTTTTGGCCAGTTTGGGTCAGCTGTCCTGCCTGTGCTGCCTCATAGCTTTTTGTGCACCTGCTGGCTGGCACAGCATGGGAAACTGAAAAGTCCTTCTCTTGGGATAAGCATTAATAGCAACAACTAAAACATCAGAGTGTTATCAACACTCTTCTCATCCAAAACACAGCACTATGCCAGCTGTTGGGAAGAAAATTAACTCTGTACCCACTGTGACCTGATGTTGGTTTGGGGAGTTTGTTAACATACATCTGACATCTTTAGGTTAGTATAAGATTATGTCTCCAGCATTGTGTGTCATGACATTCTCTGTATTTACTGGCTGGTTTTTTCATATTAGCTCGTGTGGTGGTAACAGGAGGGAGAGGGTAGTTAGCCATTGCAACTTTGGCAAGTAGCCAATACATTTGTAGACATGATGAAAGCTGTGGAAAATTGCTGACTTCCTACCTTGTTCCAGACAGCGGATTACAAGAATGGAAACTCTCCAGAGACAGCAAAGCTGAGCCCAAAAAGAGCTGTGAGAAGAAAGTTTAGAAGAGCTGTGGGAAATGTTGGGTAGCAGAAAGACAGAGCAGGGGTATGCTTCTGTAGACAATCTGTAGTGGTGTCATCTGGTGTTGTGATGAGCTTTGATGTGGTCAGGAAAGGTGACCATCACAAAAAACACTCTACAGCTCAAGGGAAAAAGAAAAGATGAAGGAGGATCCTAGAAAATTTTACAACAGATTAGTTCTCTTGGCCAAAGTGTTTTTTTAGAGAAGTCAAGAAAATCAACCCTGATCTTGTACTGAGGATTAGTTATTGTTCATCTCTGTTTCAGTACTTCCTACATTGTAAAGTCAACATTAGTCATTTCATGCAGGCTGGTAAATAATTTGTTTAGTGGCAGTTGTTTTATGCCTGTCATGTAATCCTGACATAGTAAGTCAAGTGCAATCATGGAAGGCTGTTCCCCTGCATTTCTTAATGTGCCTATACCCCCAGACAGCAGCCCCTGCCAGTCTTCAAAAGGTTCTGCACTGATCATTTTGATGGGCCATCTTCACACCAGGACACTGGGTCTGAAGCTCTCCTGGAACAGCCACAGAAGGGTCCTGGACAGGGTTCAGTCCCTTTTTAAGAGTCCTTAACTTGTGTTCCTCTCTGCCTGAGCTCCTCTGAGCTTGTGGAGACAGGCCTTTGATGATGATGATGACAGGCCTTTGGGGATGACAGGCTTTTGACCTCACTCCCAGGCAGGGCACCATTTTGATTCCCCCTTCATTTTCTTGCTGTGCTCCTTTGTGGATGTGCAGACGAGATTTTATCACATAACCTAAGGCATCCTACCACCCTGGGCTCTGTTTGGAGGCTTTGATTCTCCTCTGATCAGACACACACTGAATTAATTAAAGGGGAAGATGCCACATATGACATTTCCATTGTAGATGCCAGACATGACATTTCCATTATAGAACCAATTCTACTTTAAGCCCAGTTTTTCATGGGGTCATTCATAGAAGCCCAGGGAATGTCCCTATCCCTGAAGGCTTTGCTTTTCAAATTGTTTTTTAATTTTTTTTTTTTGGTTGTAGATGAATGATCAGGGGAGTTTTAGGTACCTTCTTGAATGAATCAATCTTAATGGAGCTATCTTAAAAGTGAGTAGGTTATTTTAGAGGACTAATTTATGGAAGCCTCTTCCCGAGTTTTACTGAGATCAATGCAGATCACAGAAACAATTATAAAAACATACCTCTTCTTATTCAGCACTTGGGAGCGCACGTTTTGGGGCTTTCATTTTTTGAGGTTGTTTCTTTTAACAGGGAATGGATCTGCATAAGCAGATCAGTCCACAATGTAAGGGCCAGCTGACAGTGTCCTGTAGCTATCACAGAAAAGTCACCAGCCTCCTTCCACAGAGCTCCACAATCAGGAGAGACCAGGTCTGGTAAGCATGGGAAGTCAGAAACCTTCAGAGGAACTCTGGTGTCTTGAACAACAACTACCATTAATCTGGAGACAATCAAATCCTTTAATCTGTTCTTAATCTCCCTATTTTTAAAGCTGCTTCTTAGGAATTTTAAATCAAGTGATGTTTTCTGTCAGTCTCTGGGTTCAGTATTTGGCAGGATCAGAGGGTCTTGTGTCACACGGATGGGGCGAGGTACTCTCCTCCCACTTCCCAGCTCAGGTGTCATGGCAGATGGCTGTAGCAAAGGCTCACATTGCTAAATCTGGATCCTGCTTCTTTTTTTTCTCCAAGAAATTTAACTCCTCTCAAAATCCCTCCTCATGACTTATGGCTTCAGATTCTTTTTTTATCCACTAATACAGAGTTTGTTTTTTTCCCTGGTTCCTTAGGATAAAACATGCCTCCCAGGAATAATTGGCCTGATTGCACTTCCTTGCAAAAATACAATGGAAATCCTCTGGAAATGTCTTTGGAATGTTTTTTTGAATTTTGGAAACCCTTCTCCAATGCTATGCTATTGCATGAAATACACTGATAATTTACATTCCATTTTCCCCCTTTTTCCACCCTTATGGAGGACTATCCCGACTAATTTTTTTTTGCTGGCACATAAAAAATAACTGAAAGACATTTTTTTATCTTCAGTCCATGACCGTTTAATGCCAAGGAAAGGTAAGGAAGAAAAATTAAGGAAGCCGCTTTTTGTTTTGCTAGGGTGGCCTGTTTCACATCAACAATCCGTAAAGGGCTATTTCATGGGATAGCAATTTTTAGCTGATGTCAGGGAAATGATGCAGGTGGTTCCAACTGGCTGCCCTTTGGCACAGATGTCCTTCAACAGATGGATCAGACCATACAATATCCACTTGTTTCAGATTATGCCTGTACATAGGTAGTCTTTCTATGTTGACACAGTTTTACGAAAAAAAGAGAGATGAAGGGGAGACAAAAGATTTTGTATGGCCTGAAAAAAGTTGATGTAAAAATGTAGGGCTAGATCATCCCATGAGCACTGCATTATGCCTCAGCATCCAGGCTTGAATCCCGCGGAAGCAAATGGAGAAAGCATGCATGGTCCTCTTCCTTCAAGTTCCCAACAGGCAGCATTCAAAGATGGAGATAACAAAGGATGGCATGTAAATGCTTGGCATACATTTTTGGGGGGAACTATTTTCTTGTTTTTTGTGACCCATACATCCTCTTGCCAGAGACTTGAACCTGAGTTGAAAGCCAGGCCTTTTACTGAGGTCAGTGCAGTCAGAAGCTCGTCATCTGAAGTGCATGACAAACACCGATCACTGTGAACACTGCAGCTGAGGTTATATTATTACCAACTCCCTAATCACTGATCAGTTGTTAAACAATGATTGAGCTCATTAAAGAAATGAATAAGCGAGTAATTTTCATGCAAACACCAGAAAAACAGACCTCTGTAGTGCAGTCTGAAGAGTGGCCAAGGAGTGCATGTGCCCCAGTGCCCTCCTGGACACCAGCTGGAGGGAGCAGTCGGCCACACTCACAGGACTCACAGGGCTCACTCCACAGATCAATCTCTAGTGACTAAACATTTTCTCTCCCAATCCCAACACATTTCATCTTACTTTGAAGACATTGATGAGTGATGTAATAAAAAAAAAGAAAATCCCAGCAGAGTGAGTACTGGAAAGAGAACTACCTTGAGGATTTTGATCATGACATTTAAATTCCAGTCCGCAATTCATGCCATTCTATTTTGTTATATTCTGTTCACGACCTCTGTGTTGTAATCACAGACTTTTTGGCATGATCTTTTGAAATTATGTAATGCCTTTTTAATAGAATGCTTGCTAGAATTTTCCTACAATGCTTTCCTAGAATTTACCAGCTTATCTTGTTGGTTTATGTTCAACTTTTATTGATTTCAAAAGGTTCAAATTTCTTAAAGTCTTTGACTGGAGCTGCATCTTTCTTTACAGGCTCATGAAGAGTGGGAAATTATTGTTCATAGGATCAAGAAAAAACCCCAAACTGCAAACCAAGCACCTATTAAAGGGAAATCTGGGGGTTTCTCCTTCTACACAGCATTTCACACTGTGACAGAGTCTGTGTGGGTGAGAGAGAAGAATGGAGAAGACTGGGAAAGTATTTGTGGATGTCATAGATAAGGCAGCAACTGCTGCTAACTCAATGAATCGTGATGAACTGCTTTTTTCTTACAAGGGAATTCTCTACCCTATCACGCTTTGCAGTCCTGAAGCATTCAAAGCCTTGGAGTCTTTTGAAGCCAGAAGTGATGATGTAATTTTGGCGGGATACCCTAAATCTGGTGAATATATTTTATTTTTTTCATAAATAAGATTCTGTAATAGCAAGTAATGAGGTTTGTTCTAAATATATGCAATATATATTACATAATACATATGATATTATATGAAATAATATATATTTATAATATACTATTTAGAATGTACACAAAATTTTGTAAAAGCTATTCCATTCTCAAAAAGCACAACAAATGAATCTTGAATATTTTATATGTGAAATTTTCCAGAAGACTGAAAAAGGCAATCTGTTTTTCTTTTCTATAGCATATAAAGGCTTTTGTTATCTTTACTTTTAATAGTTACAGAGTTAAATGCACTAACTGGAGAGAACTAAAATACCGTTTTTTACACCAGAGAGAACTAGATCTCTTGATATTACAGGATCTGCTCTCACATTTCTATTTGTAAAATTAGGAGCTTTATGTTTGTACACAGAATGGAGCTTTTGGTACCTTCACATGCTGAATAATCTTTAGTTTATTTCACATAGGTGTCAGGAAATAGCTATCAAAAATATTTCTGTAGTCCTTGAAGTGATTACACTGTTCCTTAATTATTGGAAAATCAAGACAAGAGTTCTGCTGGGGTTGCAAGTTTACCTTACATATCTGCTCCTTCTGCCTGAAAGCACTGGTCCACGTCAGAGCCACGGGTTTGGGTTAGATTTGCCTCATATCCACTTTAATCTTGGTGTTTCTCTCTTCCATTAATTGGTTCACGCTGCCTTACAGTAGACAGTCACAGCTGACAAGATTGTAGAGTTTTTGCTTTTTTATAGTATTTTCTTTCTGAAGAAATGTTTTGCACTTGAATGCATGGACTGTAATGACAAAGATGTAGGAACCCAGTGTCCAGAAGGAACCCAGGAAATGGTAAATTAAAGATGCGAAATCTATACAGGCTCTTTGATATGTTTTGTATAAAAATATGATATGTGGGTATAGGAAATGTCACTTCATCGGGTTTTTTTCCTATTGTTAAAGAAAATGAGTACATACAGCACAATTTTCAGATTTACCACCCCAGCCTCCCTTATGTTTGTCACAATAAAATTTATTACATTAATGCAGGTTTTCCTAGTTGAATCTTAGTGGTTCTTCTCCTTCATCATTTGGTTGACAATACACAAGTTAATTTATGCCATACTGTACCATTCAAGTTGGAGAAATATGTGCTTATGAGGAGCAAAGGAGGACCCTGAGAGGTGATTGTCCAGGTAGTCAGCTGTGATTGTGTCACATGAAAGGAGGCCGAGTAACTCACCTGGTCATACGACCGCCTCTCAACTTCCCTGGCAAATCCATTTCTGGTCATTCTAAAAGTTTTACAAGCAGTTCTGTATTTTTCTTCTTTCAGGCACAAACTGGCTAAGACAAATCTTAACTGACCTGATAGCTGTATCTCAAAAGAAAACACTGGGTAGGGAAAGCAGTGTGAATGAGGAAGAACTAGAGGAATTCCCCTACCTTGAAGTTGGAGATGCTGAGAAATATGAGGTAGGAACAGAACATATATGGAAATTATCAAAATTATGTGCTTCAAATACAGGATAGATGATGTATGAACTATTCCATTGTTTGATAAGAACTTTACCACTTCTCTTCATGTGGCATCTGGTCAGGGTGAATCTTATCTGGACTGCCAAATACTGAGGGATAAATGAACACTTCAGTGGCAGTGAGAGGAGCACATACCCAAGAGATACACGAGAACTTCAGAAATTCAACATAGCATCTTTTTTATTTCAGAAGAGCTTCATGAACTGTCAAATAATGAAATAGTAGCTTTTGTCTCTTTTACTAGCTCTTCTGCCTCATCCATTCTCTCAGCCCTTGAGATGCTTCAGCTTTCACATAAAGCCAATCTGTGCCTTATCTCTAGATTTGACACCTTGTCTAACAGAACTGAAGAGAATTATCACTGAAGAGAATTAACCATGGGTAGTCTTTTTCCCATTGCTCAGGGGCTTTGGAAGATTAGAGCTACTCAGAGCAGCCCGCAAATATCCCCGGGAAACACCCACCAAAAAAAAAAATAAGATGCACTTCTGCCAGACAAAAACTATTGATACGTTTATCAAGGCAATATTTTAGCATAGGTTAATGAAAAGAATATTTGTACTAACTGAACTGTCCACTTTCCTCCTTCCAATTCTTAAAGCGAATGACCAAATTGCCTTCTCCGAGATTTATGGCTACTCATCTCCGTCCTGAAAATCTTCCCAAGTCTATCTTCAAAAACAAAGTCAAGGTGAGTGCTGATTTTAATCTATTAAAAGCAAACGCTTCAACAGGTATTTTCTGCCAATTTTCAGAATCACTCTTATGCTTAAGTGTTCAGCCTGGCCATTTCTACATGCCTGTTTAAGTGCTGCCATTCATCTCACTTAACTTCAGTTTGTCCTTATTGGCACCTTTGTGGCAGTGTCCACAAGACAGTTGCAGGGCTTGAGCAAATCCTCCAGGGGCAAAATGTATTCTGAAATGATTTCCTGTGGGAGGAATTTTTTGGCATTGTTGCAAGTGAGGGCTTCAATGTGTCAAATTTCAGAGAGAATTTCTATTTTTGTGATTTTTCCCTGCTGCCTAAATGATGAACTATGCTTATATTGAGCAAAACATCTGTAGATTCTGCATAATTAACTTGGTTCATCTGTAAAAGATACTTTAATAATTATAGACAATCATCTTCTCGTGGTACCAAAACACAGTTAAATACTGCAGCTTCTGAATTCAGAATGAAACAGCTACTTCTGCAAGTAGCTCATGAGGTATTAGAAATTCCCAACTGAAGTTATAAAGTTGTTGCCTTCTGCTGTGGGGAACTGCAAGGAGTTCTTTCAAAAATGGATGGTCGGAGACGAATTAAGCCAAACAAGGCAAACATTGTATCTGAGAACCGCTTATTGATAACAAAAAAAAGAGACGGAGAAGGAGTTGCCTGAGTGAAAGACGGCTAGAGGAGACAGAAAAGAAGAAAGGAAAATGGAAAAGGACTGGAGGCGTGGCGAGGCGAGGCGAGACGAGGCGAGGCGAGGCGAGGCGAGGAGACAGGGGACAGAGAGAAAAAGAGGGCATTACCCGCAGCAAGTCAGGGCAGTGTTGTCGGTGTCCAGGCGACAGGGGATGTGCACGCTGCCTGCCTGGGGATAGGCTGGGTCCTAGCGGACCTGAGCAGCTATCTCCCGGAGGGGCGCTGCTCCGCAGGCGCGGCTCCCGCGGCGATGGCACCAGATACGCGGTGAGAGGGAGCTCGGATGGGAGGAGCAGGACCCTGGACAGGGTCGCGGCGACCGGCTGGATCGGCTCGGCTGGGCGGGCAGTGACAGCTGGATTGGAGCGGCAGGGAAGGGAGCTGGCAGGCCAGGCAAGGACGCGAGGCGAAGTGGCAAGGCGGTGGTCAGGGGCACAGGAAGGCAGGACATGTGCGAGGGAGAGCCAGGAGGGGGGCTGGGGCCAGGGCAAAGGAGAGAGCACGCAGGAGCAGCGAACAGTAATGAGTCCCTCCCAGCGAGCAGAAACGAGCCCTGATGCAGTTGGGTTTTATACCCCCCCGGCCCCTCCCAAAGTATGCCCACTAACTGGGAACCATTGGCCCAGTCCAACTTTCCTGTGCCATCCATTGGTGGAGACCTCTTCACGACCTGATTGAAGAAGCCCCTCCACAGTGTCTCCCACTGCCTGCCCCATGTGGGGTGTTGCCCAGGAAAGTCTCCCCAGAAATGGCTGCCTCCTGCAAGCGGCAGGTGTACCCTCCCTCTCCCCACATGCCTCTGACAACCTCGACAGCCACAGCTGAGGCAAACTAAAATGGCTGAATTCAAACTGAATTGGCTTCACATAAAATTATATTTTTTTTTTTTTCTTAATTCTATAGTCTGCTATGTCTTTCTCTACAAATAACTGACTTATTTTTTTTCTAGATATTGTTACTGATTCGTAATCCAAAAGATGTAGCTACATCTTTTTACCATTTTTCCAAGGGTCTGGCTAGTCTTCCCTCCTACGAGACCTGGGATGATTTCTTCAGAGATTTCACAACAAAGAAAAGTACAGTATATTTTTCTGTCTGTGTCAATTATCCAATGATTTGTCTCGGCCTAAAAACCCTTGTACTTCAGTAAATCAGCTTCACTAGGATTTTTTGGTTCAGTGTACAAAAGCAGAGCTTAAAGATGGAGAATTAGAAATCTGAACTGAAATTTACCATACTTGTCTTACTGCTTGAGAATAAATATTTGTCAAAGCTGCGGGTCCACAAACCTCTTTAACTTGTACAAACTGATATTTTCCCTGGAAGAAGCGGTTATTCCTTATCTCTACCTTGGGTCCCCTTTACCCCTCTTCTTCCATGTCCATCATCTTGTGTCCATGGAGACATGTAATCACCTCCATGCCAAATTGGATGAAATGAATTACTTGGACTAAGTCTAGTGCATTAAGAAGTGGCCTAAGTCTAATGCATAAAAAAAGAGAGAAAATAATACCACTAGTTTAACGTCACAAGTTTGGCATAGCAGACAGCCAGCGGAAGGGAGGGTTCTCAAAAGTTTTAGACTGGGTTAAAGAAGTCTGCAAGATGGTCTGCAAGATGATTGCTTTTGCTGGACTCACAGTTGTCTTGAAGTTCTAACAATTTTACTATTCTGGAGCAAAACTCATCATTCCCATGTGTAAACTCTGCCATAGACATGACTGATAAAGCCCTTGGCTGAGACAACTTAATGAGTGAGACTTGGTTTATTTTCTAAGGAGCTTGCATAATCTTTATTTATGCTTCATCTTAGGATTCTTTTGTTTTATTTAGTGGCCTGGGGATGCTACTTTGAATACCTTTCTGAATGGAACAAATATGCTGATGAAGAAAATGTTATGACAGTAACTTACGAAGAGCTAAAAGAGGTAAGGTTATCAATAGTTACAGATATTTTATACTTCAAGGGACATTTTTTCCTGATCCAATTCACCATTATCTTCATGTAGGGTATTCAAACTGTGTGAGACAGATTCTTGTTTTAAGGGAAGAAAAGGTGAAATTCCAACTTTAAAACCTTCTTAAAATTTTGTTTGTGAAAATGATTCTCATTTTTTATTTATCTGTGATATAAGCCCAAATAATTGTAAATCTAAATCCCCAGTAATTTTTTTGGGAGGAGCTTTTATGTATTCAACAGTGTAGATTTTGCTCACCTCTAAATCATACATAATGCTTTGTAATCTATAGGAAGACAGCTCATTTCTCCTCTGAAATAATTATGGAGAAGAGCAACACTATGGACCACTTTAGTCCTAGTGAAGTCTATGAATATCCTATATATGCAGCCAGCAGAGAGACATAAGGAAGTGTATCCACCTTGGAAAGCAGCGTAATTTGTTTGAAAGTCATGTCACATGTTACATTCCTCTTTCCAGAATCGTGCCCTGGGTGTGAAAAACATAGCTGCTTTCTTGGGAATTCCTCTGACTGGGGAAGAGCTTCAGCTTGTGGTAGAGAGGAGCAGCTTCCAGGCTATGAAGAAAAACTCAGAGAAGACTCATGGAACATTTGGCAACATTTTCTTTCGCAAAGGTAGGAAGTTGCAAGTGGCTGAGAGGTAGAAATGTCACTCTCAAGAACTTGAGCCATCCTTTGGTTCTTTATTTTGTACTCATATTAGCCTTGCAAGTTAATATCAAGCAGGTTATCACTGCTTTGCTTGAGAAGACTCTTCAAGGAGCACTGGTGAGGAAGATACCCAGCAAGGTTCTAACAGCAGAGCCACTTCTAGAGGCTCACAGATGGCTGGCAGGAAGGAGGAAGTGTCATGTGTCTGAACTCCTCTCCCCCTCTGTGCCTGGATCACCAATTCCCCAGCCCTTAGGGGCTTAACACTGTGCCAAACTGAGCCTGAGTGGCGTGACCACGCTTTCTAGGAGACTATAGGAATCTCCTGAAATGGCCACTGTTAAATGCCCGTTCACTCTTACACATTGGAAGTAAGCCAAGCAAGCAAGAATCTAGGTACACACACAGGAGAGGAAACAAAGGGGAACAACTTTTGCAGTGTCGTGTAGGGGACACAGACATGAGAAGGGCAACCTGGTTGTCAGAATCAATTTCTGCATTTTACATTAAAGAAGTAACTGGGTAAAACCTCAAGCTGCCAAAGAAGCAGAAACCCAGCTCTGCCTCCTGACAGATGATTCTCGATCAATTTTTCATCATCTTCCATTTTGCCAGTCATAACTGACTGGAGGGGAGAGGTGTAGGGAGACGGGACTTTAGGCTGCCTTTTTGAACACAGTCCCCTAAAGAGCATTATGTTCTTTTGCATTATACCAAAAGGTTATTCACATATATGTAGCTCCACTCATTTCACAAAATGATATTGGTGTAGAAAAATGTTTTATCTGAAAAATGGATCAAGAGTATTTAGTGTACAATGCAATAAAAATGACAGCTCTACAGAATAAAAAACAGCATTTCTTGGTTTTCAAGAGTTTCTTTGCTTCTTTGAAGGTGGTGTAAGTGACTGGAAGAATCTTTTCAGTGAAGATCAGAATGAGAAGATGGACAAAGCATTTGAAGAACATGTAGCAGGAACTAAACTCGGAAAAAAGTTAAAGTATGGCTTGTACTGCAAAGCCTGAAGAGTAATGAAATGTGCTTAGAACAAGAGCTTTCCAAGGCAGACTCAGATCATCTGAATGCTATGTGCTAGAAAACTAGATCAAGTGATCCGAGAACCTTCGAATTACTGTAAGAATCACTGCAGCAGCCTTTACAGTGACAATGATGAGTAATGGCCTTCTGTTTTATGGCGAGCTCTTTGGCTACACCCACTTGCTGAAGAAGATGTCAACTAACCCTATTTAAAAAACTCAACAGCCCTGTTCCAATAGCTATCACCTGGAAGGAAATGCCCCTTTAGTCTCTATCCAAATTCTACCTTCCTAGACTATTTATAATTATTTAGTATGTCGATTATTTTTTTCTTCCAAAATGTTTCAAATCAGGCAACACCTTTATAGAAAATATCACTAGCAAAAACACAGATATGACAGAAGCCTAATGAGAAAAGATATCTTCCATGAATTCAGCACAAACTAGATCAAAGACAGAGGGAGGAGAAAGAAGGGGAATAGGGATCACCATTCTTAAGGCTTTTCATTGCTCTGAATGCAAAATATCAAGATGGATTTCAGATTGTAGGCTGGTGTTAATAGGCAGGATTCACCCAGAGGCACTGCTTTTTACAGGATCATAGAGCAGCCCAGGTTGGAAGAGACCTTAAAAAATCATCTGGTAAAACATTGCCTGAGAAAGGCAGCCTAGATTAGATTCTATCTAGATATCATATCTTGAAAACCTCCAGTGATGAGGATTCTGTCATGTGCCTGCAAGTGTTGTGCCAGCAAATGATTGTTCTTGCTGTAAAGAATTTATTTCATGTGTCACGATTAAACCTCTCTTGTTGCAACTTGAACCCACCGCCTGTTTTCTTTTCCACGTGGTGTCTCATGAATAGAGAGCCTCTATCCTCTTTGTAGCTGCCCTTTAAGTACTGGAAACTATGATGAGGTTGTCCCTGAGCCTTCTCAACTTTGTGGACCTCCCTTGGAACACCTCTGGTTTGTCTGTGTCTTTCTTGAAAACGGCTCTATTGAGACAGTGGGATTGTCAAGATCGATGGTGGGAGACATTACTATAGCCAGATCTTTTGTACTGCCATTGGTATTTGCCTCTCTGGACAGAGTGTTTCAGACTTGTCCAGGGACCAACAGAAGGTTCTTTAAGTATAGCTGAAATAAAAACAGGAAAAACCAGTTTATAGACCCATCAGCTGAGCAGGTAAGACATAAAACATAAAAGATACACTTGCAAAGATTATAGTATTTAAAGACTTTTTGCTTCATTCTTCTAAACCTGGTTGGTTCTGCCTGGACATATGTCACTGTGCAGAGATTTGCAAAGAAATAGGGATACTAGAAGTTGCTGTGTATGTCACTAGAAGTTTAGCTCTATGTGCTAAATACTTACAATATTTAGAACAAATGTATGGATTCAAAAGCAGAGCAACAGAAAGTCCTGATGCAAGCCATCTTTGAACAATTCCAAGTTGTCTGTAAGAAACCAGAAAGGTGCCAGATGCCTGGCAGAGAACATACATGATAGCATCTAGAGCTCAGAATGAAGAAATGTACCGGAAATTTCAAGAGTCCCTAGGAGGAACAAAGATGGCAGCAAAGATAGCAAAGGACTGAAACTAAGCAAATGAATGGCATTACAGCAAGTCATGTTCCAAAGGTGTTTCTCCAAAGGTGCATAGTCCCCATTTTTCCTTCCATGAGAAAAGAGAAACCCTCTGAGAATTGCCTGGAACCTCCAAGAATTTGGATGGTAATTCTTAGGTGTGCCCGTGGTCTAGAGCTTGTGCTTTGATTGATGTAACCAAATAAAATGTGTGTGTACCTCAAGTGAATGCCTGGCATCCTTTCAGGCAGGAGATGGTGCACAGACATCATAGCACCAGTCTGGTGCCATCCCTGTGTCTGCTTCATGGCCTGAAATGGTGAATGAGACCCCTGCAGGTCTTGGTGGTGAGGCAGTGGGACCAACACAGAGCCTCTCCTCTGGCACAGAGAGGACTTGGCATGGATGGATGGTGTGGGTCTGAACCACCAAATGTCTGTCTACAGGTAGAATATATTAGTTTGGCTTTAGATCCATCATGGCTGCCACAGTGTTGGCAGGTCAGAAAGGCCTTTGACACTTTGGCAAACTCCACACATTGGTATGGCAAAGGGTGGAACTTCTCAAGCTCAAAGAGCCATGAACTCTTAAGTAATGAAGATCTTTCTGGAGTGTTTTGCTCCTGTCGGGCTCTCTGGGAAGGTAAGTGGCAAGTAGGAAGAACCGTGACATTCAAATGGGAGGACTGAAGGAAAGAAGCCCCTTGATGACCCTAAGCTAATCAAGCTGAACTATGAGAGTGGCATCTATTTGACAATAAACACACTTACGCTGCATTGGGTGTTTTCCACACCCTCCTTGCTGATGTCCATGTCCTTGCTACATCTATGCAGAATGTGTTGCTTGACCCCTTGTCACAACCAGTCTTTTGGGAAACAACAAAAGCCAAGGAAGTGTCTGTCTGGCAAACGGAATTCAGTTCCTTGGAAGAGGGATTCCTCTGCCATGCTCCTAGACAAATTTACCAGCAGGACTCTTACACTGAACTAAGATTAAATACTGAGCAGCCAGCAACCACAAATGTAATTAACAATACTGGGGAATTGTTAAGTTCCTGTCAAAGTGCTGCCTGTCCCTGCACAGCTCCTTGGGAATGCCCCTCCCCTGCCCACGGCCCAGGACCCCACGTCAACCCCTGCTCCAGGCTCTCAGGCCCTGCTCCAGTGATGCTGCAGCAGGGTCAGGCTTCAGCTCCTCACAGTCTGCCCTGCCTGGCCACTGGCCCTGCCAAGCTGGATCCATCCACAGACCCACATCCTGGCTGATCTGCAGCCCATCACCTTTCCCAGGAGAGTGTCCAGTGCCTGGACTGGGGCTGCCCGAGTGCCCCCAGCTGCTGTGCACCTGGCTGGACAGTGGGATGGGCTCTGACTGCCCTGCCCTGCCTCCGCTGTCTCTGTGTCGTGGGTTGAATTTGGTTCCCTGGGCAGGACACCAATTTGTGTAGTGGTTTAAGGGTTAACTGTGGGCATTAGCCCTCCCCCCGATGTCCTTGCAGTGAGATAAGCTGTTAGGAGGAAAAGCAAAGCAGGCACACAACTTGAAAGAAGGGGAAAAAAAAGTTTAATTATCACCCAGATGTTAAAAAAATAGAACAAACTTTTCAGAGCCATCCCCACTTTTTCCCGTTTCCCAAAATCAGGGTCACAGTCCTAGGAAAAGGGGGAGAAAGGTGGGTTTCCCTCTAGCCTGACGTGGCTATACAAACTGCTACCCTTTACCTCTTTTCCATGAGGCCTTTTGCAGCTCTCATGACTGCTAAAAAAACAGGCTTTTCGCATGGGGCTAATTACTAATTTAAGAAAGAACCAGTTTCTTTTTGGACTTGAACATTTAGGCTTTGGAAATAAGCCTCTCCCTGCTTTTATGTATATAGCCTGGCATAGGCACTCTAGCCGTTTTACAAGCCACTCGGGAAAAAGAAAATGCCCATTCCCCCACATTCTTAACATGGATTAAGGAGACAAGCTGTCTGCGATATCACAGTTTATACCACACAAGGCAGGAGGATGTTTAAGCTCCCCGTGCCGAGTCCACGCAGTGCAGCCTTGCAGCTCCGTCCCACATGACCCCGCCTTCTCCTTCTCCCTGGCTCTGGAGCCACCATGTTGCCGGGTGTTCCCTCTGCCTCTGCTGCTGCATTGCACAGTCTGGAGAGGGGTGTCCTTTCCTCTGTTTCGCTGCAAAGTTTACTGGCTGCTCTGAAGTCTCTGTTTCAGACGATCTCAGCTCTGGAGCCGGCAGCCACCCCCCGCGGCTGAGGGGAACAGCTTCCCCCCCGAAAATCTCAGTCCGTGCTGCAGCAAGAAATCCCCAGGGGCAGAAGGCAGGAACCCTGTCCCCAGCCGCACAGGCTGGGGGGAAGGGGGGCACACCTCTGTCTCTGCTGTCCCCGCACCGAGCCGGAATGGAAGCCCGGGGGCCCCCCGAACTTTGCCCCCCTCCTCACCAGGAGAAGGAAGGGAGGAGGCAGGAGGCAGGGGCGCCCCATCCCCGGCCCCGCAGGCTCCAGGAACGGGGCCGACCCCTCTCCATTTCACTCCTGGCCCTGCACCCACCTGGGCCAGAAAACTGCGTTTCCTAATACTCCCGCCTTCCGTGGGGGTTAAATATGTAAAATTTCGAGAAGCGCATTGGCTAAGAGAGCTGTCTGTCAAGTTAACCCATGACACTCTGTCACAGGAATAATGGGGAGTGCTGCAGATCCAGCTCTGAAGGGCCACTCAAAGCCTGCGGAATTCCCAGGCAGATTTTCTAAATGTCTGCGCAAGAGCTGCCCATGTGAAATTGCCCTGTGTGGAGAGGTATGTTTGTTTGATCCTGATGATTCTGCGTTTGTAGGTTTTCATTTCCAGAAGAGCAGGGCTTCTTCTTATTCTGGGCTTCCATGGATGAAAAGAGGCAACCCATCATGACCCATAATATTTGGAATTCACAACATTTTTACCTATTACTTAGTACTTATTACTTAGCTTCAAATAAATTACAATAAAACCAAAATTATAATTATTGATAGTAACTAATAATTGTTCAAATAAAAAAAGAAAACAATGCCCAAGAGAAACAAATGCTGCACAACACAATTTCTCACCACCTGCTGACCAATGCCCTTCCCATTCATGATCATCCCTTCCTGGCCCAATTCCACCAGGTCATTTACCAGACGTGACACTCTATGGGGTATGGAATATCCCTTTTGGCCAGTTTGGGTCAGCTGTCCTGCCTGTGCTTCCTCATAGCTTTTTGTGCACCTGCTGGCTGGCACAGCATGGGAAACTGAAAAGTCCTTCTCTTGGGATAAGCATTAATAGCAACAACTAAAACATCAGAGTGTTATCAACACTCTTCTCATCCAAAACACAGCACTATGCCAGCTGTTGGGAAGAAAATTAACTCTGTACCCACTGAGACCTGATGTTGGTTTGGGGAGTTTGTTAACATACATCTGACATCTTTAGGTTAGTATAAGATTATGTCTCCAGCATTGTGTGTCATGACATTCTCTGTATTTACTGGCTGGTTCTTTCATATTAGCTCGTGTGGTGGTAACAGGAGGGAGAGGGTAGTTAGCCATTGCAACTTTGGCAGGTAGCCAACACATTCGTAGACATGATGAAAGCTGTGGAAAATTGCTGACTTCCTACCTTGTTCCAGAGAGGGGATTACAAGAATGGAAACTCTCCAGAGACAGCAAAGCTGAGCCCAAAAAGAGCTGTGAGAAGAAAGTTTAGAAGAGCTGTGGGAAATGTTGGGTAGCAGAAAGACAGAGCAGGGGTATGCTTCTGTAGACAATCTGTAGTGGTGTTATCTGGTGTTGTGATGAGCTTTGATGTGGTCAGGAAGTGTGAATATCAAAAAAAAAAACCACTCTAGAGCTCAAAGGGAAAAGAAAAGATGAAGGAGGATCCTAGAAAATTTTGCAACAGATTAGTTCTCTGGGCAAAGAGTTTTTTTAGAGAAGTCAAGAAAATCAACCCTGATCTTGTACTGAGGATTAGTTATTGTTCATCTCTGTTTCAGTACTTCCTACATTGTAAAGTCAACATTAGTCGTTTCATGCAGGCTGGTAAATAATTTGTTTAGTGGCAGTTGTTTCATACCTGTCATGTAATCCTGACATAGTAAGTCAAGTGCAATCGTGGACGGTTGTTCCCCTGCATTTCTTAATGTGCCTATACCCCCAGACAGCAGCCCCTGCCAGTCTTCAAAAGGTTCTGCACTGATCATTTTGATGGGCCATCTTCACACCAGGACACTGGGTCTGAAGCTCTCCTGGAACAGCCACAGAAGGGTCCTGGACAGGGTTCAGTCCCTTTTTAAGAGTCCTTAACTTGTGTTCCTCTCTGCCTGAGCTCCTCTGAGCTTGTGGAGACAGGCCTTTGATGATGATGACGACAGGCCTTTGGGGATGACAGGCCTTTGACCTCACTCCCAGGCAGGGCACCATTTTGATTCCCCCTTCATTTTCTTGCTGTGCTCCTTTGTGGATGTGCAGACGAGATTTTATCACATAACCTAAGGCATCCTACTACCCTGGGCTCTGTTTGGAGGCTTTGATTCTCCTCTGATCAGACACACACTGAATTAATTAACGGGGATGCTGCCATATATGACATTTCCATTATAGAACCAAGTCTACTTTAAGCCCAGCTTTTCATGGGGTCATTCATAGAAACCCAGGAAATATCCCTATCCCTGAAGGCTTTGCTTTTCAAATTGTTTTTTAATTTTTTTTTTTTTGGTTGCAGATGGATGATCAGGGGAGTTTTAAGGTACCTTCTTGAATGGATCAATCTTAATGGAGCTATCTTAAAAGTGAGTAGGTTATTTTAGAGGACTAATTTATGGAAGCCTTCTCCAGAGTTTTACTGAGATCAATGCAGATCACAGAAACAATTATAAAAACATACCTCTTCTTATTCAGCACTTGGGAGCACACGTTTTGGGGCTTTCATTTTTTGAGGTTGTTTCTTTTAACAGGGAATGGATCTGCATAAGCAGATCAGTCCACAATGTAAGGGCCAGCTGGCAGTGTCCTGTAGCTATCACAGAAAAGTCACCAGCCTCCTTCCACAGAGCTCCACAATCAGGAGAGACCAGGTCTGGTAAGCATGGGAAGCCAGAAACCTTCAGAGGAACTCTGGTGTCTTGAACAACAACTACCATTAATCTGGAGACAATCAAATCCTTTAATCTGTTCTTAATCTCCCTATTTTTAAAGCTGCTTCTTAGGAATTTTAAATCAAGTGATGTTTTCTGTCAGTCTCTGGGTTCAGTATTTGGCAGGATCAGAGGGTCTTGTGCCACACGGATGGGGCGAGGTACTCTCCTCCCACTTCCCAGCTCAGGTGTCATGGCAGATGGCTGTAGCAAAGGCTCACATTACTAAATCTGGATCCTGCTTCTTTTTTTTCTCCAAGAAATTTAACTCCTCTCAAAATCCCTCCTCATGACTTATGTCTTCTAATTATTTTACAGACAAAAGAGAGATGAAGGGGAAACAGAAGATTTTGTATGGCCTGAAAAAAGTTGATGTAAAAATGTAGGGCTAGATCATCCCATGAGCACTGCATTATGCCTCAGTGTCCAGGCTTGAATCCCTCAGTGGCAAACGGAGAAAGCATGCATGGTCCTCTTCCTTCATGTTCCCAACAGGCAGCATTCAAAAGATGGAGATAAGAAAGGATGGCATGTAAATGCTTGGCATACATTTTTGGGGGGAACTATTTTCTTGTTTTTTGTGACCCATCCATCCTCTTCCTAGGGGCTTAAATATTGAACCTGAGCCTAAAGCCAGTTCTTTAACTGAGGTCAGTGCAGTCAGAAGCTCTGAAGTGCATGACTGTTGTGGTGATATTGGATGGTAAAATGCTGCGGCCTTCCCAAAGCGTTTCTAAGGATGCCTCTCAGTGCAGCCAGCATGCTTGCACACACACACTGGATAGCTAGCAAAACAGTCCGATGATAAATGAGCAGGAAGGGTCTTCACATGGGGTTCTACAGGAGAGATTTTAATGCCTCTGCAGTGGTGCAAGGTTCCAGAGAAGTCCCTCAAGAGAGCACTGTGGGATCCGGGGTAAGGGAACTAAACGAGAAACTCTGAGGGTAACAGGTACAAGGTAACTCTGAGGGTAACAGGTAACAAGGGTTGTAGCAGCCAACAGAGCCAACCAAGGGAGCAAAATTGGGGTCCATTAACATAACAGAACAGTGCATTCTGGGGGAAACTTTTTCAGTCACCATAAGCTTTAAAGGAACCGAGGACTTACCCACCATAGGACACCTTTCATTCCTTGTCCAGCAGGCCCACCGGCCTCCACACGACAAACACCGATCACTGTGAACACTGTAGCTGAGGTTATATTATTACCAGCTCCATAATCACTGATCAGTTGTTAAACAATGATTGAGCTCATTAAACAACTGCATAAACGAGTGATTTTCATGCAAACACCAGAAAAACAGACCTCTGTAGTGCAGTCTGAAGAGTGGCCAAGGAGTGCACGTGCCCCAGTGCCTTCCTGGACACCAGCTGGAGGGAGCAGTCGGCCACACTCACAGGACTGTCCACAGCTCAGTCTCTAGTGCACTGAACATTTTCTCTCCCAATCCCAACACATTTCATCTTACTTTGGAGACATTGATGAGTGATGTAATTAAAAAAAAAAAGAAAATCCCAGCAGAGTGAGTACTGGAAAGAGAACTACCTTGAGGATTTTGATCATGACATTTAAATTGCAGTCTGCAATTCATGTCATTCTATTTTGTTATATTCTGTTCATGAGCACAATGTTTTAATCACATACCTTTTTGCATGATGTTATTAAATTATCTAAGACCTTTATCCTAGAATGCAATTGCATTTGGCAGCTTATCTTGTTGGTTTATGTTCAACTTTTATTGATTTCAAAAGGTTCAAATTTCTTAAAGTCTTTGACTGGAGCTGCATCTTTCTTTACAGGCTCATGAAAAGTGGGAAATTATTGTTCATAGGATCAAGAAAAAACCCCAAACTGCAAACCAAGCACCTATTAAAGGGAAATCGGGGGGTTTCTCCTTCTACACAGCATTTCACACTGTGACAGAGTCTGTGTGGGTGAGAGAGAAGAAGAATGGAGAAGTCCAGGAAAAAATTTACTGATCTCGTAGATAAGGCAATAGCAGCTGCTAACTCAATGAATCGTGATGAACTGCTTTTTTCTTACAAGGGAATTCTCTACCCTACCACTGTTTGCAGTCCTGAAACATTCAAAGCCTTGGAGTCTTTTGAAGCCAGAAGTGATGATGTAATTTTGGCAGGATACCCTAAATCTGGTGAATATATTTTATTTTTTTCCATAAATAAGATTCTGTAATAGCAAGTAATGAGGTTTGTACTAAATATATGCAATATATATTATACAATACATAGGAAATAATATATATTTATAATATATTATTTAGAATGTACACAAAATTTTGTAAAAGCTATTCCATTCTCAAAAAGCACAACAAATTAATTATGAATATTTTATAGATGAAATTTTCCAGAAGACTGAGAAAGACAATATGTTTTTCTTTTCCATAGCATATAAAGGTTTTTGTTATTTTTACTTTTAATAGTTGAAGAGTTAAATGCTCTAACTGGAGAGAATTAAAATACAGTTTTTACACCAGAGATAACTAGATCTCTTGATATTACAGGATCTGCTCTCACATTTTTATTTGTAAAATTAGGAGCTTTATGTTTGTACACAGAATGGAGCTTTTGGTACCTTCACATGCTGAATATTCTTTAGTTTATTTCACATAGGTGTCAGGAAATAGCTATCAAAAATATTTCTGTAGTCCTTGAAGTGATTACACTGTTCTTTAATTATTGGAAAATCAGGACGAGATTTCTGCTGGGGTTGCAAGTTTACCCTACATATCTGCTCCTTCTGCCTGAAAGCACTGGTCCACGTCAGAGCCACGGGTTTGGGTTAGATTTGCCTCATATCCACTTTAATCTTGGTGTTTCTCTCTTCCATTAATTGGTTCACACTGCCTTACAGTAGACAGTCACAGCTGACAAGACTGTAGAGTTTTTTGCTTTTTTATAGTATTTTCTTTCTGAGGAAATGCTTTGCACTTGAATGCATGGACTGTAATGAGAAAGATGTAGGAACCCAGTGTCCAGAAGTCAGGAAATGGTAAATTAAAGACGGGAAATCAATACGGATTCTTTGATATGTTTCGAATAAAAATATAATATGTGGGTATAGGTTTTTTTTTCCTATTGTTAAACAAAATGAGTACATACAGCACAATTTTCAGATTTACCACCCTAGCCTCCTTTATGTTTGTCACAATAAAATTTATTACATTAATGCAGGTTTTCCTAGTTGAATCTTAGTGGTTCTTCTCCTTCATCATTTGGTTGACAATACACAAGTTAATTTATGCCATACTGTACCATTCAAGTTGGAGAAATATGTGCTTATGAGGAGCAAAGGAGGACCCTGAGAGGTGATTGTCCAGGTAGTCAGCTGTGATTGTGTCACATGAAAGGAGGCCGAGTAACTCACCTGGTCGTATGACTGCCTCTTGACTTCCCTGGCAAATCCATTTCTGGTCATTCTAAAAGTTTTACAAGCAATTCTGTATTTTTCTTCTTTCAGGCACAAACTGGCTAAGTCAGATCTTAACTGACCTGATAGCTGTATCTCAAAAGAAAACACCAGGTAGGGAAAGCAGTGTGAATGATGAAGAACTAGAGGAATTCCCCTACCTTGAAGTTGGAGATGCTGAGAAATATGAGGTAGGAACAGAATATATATGGAAGTTATCAAAATTACGTGCTTCAAAAACAGAAGATATGATGTATGAACTATTCCATTGTTTGATAAGAACTTTACCACTTCTCTTCATGTGGCATCTGGTCAGGGTGAATCTTATCTGGACTGCCAAATACTGAGGGATAAATGAACACTTCAGTGGGAGTGAGAGGAGCACATACCCAAGAGATACACGAGAACTTCAGAAATTCAACATAACATCTTTTTTATTTCAGAAGAGCTTCATGAAATGTCAAATAATGAAATAGTAGCTTTTGTCTCTTTTACTAGCTCTTCTGCCTCAACCCCTCTCTCAGTCCTTGAGATGCTTCAGCTTTCACATAAAGCCAATCTGTACCTTACCTCTAGATTTGACACCTTGTCTAACAGAACTGAAGAGAATTATCACTGAAGAGAATTAACCATGGGTAGTTTTTCCCATTGCTCAGGGGCTTTGGAAGATTAGAGCTACTCAGAGCAGCCCGCAAATATCCCAGGGAAAAACCCACAAAAAAAAAAAAATGCACTTCTGTCAGACAAAAACTATTGATAAGTTTATCAAGGCAATATTTTAGCATAGGTTAATGAAAAGAATATTTGTACTAACTGAACTGTCTATTTTCCTCCTTCCAATTCTCAAAGCGAATGACCAAATTGCCTTCTCCAAGATTTATGGTTACTCATCTCCGTCCTGAAAATCTTCCCAAGTCTATCTTCAAAAACAAAGTCAAGGTGAGTGCTGATTTTAATCTATTAAAAGCAAACACTTCAACAGATTTTTTTTAAAAGCCTGTGTAGTACTTTTCTGCCAGTATCCAGAATCACTCTTATGCTTAAGTGTTCAGCCTGGCCATTTCTACATGCCTGTTTAAGTACTGCCATTCATCTCACTTAACTTCAGTTTGTCCTTATTGGCACCTTTGTGGCAGTTTTCACAAGACAGTTGCAGGGCTTGAGCAAATCCTCCAGGGTCAAAATGTATTTTGACATCATTTCCTGTGGGAGGAATTTTTTGGCATTGTTGCAAGTGAGGGCTTCAATGTGTCAAATTTCAGAGAGAATTTCTATTTTTGTGATATTTCCCTGCTGCCTAAATGATGAACTATGCTTGTATTGAGCAAAACATCTGTAGATTCTACATAATTAATTTGGTTCATCTGTAAAAAATACTTTAATAATTGTAGGCCACCATCTTCTCATGGTACCAAAGCACAGTTAAATACTGCACCTTCTGAATTCAGAATGAAAAGGCTACTTCTGCAAGTGGCTCATGAGGTATTAGAAATCCCCAACAGAAGTTATAATGTATATTAATATTTTTTTAATGCTATAGTCTGCTATGTCTTTCTCTACAAATAACTAACTTAATTTTTTTCTAGATATTGTTACTGATTCGTAATCCAAAAGATGTAGCTACATCTTTTTACTATTTTTCCAATGGCATGGCTACTCTTCCCTCCTATGAGACTTGGGGTGAATTCTTCACAGATTTCATGGCAAAGAAAAGTACAGTATATTTTTCTGTCTGTGTCAATTATCCAATGATTTGTCTTGGCCTAAAAACCCTTGTACTTCAGTAAATCAGCTTCACTAGGATTTTTTGGTTCAGTGTACAAAAGCAGAGCTTAAAGATGGAGAATTAGAAATCTGAACTGAAATTTACTGTACTTGTCTTACTGCTTGAGGATAAATATTTGTCAAAGCTGCACTTCCACAAACCTCTTTAACTTGTACAAACTGATATTTTCCCTGGAAGAAGCGGTTATTCCGTATCTCTGCCTTGGGTCCCCTTTACCCCTCCACTCCTATGTCCATCATCTTGTGTCCATGGAGACATGTAATCACCTCCATGCCAAATTGGATGAAATGAATTACTTGGACTAAGTCTAGTGCATTAAGAAGTGGCCTAAGTCTAATGCATTAAAAAAGAGAGAAAATAATACCACTAGTTTAACGTCACAAGTTTGGCATAGCACACAGACAGCGGAAGGGAGGGTTCTCCAAGGTTTTAGACTGGATTAAGGAAGTCTGCAAGATGGGCTGCAAGATGATTGCTTTTGGTGGTCTCACAGTTGTCTTGAAGTTCTAACAAGTTTTACTATTCTGACTTACAAATGGCATCATATGCCTGAGCCTGGAGCAAAACCCATCATTCCCACAGAAGGGTGTAAACTCTGTCATAGACGTGATTAATAAAGCCCTTGGCTGAGACAACTTAATGAGTTAAGACTTGGTTTATTTTCTAAAGAGCTCGTATAATCTTCATTTATGCTTCATCTTAGGATTCTTTTGTTTTATTTAGTGGTGTGGGGATGCTACCTTGAATACCTTTCTGAATGGAACAAATATGCTGATGAAGAAAATATTATGACAATAACTTACGAAGAGCTAAAAGAGGTAAGGTTATCAATAGTTACAGACATTTTATTCTTCAAGGGACATGTTTTCCTAATTATCTTCATGTAGGGTATTCAAACTGTGTGAGACAGATTCTTGTTTTAAGGGAAGAAAAGGTGAAATTCCAACTTTAAAGCCTTCTTAAAATTTTGTTTGTGGAAATGATTCTCATTTTTTATTTATCTGTGATATAAGCCCAAATAATTGTAAATCTAAATCCCCAGTAATTTTTTTGGGAGGAGCTTTTATGTATTCAACAGTGTAGATTTTGCTCACCTCTAAATCATACGTAATGCTTTGTAACCTATAGGAAGACAGCTCATTTCTCCTCTGAAATAATTATGGAGAAGAGCAACACTATGGACCACTTTAGTCCTAGTGAAGTCTATGAATATCCTATATATGCAGCCAGCAGAGAGATACAGGGAAGTGTAAACACCTTGGAAAGCAGCGTAATTTGTTTGAAAGTCATGTCATATGTTACATTCCTCTTTCCAGAATCGTGCCCTGGGTGTGAAAAACATAGCTGCTTTCTTTGGAATTCCTCTGACTGAGGAAGAGCTTCAGCTTGTGGTAGAGAGGAGCAGCTTCCAGGCTATGAAGAAAAACTCAGAGAAGACCCATGGGTCGTTTGGCGATGTTTTCTTTCGCAAAGGTAGGAAGTTGCAAGTGGCTGAGAGGTGGAAATGTCACTCTCAAGAACTTGGGCCATCCTTTGGTTCTTTTTCTTGTACTCATATTAGCCTTGCAAGTTAATATCAAGCAGGTTATCACTGCTTTGCTTGAGAAGACTCTTCAAGGAGCACTGGTGAGGAAGATACCCAGCAAGGTTCTAACAGCAGAGCCACTTCTAGAGGCTCACAGATGGCTGGCAGGAAGGAGGAAGTGTCATGTGTCTGAACTCCTCTCCCCCTCTGTGCCTGGATCACCAATTCCCCAGCCCTTAGGGGCTTACACTGGGCCAAACTGAGCCTGAGTGGTGTGACCATGCTTTCTAGGAGACTATAGGAATCTCCTGAAATGGCCACTGTTAAATGCCCGTTCACTCTTACACATTGGAAGTAAGCCAAGCAAGCAAGAATCTAGGTACACACACAGGAGAGGAAACAAAGGGGAACAACTTTTGCAGTGTCGTGTAGGGGACACAGACATGAGAAGGGCAACCTGGTTGTCAGAATCAATTTCTGCATTTTACATTAAAGAAGTAACTGGGTAAAACCTCAAGCTGCCAAAGAAGCAGAAACCCAGCTCTGCCTCCTGACAGATGATTCTCGATCAATTTTTCATCATCTTCCATTTTGCCAGTCATAATTGACTGGAGGAGAGATGTGCAGGGAGACGGGACTTTAGGCTGCCTTTTTGAACACAGTCCCCTAAAGAGCATTATGTTCTTTTGCATTATACCAAAAGGTTATTCACATATATGTAGCTCCACTCATTTCACAAAATGATATTGGTGTAGAAAAATGTTTTATCTGGAAAATGGATCAAGAGTATTTAGTGTACAATGCAATAAAAATGACAGCTCTACAGAATAAAAAACAGCATTTCTTGGTTTTCAAGAGTTTCTTTGCTTCTTTGAAGGTGGTGTAAGTGACTGGAAGAATCTTTTCAGTGAAGATCAGAATGAGAAGATGGACAAAGCATTTGAAGAACATGTAGCAGGAACTAAACTCGGAAAAAAGTTAAAGTATGGCTTGTACTGCAAAGCCTGAAGAGTAATGAAATGTGCTTAGAACAAGAGCTTTCCAAGGCAGACTCAGATCATCTGAATGCTATGTGCTAGAAAACTAGATCAAGTGATCCGAGAACCTTCGAATTACTGTACGAATCACTGCAGCAGCCTTTACAGTGACAATGATGAGTAATGGCCTTCTGTTTTATGGCGAGCTCTTTGGCTACACCCACTTGCTGAAGAAGATGTCTACTAACCCTATTTAAAAAACTCAACAGCCCTGTTCCAGTAGCTATCACATGGAAGGATATGCCCCTTTAGTCTCCATCCAAATTCTATCTTCCTAGACTATTTATAATTATTTAGTATGTAGATTACTTTTTTCCTTCAAAACTGTTTCAAATCAGGCAACACCTTCATAGAAAATATCACTAGCAAAAACACAGATATGATAGAAGCCTAATGAGAAAAGATATCTTCCATGAATTCAGCACAAACTAAATTAAAGACCGAGGGAGGAAAAAGAAGGGGAATAGGGATCAGCATTCTTAAGGCTTTTCATTGCTCTGAATGCAAAATATCAAGATGGATTTCAGATTGTAGGCTGGTGTTAATAGGCAGGATTCACCCAGAGGCACTGCTTTTTACAGGATCATAGAGCAGCCCAGGTTGGAAGAGACCTTAAAAAATCATCTGGTACAACATTGCCTGAGAAAGGGAGCCGAGATGAGATTCTATCTAGATATCATATCTTGAAAACCTCCAGTGATGAGGATTCTGTCATGTCCCTGGAAGCATTGTGCCAGCAAATGATTGTTCTTGCTGTAAAGAATTTACTTCATGTGTCAAGATTAAACCTCTCGTGTTGCAACTTGAACCCACCGCCTGTTTTCTTTTCCACGTGGTTTCTCATGAATAGAGAGCCTCTATCCTCTTTGTAGCTGCCCTTTAAGTACTGGAAACTATGATGAGGTTGTCCCTGAGCCTTCTCAACTTTGTGGACCTCCCTTGGAACACCTCTGGTTTGTCTGTGTCTTTCTTGAAAACGGCTCTACTGAGATAGTGGGATTGTCAAGATTGATGGTGGGAGACATTACTATAGCCAGCTCTATTGCACTGCCATTGGTATTTGCCTCTCTGGACAGAGTGTTTCAGACTTGTCCAGGGACCAACAGCCATCTGTTCTGGAAAAAAAAAGCAAAATAAGGTTCTTTAAGTATAGCTGAATCAAAACCAGAAAAAACCAGTTTACAGATCCATCAGCTGAGCAGCTAAGACATAAAACTGGAAGATACACTTGCAAAGAATAAAGTATTTAAAGACTTTTTGCTTCATTCTTCTAAACCTGGTTGGTTCTGCTTGGACGTATGTCAGTGTGCAGAGATTTCCAAAGAAATAGGAATGCTAGAAGTTGCTGTGTATGTCACTAGAAGTTTAGCTCTATGTGCTAAATACTTACAATATTTAGAACAAATGTATGGATTCAAAAGCAGAGCAACAGAAAGTCCTGATGCAAGCCATCTTTGAACAATTCCAAGTTGTCTGTAAGAAACCAGAAAGGTGCCAGATGCCTGGAGGAGAACATACATGATAGCTGTGTTTAAAAACTTGAGAAGGAAGAATCAAAATAGAACAGTCACCATTGTTTGCTATGTAGAAAAGTAGTAGTAAAAATGACGAAGCAACCAACCCTGAAATATTTTGAAGAAAATAAAATAGTAAGTATAACTCCTGTTAAAGCATTTCGTGATCCTTCTTAAGATAACTTACTCCTTGACTAAGCGACCAACAGAAAATACAAGAGGTAACAGCATCAGGGAGGGCCTGAAATTATGTGACTAAAGAGGCACAAATTTATATGGAGATGACAATGTAGAAATGTGGTTATAGAAACTACCACATGCCTAAAAAGAAAAAATTTCACTGAAAAGGATGTTTATATTGTATTTCTGTTTGCTTTAAAGTGAATGAAGTGAATTTGTCTGAAACCAGACAAATTATATTAACTGATCTTCCACCTCATGCCCTTTCCCCAATCCATTTCCAAAGCAAAGCTAGGGTGAGTCTTCGGTTACAGTGAATTTTCTCTTTATGGTGTACTGCCAATGCTTCTGATAACAGCATTCCCATCCAGGGCAGGTTTTCCTGTGGCTAATTGAACAACTCAGAGTTTTCCCTGGGGTCCGTAGGAGCTGTTCCACATTCATTGGCCTGCATACCCCAAGACACTTTGGCCACTGGACAGGCAGCGCTGGGATTGGGACTGGGATTGCTGGCATACTCAGGACCCCTGGTTGCCCTGAGCCTCTCCAGAGAGACAGGGCTGCTCTGGCCCCCCACGTCTGCAGCTCCCGAGCAGACTGACAGATGGGTGTGACAGCATCGAGGACCTTGCTCATGAGCAGAGATCAGAGTCCAAGTGTTAAAGCACCTAAGGATGGGGACTGTGTCCCCAGTGGCTCAGGTGACAGGTTGTTAGATGACATTCTGAGGTCTTATAGTGATCTGGCTCCCTCAGAATTCAGGCAGCTGGCTCCAAAGAAAATTTCTCAGGCAGCTGACCAGAGGGAAAAATGTTAATTCCTTGATGCCCTTTCTCTCTAGTACTGGAAAGCAGGAGGAAATTTTCCTTTACAACTCAAGAGTTAACACACAGACAAAAAGCTGAAAACAATAACAAAAACAAAGCTCACAGAAAGCATAATATACGAACAGTATCTTCAACTTTACAAGTAAAATAGCATGGTAGAGAAAATATTTCCAATAAGATGGTCTATTTTGATGGTTCTGCATTTTAGGAGATCAGAAAAATAATTTTAAATTATTCTTTATAGGTAACTTTAAGCAATCTTCCAAGTCTTACAGCCATGACTTTGATTTGACACTTTCCCATGTTTAATTAAGCTTGTGTATAGGTTTACTGAGTGCCTCACGTCCATCTATGAACATTATGAAGGATGTGATACAAGGGTTTGAGAGATGGGTAGTGAACAAGACCCATACTGTGTTCAAGGGCATGAAAGAGAGTGAAAGGCCCCTTCACAGGGTAATTTGCCTTCCTGTACTTCCTGTCTCTGTCAGCATGACCAGTGGAGATACCTATTTCACCATCTCAGCACTTCTTATCTTCTAAAAATGCGTCACCCAGAATATAAGTAACAGTCCCATAAGAAACAACTTCACACAAAGATTAAATTATGGCCATGAGGAGAGAGAAATGAAAGAGAAGTAGTACAAGTAGAATTTGATTCACACTAATGCAGAACCTAAAGTGTTAAAGTGATTAAATACTCAGAGGTGAGTATTTCATCAGGGGGCCTCTGGTTTAGTTGGCACCTGTCCTTAGCTCTGGACATTGCCTTACAGTGACTGGGTGCAGGAGAGAGCCACTGCCTGTAAGGAACCTGTATTCTGGGATGTGTATCCATGAGTGGAGTCAATAGCAAGCCAGGTTGAGGTCCACTGTCCAGGTGTCCACTACATGCTCCTTGTCCAGTTGGCAAATTGCACTGCTTTGCTCCCCAGTTAAAAATATTTCAGGAAATATCCTTTACAGGTCTTTCTTTGGTTTAATTTAACATTTTAATCCTATTAGTTTTTGCCCCAGTAGTTCCTGTTCATAGCATCAGTTGCAGCAAAGACCATATATCACTATTGTCAGTCTTCATGGAGTTCTGTAATGTCAAAAGGGGTTAACAGACTACAGAGTTAATCAGTGACTTGCACCTTCATCCCTGAGTGAACGCCCTGTCCTATTTAACTCGTGGTGCATGGAGCTTTTCTGCATTGTGGAAAGACGGCCTGTATCTGTTTGCTTGAGAAGAGTTATAGAGGGATACAAGCATGACCAGAAACAGTGAAAGAGTAGTGGAATTAATGGAAAAATGTTTTTTAGACAGTCAAAAGTTGGCCCCAGAAGACATGCTGTTTTCCTACAGAGGTATTTTATTGCCAGCTGCACTTAGCAGCCCAGACACTATGGAAGCTCTGAAATCCTTTGAAGCCAGGAGCGATGATGTGATCCTAGTAGGTTATCCAAAATCAGGTAAGTGTTTTCTTGACCACTAGTCAAGTGCACAGTGCTACAATCCAAAAATTGTTTCTTTATTGCCATCATTTGATACAGTAGTAATTCCTGAGAAAAGTTTATGGTGAAACATGAATTTAAGTTGTACGTCATATCTGGAGTACAAATAATACAATCCCCTGCTCAAAGCAGAGCAAAGACCTAACCTCTAAAGTTAGGTTTGGTTGCTCAAGGCCTTATCCAGAAGGATTTTGAAACTTTTGAGGATGGACGATTACTATCCACTGAAATCTTTTGCAGTGTTTTCCTACAACTGTGGTTTTTTGGGGGTTGGGGTTTTGTTTGTTTGTTTTTATATCAATGAAGTCAGACATTACTTTGTTATCAGAGAGGTTCTGTCTTCATTATAACCTCCAGTAGCGGAAGACTGCAGTGAGAGTCTCCCATGCCTTTTTTTCTTCTATCTCCAGCCTGAGCACACCAAGCCTTTCTATTCAGTTCATTTGCTCCAGCTCCCAGTAATTTCATGGTAATTCTACAAGACTTTCTCCAGATTCTTAAAATCATTTGTGTTTCAGTCTAGGAGCTGCACACAGTATTTACATGGCAAAACCACCAGTGCCAGCTAAAGCAGGACAATCACATCCCTTGATATTTTGACCACACTTGCTAATGTAAGAAAGTATGTTGTTACCTTACTCTCTGCAAGAGCAAGACAGCGAATATATGCTGCTAATGAGAGCAGAGCTGCTGTTTCCATATTTTTACTGCACTGCAGAATGCAGGTGATTCCTTTCTATCTAAATGGAGGGAAAGATATGAATACCACAAGGATTTTTACATATTTTTCTCTCTCTTACACTGTGGGCATTTCAGACTCCTTAAGCGTTTTTCCTATTGATATTACAGAAATATCTTAACATGTCATTTGCAGAAAAAGAGGAAGTTGATTCTTATCCCATCACCTTTGTGTGCAGCCTCTCGAGATGAACATAGGCAGAAATGGTTTATATGTGTGAGGATCCACCTAAACACTGCAGGAGGTGTTAGTTGAAAACTGAGATTTGGCTCTCCAAGCCCAGTCCCTCACCCACCAGCTTTGCCAGCTTGCAGAGGCCAAGACAACTAAGCCTGGTGCAAAGATGGTGTCAGGACCGTGATGGTCTGGTGTCTTGGCTGATGACCCTTCCGCTGTCAGTTATAGAAGCCTATCTGGGAATTGGGAATGAGGCCAAACTGTGTCAATAATGAAGAGATCATAAGCTGAAGCTGGTTGGGAAGAGGGAACAGAGATTTCCCAAAGACAGCACTGTGGAAGGAGAGCAGAAACAGCCAAAAGATGACTCAGTTGACCCAGTGCTGGGAGCCACACAGCTCTTGAGTAATTTCCACAGGGAGTAGTCTGAGGTAACCAAGAAGTACCAGAGTTGAAAAGAGCAACAGAGGTCTGCTTCTGCATCTGCTGAGGGATGGCATGTGATTCTGAAGCAAGCAGGGTAGCACTTCACAGTATCTGCTTAACACCTTTGTCCCTGTTGCCCTTAGGCATACCCTTGTTGATTATTATCTAGGGCCGTGATTTAACCTCAGCTGGCAACTCACAGTTCAACTCAGTGGCCCCACAGGGCCACTCACTCCTTCAGCCCTGGCAGGGTGGGGGAAGGAAACAGAATGGTAAAAGTGAGAGGAATCATGGGTTGAAATGAAGACAGTTAAATAGGTAAAGCAAGAGCTATGTGCACAAGCAAAGCAAAGTAAGGAATTCATTCTATCCTAGCAGCAGTCAAACTTTCAGCCATCTCCAGGGCTCCATCACCCATGAGAGTGACATGGGAAGACAAGTGCCATAGCTCTCAGTATCTCTACTGCCTTCTTCTTCTCTCAAATTTTATTGTTGAGCATGACTCCATATGGATAGAATATTCTTTGGGCCCGTTGGGGTCAGCTGTCGCATCTATGTTCCCTTTTAATTTCTTGTGCACCTGCAACCTGCTCTCTGGCAGGTCAGTGTGAGAAGCAGAAAAGGCCTTGACACTGTGTAAGCACTGCCTAGCAATAACTAAAACATCTCCGTGTTATCAACATTGTTTTCAGCGCAGATCCAAAGCATAGCTCCATATCAGCTACCATGGGGAAAACGAATTCCATTGCAGCCAAAACCAGCACACACACTTGTTGGAAGGTTAAAGTGCAATGTTGAGCCAAACTGGTTCACTTGAAACCAATCTGACAGGATGCCATCAGCCAGGTTTACACGAAAAAGTGAAGTTTAATGGATGTATAATACTGGTGTCTTTATTCTTTCAGGAACCAATTGGCTGGAACACATGGTGAAGGAATTGGCAGACGCCAAGTATACAGAAGAGGAAATGAAAGAGAGAATAGATGCTGAAAAGAAGCTGGAGACATTTCAGCGCCTAGAATTTGGGGATCCCGGGATATATGAGGCAAGCAGGAACTGAAAATATTGTCACTGCTCTTCCTCCAGGTAGTAATAGCTGAAATACAATGGCTGATCTCAGAGGTAATGGAGTCTAGAGCCTTAACAACAGCTATGGGCTGCACAAGTAGCATGTGCTACTGCCCGTGGTGTCCCAGCACAAGGGCCTCAGCAGGGAGCCAGGGCTGAGAAGCCACAGGGCCCTCTCCATAGACCCAGTGAGTTTGATTAGTAAGATCTTTTTCTTGGGTGTCCTGTCCTCTGGCCTGTGCTTGGGGGCAGAGGTTGGCAGAAGCCTACACTGCCTACAGTGCATCCCTGTGGATTTCCCAAGGGATAAGATACTTCTCTGGTCTCACCTTTTCTTATAACCCTCAATTACTGAAAAGGCACAACTCACTGAATAAGCTATTTCTGTCTTGTCATATTACTTCCCACTTTCTTTAAAGAGGTTGAAGCAGCTGCCTTCCAGAAGAATCATAGTAAACCATCTGAGACCTGATCTCCTGCCTCCATCCATTTTCCAGAGCAAGGCTAAGGTGAGTCTTCTCTTTGCATCACCCTGCAAAAGCTTTCCACCCTAAATCAGCTTTCCTCTAGGCGAGATGTCTTTTCTGCATTTTCACTTGAGCTGGTCAATACACAGCCACATTTCCAAGGTTGAAGATAAAGCTCTGTGTGCCAAGGCTGTGAACAAACATCCACTCCCAGCAGCAGCTTTGCCAGCTCAAGAGGTTACTATTGGTGGCCTTGTTGCTGAGTGTCACTGCCCCTTTAGGTCTCCTTCAGAAAGATGCTTCCATGTTTGTGGCAGAAAACTGAGCAAGGCAAGGAGTAATTCTGTCTGTTTTAACTTGCCTTCAAAGCCAGGGTACCTGTGGAAAGCCCACCACAGGCTGGGGCTAAGATAATCATAGATGGGAATTACTGCAGAGAGAAGCTAGGGTATATCTACAGAGTGTTTGTGGCTCTCCTGTCCAGTAGATCATGAACTAATTTCTCTGGATTGGAACAAGGCCAGAACTGTCTCAAGGGAATCACTGAAAAGCTTCTTCTTTTCAGCCTGAAGCTTACATTAGCAACAAGTGATCTGCCAAAGCTCTGATTTCTTGCTCAAGAAAAGGAACTAGACCAAATTTGTATGGTGTGGTGAATTTTAGTGGACAAATAAGCTTGCAGATGGCACCAAGTTGGGCAGGAGTGCTGCTTTGCTGGAGGGTAGGAAGGCTCTGCAGAGGGATTTGGACAGATAATGCACTGAGGCCAATTGAATGAGGTGAACTAAGGTAAATACAGGGTCCTACAAAGTGGGGGTCACAACAATCCCATGCACCACTAAAGGCTGGGGGCAATATGGCTGGAAAGCTGCCCAGTGGAAAAGGACCTAGGGGCACTGGTCGACTGTGGCTGGTTAACAGTGGCCAGGAGTGTGTCTGACTGGACAAGAAGGCCAGTGGTATCCTGGCTTGGATCAATAATAATGTGGTCAGCAGGACCAGGGCAGTGTCTGTCCCCCTGTACTTGGCACTGATGAGTGACACACCTTGAGCGCTGTGTCCAGTTTTGGGCCTCTCACTGCAAGAAGAACATCGAGGTGCTGGAGTATGTCCAGAGAAGGGCAATGGAGATGGTGAAAGGTTTGGAGCACAAGTCTTGGGAGAAGCAGCTGAGGGAACTGGGGTTGCTTAGCCTGGATTAAAGGAGGCTCAGGGGAGACCTTACCACCCTCTACAACCACCTAAAGGGAGGTTGTAGCCAGGTGGTCTTGGTCTCTTCTCTGAGTAACATGTGACAGGACAAAAGAAAATGGCCTCAAGTTGCACCAGAGGAGGTTTAGATCTGGAGGTTTAGATTAGAAAAACTTTATTCATAGAAAGGGTTGTTGAGCATTAGAACTGGCTGCCAGGGAAATGGTCAAGTCACTGTTCCTGGAGGTATTTAAGAGACATGCAGAATCAGTACCTAGGGACATGGTCTAGTTCTGGTAGTTCTTGGTTAGTGCTTGGACTTGATGACCTAAATGATTCTGCGATTCAAGGATTCTATGTGATGTGTTGACAAGATGGCATTTTGGTCAGTCAAATGACGTGTTTTCTTCCTCTAGATCCTTGTGCTAGTTCGGAACCCCAAGGACACGGCTGTCTCCTATTACCACTTCTGCAACAACCTACCAGCGCTGCCATCGTTCGCCTCTTGGGATGAGTTCTTTGCCGACTTCATGAATGGAAAATGTACTTTGCCCTACATCCTCTGGCATTTCTCCTAACATGAGGGGCATTCACAGGGCCCTGGGCATGGGAATCCTACTGTGACGTACCTTACCAAGGCACTCCCAGAACAGGCAGACTGGCTCCTGTTATGGCAGAAACAGGGAGTAGCAGAGGACCAGAGTTTTGTCTCACTGAGAATGGAGAAATCATGGGAAAGCTTTAGCCTGACTTTGCCATTCCCACAAGAGAGCTTGTGGTTTGCGGTGGCAAGTGGCCAGACCTGGGGCATTCTGCACTGACCTCAGGAGAAAGAACAGATGTGTTGAGAAGGTCACCCTTCACCATTCTAATGCCCCACTTAGAAAGCTGTCTGGGCTGACTCCTCTGATTTGGTTAGGGGCCTGTAATGGGGAGTACTCTAGACAGCTGCCTCTTCTTTGTCTGCAGTGGCCTGGGGATCCTACTTTGACCACCTAGTGGAATGGAACAAATACATTGACAACGAGAGGATCATGACAATGAGCTACGAGGAACTGAAAGAGGTGTGGCATTTCACCCAGCTCTTCCTTGATGAGTGTGCTGTGCATCCCTCCCGATATGTATGAGTGTGGGGAAGAGGAAACTCTTGGGGCAAGTCTGTCTGTCCCTGTAGAAGGCTGTGTCTTTCTGAGCTACTCATTTATGTTTGGGGGAAGCCCATGGAGGTTAGGAGGAGGATAGCCTTGTCTATTTGTGAAAGGGGTTCTATCTGGAAGAGGCACAGATTTTGGGAAAGAAGAAAAGGCCTTGAAACTGAGCCTAGCACGTTTAGGTTTCCTGGCCTGAAGGGTTTTCTCTTAGAGCTCTTGGAATTCCTTGGTGACACTGTGGGAGACAGCTTCCTCTGCTGGGCTTCCCACAGGGTACTGGCTCCATGCCACAGCCACAGTATCAAATCTTTTGGTCTCACCTCTGTGCTATGTTGCTTTGGGCAGGACCCGATAGTGGGGATGAAAAAGATTGCTTCCTTCTTTGGATTTTCCCTTTGTGAGGAAGATTTTTCCAGAATTGCCAAGAAGACCAGTTTCAAAGCTATGAAAGAGAAATCCAATGAAACCCATGGGAAGTTTGGGGATGTCCTCTTCCGGAAAGGTAAGTCTCTGCAAATAGAGATGTCCCTTCCAAAGCAGAACTCTAGAAGCAGTTTGGAGTATATTTCTCTGCTTAGCCATGAGCTCCTTGGACTGTCTGGGTGAGTTCTCTCCTGTGGTGCCACCTGGACAAAAAGCTTCTGGTGTTGGCAGGATTTGGGGGCTGTTTGTGAGAAACTTATCAGAGTGCCAGTCTTAATGTCCTCAGTCATTGCTTCCACGTTGCTGTCCTTTTCTGTGGCAGCCCTGGTTAGTTGGGTAAGTGGGGTCCAAAGGTGGGGGCCAACAATGGTGAGGTTATGCCAACAATGGTGAGGTTATGCCAACAATTACACACCAAATGTGCCTGGGCTCTATGGTTACTCATTGCACACGGGTTGTGGTGAGGCCGTTTCCCGTTGTGCAGATGATGAGGCTGCACGTGTCACTTACTCACTCACCCCTTGGAGGAGGTGTGCTAATGGCACAAGAGTCTCTGGAACCTCAAGGGAATGCATTGCTCACTGCTCTGCTGGCCTCACAGGCATCTTCCTGTTACCTACTCAACAAGAGCTTTGTATGTCTCCTCTCAATGGACATGTCAGTGGTGACCCACCCCAGAGGTGGTCTCTCACAGACCTGGGGCCGGGGTCAGAGCTCTGGCAGCCCACCTGCTCCCCATGACCTCAAGAGCCTTTGGTTTCTGAATACGGAGGCATGAGCCTTTTAAAATCCATTTCCTCCTCCACTCCTTGGAGGAAGAGGGATTTAGCCTCTCTCCTCTCTTCCACCTACTACAAAAAAATTTCCCTCTTCAGAGGAAGTAATTCACAAATGAGCTTTCCTTTGTGGCAAAACCAGATTCCTCTCTTTTCTGTGTAAAATCTTCACAGAGTCACCTTGGAAATTCCCCTCTGGGGAGGGAGGGCTTGCAGGCAGCCCACCAGCAATGCTCCCTGTTTTCTGGCTACAGCCCTTGCTTCTGATTTTTGCTACCTTTACTCTCTGAGGCAATCAGGCCTCTCAGGACAATAAAGATGATCCTTCCTGCCTTGTGTAGTCAATGACTCTGCCCCATTGCCGCCTGGGTATTATTTTCTCTCAGGAGCATCTTCCTTCAGTTTTTGGCACTTGTTGTACACAGGGGTTGTTGGAAACTGGAGAGACCTCTTCTCTCAAGCTCAGAATGAAGAAATGTACCGGAAATTTCAAGAGTCCCTAGGAGGAACAAAGATGGCAGCAAAGATAAAATATGATGTGTACTGCAAGGCCTGAAACTAAGCAAATGAATGGCATTACAGCAAGTCATGTTCCAAAGGTGTTTCTCCAAAGGTGCATAGTCCCCATTTTTCCTTCCATAAGAGAAGAGAGAAACCCTCTGAGAATTGCCTGCAACTTCCAAGAATTTGGATGGTAATTCTTAGGCGTGCCTGTGGTCTAGAGCTTGTGCTTTGATTGATGTAACCAAATAAAATGTGTGTGTACCTCAAGTGAAGGCCTGGCATCCTTTCAGGCAGGAGATGGTGCACAGACATCATAGCACCAGTCTGGTGCCATCCCTGTGTCTGCTTCATGGCCTGAAATGGTGAATGAGACCCCTGCAGGTCTTGGTGGTGAGGCAGTGGGACCAACACAGAGCCTCTCCTCTGGCACAGAGAGGACTTGGCATGGATGGATGGTGTGGGTCTGAACCACCAAATGTCTGTCTACAGGTAGAATATGTTAGTTTGGCTTTAGATCCATCATGGCTGCCACAGTGTTGGCAGGTCAGAAAGGCCTTTGACACTTTGGCAAACTCCACACATTGGTATGGCAAAGGGTGGAACTTCTCAAGCTCAAAGAGCCATGAACTCTTGAGTAATGAAGATCTTTCTGGAGTGTTTTGCTCCTGTCGGGCTCTCTGGGAAGGTAAGTGGCAAGTAGGAAGAACCGTGACATTCAAATGGGAGGACTGAAGGAAAGAAGCCCCTTGATGACCCTAAGCTAATCAAGCTGAACTATGAGAGTGGCATCTATTTGACAATAAACACACTTACGCTGCATTGGGTGTTTTCCACACCCTCCTTGCTGATGTCCATGTCCTTGCTACATCTATGCA
Organism: Monarcha castaneiventris obscurior; assembly: GCA_026261815.1. Lineage (NCBI taxonomy): Eukaryota > Metazoa > Chordata > Aves > Passeriformes > Monarchidae > Monarcha > Monarcha castaneiventris. Next base: position 37,525 of record JAMPIT010000875.1, read on the forward strand.
GAATGTGTTGCTTGACCCCTTGTCACAACCAGTCTTTTGGGAAACCAGAGAAGCCAAGGAAGTGTCTGTCTGGCAAACGGAATTCAGTTCCTTGGAAGAGGGATTCCTCTGCTGTGTTCCTAGAAAAATTTACCAGCAGGACTCTTACACTGAACTAAGATTAAATACTGAGCAGCCAGCAACCACAAATGTAATTAACAATACTGGGGAATTGTTAAGTTCCTGTCAAAGTGCTGCCTGTACCTGCACAGCTCCTCGGGAATGCCCCTCCCCTGCCCACAGCCCAGGACCCCATGTCAACCCCTGCTCCAGGCTCTCAGGCCCTGCTCCAGTGATGCTGCAGCAGGGTCAGGCTTCAGCTCCTCACAGTCTGCCCTGCCTGGCCACCGGCCCTGCCAAGCTGGACCCATCCACAGACCCACATCCTGGCTGATCTGCAGCCCATCACCTTCCCCAGGAGAGTGTCCAGTGCCTGGGCTGGGGCTGCCCGAGTGCTCCCAGCTGCTGTGCACCTGGCTGGACAGTGGGATGGGCTCTGACTGCCCTGCCCTGCCTCCCCTGTCTCTGTGACAGGGATAATGGGGAGTGCTACAGATTCAGCTCTGAAGGGCCACTCAAAGCCTGCGGAATTCCCAGGCAGATTTTCTAAATGTCTGTGCAAGAGCTGCCCATGTGAAATTGCCCTGTTTAGAGAGGTATGTTTGTTTGATCCTGATGATTCTGCATTTGTAAGTTTTCATTTCCAGAAGAGCAGGGCTTGTTCTTATTCTGGGCTTCCATGGATGAAAAGAGGCAACCCATCATACCCATAATTTTTGGAATTTGCAACATTTTTACCTATTACTTAGTACAGACTCTATAGTGTTTGCTTTATGGGGATATCAAAAGCTATCTAGCTAACAGAAGACAGTGTGTAATTATTACTATCTCTTCCCGGCTCTGTGGGGTCCTGTGCCAGAGTGTGATGTGCAGCAATCTCTAAACAGCATCTCTACAGCAAGGCTGCTCAGCAGGATCTGCTGAATATGCTCACACCCGCATGCACGCACAAACACATGGATAGCTTTAGTACAAAGTCGACAACAAGGAGATGGGAAGGGTCTTTGCATGGGTTCCCACAGGAGCATTTATTGCTTCCACACTGTGAAACGTTCAGAGGCAAAAGACCAAGAACAGGGGAAAACTCAGGCTTTTATTGGGGAGGGGCCGGAGGGGGGGGGGCGGGGAAAAGGCAGGACTAGGGAACAGGGACCAATGGGGGTGCGCCGTGGCAGTGGCAAGGGGCAGAGGCCAATAGCCAACCAGGGAAGTCGAACTGGGGTAGATTAACATAACAGAACAATACATGCTGGGAGAAGCCTTTCTGCTCACCCTATGCTAAGGAGGCCCCTGTGGTACTAGGGACTGGTCCCACTGAAAGCAGTCTGTTCCTTGTAATGTAGGCTCAGTAGTCACCACATGTAATGTCAGTGTCTGCAGGTTGAGCAAGGGTTAAGAAAGGGAGCAGGCCTGACCAGAAATGGGAAACAATCACTGAAATATTCAAAAGGTTTTTGTTGAGATAAAGAAGTGACATCTTAAGGTCTGCTGGTTTGGCTTTTTCTTCTGCAAAGTTTTTTTGCAGCCTAAAGTCTCTTACCAGCCCAGAAACTTTGGAAACTCTGAATTCCCTGTAAACCAAAGGTGATGATGTGATTCTCACCAGCTTTCCTAAAATGGGTGCGTCTTTCTTGCTTGATGAATTGTCCACTGCTGCAGTGCAGAATTGTATGCCTGCACATAACACAGCAATAATGCCCATGACAGGTTAATGATGACTTTAGACTTCTGTGGAGGCACAGGAGCGGGGGTTGTTCTATGGAGGAAGGCAGAGGGTGCTTCCACAGGCTTTCTTCATTGCAGGATGTAGGTAATTTCTTGGTGATGGGTGGAGGTACAGGCACATCTGTCACCCAGACTCCTGGACCCTTTTCCTCTCCCTTTCAGTCCCAGCATTTGGTTTTACTGGTTATCTTCATGTTTTCTTCAAATCACTTAGAGAAACAACAGGATATTTGATGGAAAAAGAAAACCAACAAAAACCAAGAAAAAAAAAGAGTTGATATTTGATCTGCATTACATCCCCTTAATGCTCCACCTGATTTTTTTTTCTCAGACAGGAAAGGTATAAAATCATCTTAAGCAAATATTATAGGTATTTTAGAGATAATTCAATGTCTGAGTTGTAACGTCTCAAATTTCCAACCAATCTTAAAAGAACTATGTTAGAAAATGCTTCATGTGACTTATTCTAAGTGAAATATCATCAAGGTTCAACTCACTTAGATGATGTGGTGGTGAATTATGAGTAAGCTGAGAGGGATGCTGTTGCAGTAGCTAAGTCCACATTACACCCCCCAAGTTACCCTAAAAGTGGTCTCTCCCTACAACACTGTGCTAGAAAATTCTCCCTTTGTCTAGATCCTGCTGGTCACTGGCCCTCTCCCCCCTCCCATCCCTTTTCCCATGTTATGTCACTCAACCTTGCCTCTGCCCCCTAGCCCTCAGACTATTGGTTTTGGACGCTCTGACTGCCTTTGGGAGCTCTCGGGACAAAACTGGCACGGGCTTTCAGTTTGGGGTCCTTCATGCCTCTGTTTCCCTTTGGGCGTGTTGCCATTAAACACCTCGGAATTACATGCAGAGAACCCCTCTCGCCTCTTCGTCTCCAGTTTGTGCGTAGACTGTGTGTGTGAGTGGCTGCTCGCATACATGTGCGAAGGTGAGATCGTGTGCACACATAGGTGCTATCAGAGTGCTGCCTAAGCGTGTCCATGGGGGACTCTGTGGAATATACGTGGCATCGATCCACCACCCACCATTGCCCTCATTCAATAGGATGCAGCCTAACTTTCAAGTCTACAGAGGGAAAAGACTTTCGGCTTCCAAACAACATTCTTCAGAGAAGTTATTGCAATATGACCTGGGGAGATGAGCTCAGACTCTCTCGATGGTTAAAAGGCTGAAACTGGGTTTGGTTATTAGGAGACAATGCAATGGTTGCACAGAAACACTTTAGAAAACTAGTAAAAGCCTTGGATGGAACCTAAATCCTTGTAGCCTTGAAGACTGTTATTTTTGACTGATACCTCCAATTTTTAAAAAAATTCTTTTCAGAAATTGGTCAGTTATATTTCCTTTTGACTAAGTTGTCATTCCAGGCTGTTTTGGATTTACTTCTAGAAATACAGTCATCAGTTTCAGCTGATGTTATGCTACTTAAAGGATTTCCTTCTTCTGACCTCTCCGTCTTTGTATGCTTATGGGTGTACAAGCTGGAAACCTTGACTATAATGAAAGTCCCTTCCTAAGGCATGCAGTTTTAAATATTTTTCCTTTGTTTTATTTAGTTTCATCTATAGTTCATGGAACTATCTTTTTCTAGTGAAATGCTTACTTTGTATTCACTTCAAGTCCCATTAAAGAGAATGAAAAAATTATCTTCCAGAAGATAATTCAGTCTCATGTCTTGCCCCATTTGTGCCTTTTCAAAGCAAGGATAAATCTTTTTGATTTAATCTGAAACTGTATAGCATTTTCATACAGATTAGTTTTTTAATTTCCTGTGTCAAATGTCTTTTCTGAGATTGCATGTGGGCTTTAAAGGGGTGATTATACATTTCTGAATGTGAAGTGATAAACTTCATTTACAAAGACTAAGGACACGCATTCTTTTTTAGTAGTGGCTCCATAGGCCACTGTTGCCTGCACTCATCCCTGCCAAAGAGCAAATGTTCCCTCAAATTTCTTTGGGGAGCTGCTCCGTGGCCTCTTTCACCCCATATAATCCAGACTAGGGCATCTTTAAACTAACTGTGAAAGGATCTGAAATCTTAGAGGTGAGCCTAACTACACCATTTTTTTACAGTGGACAGACCATAATCACTGAGAGGACTGTAAATTTCTAAAGGCTACATTTACATTTAGCCAGTCAATGTTTAAAATACAGAAACTTAGTTTCTTCTGAGTGAGAACATAATAATATAATAGACCTTTCTCCTCACATTCTTTGTCTCAGTCCAGCAAGTTTGTGGCATTTTGGGTTGCAGCAGGCCCCACGCAGGCTGAATATTCCTGCGAAATCTGAGCTCATGGCTGTCCCAAAGGCTAGGCTTACTTCCCTCTTCTGACTGGTGTCTGCTCCTTCTTTTGCATGAGCTCTTGTGTTTGTCAGACACCCCCAGCTTTCTGAAGCAGCACAAAACACTCACTTCTGGTGGCAGCAAGCTGTCAGATTGACCCAGCTGTCTTGCACAACCTCACCCTTGGTGCCTCTGGGTCACTAAGAAAGAATTTCTCTCTTGCTTCAAAGACTTGGCTCTGTCATTTTTTGCTTCTTTCAGGCATCTGCTAATATCTGCCCTCGCTGCAGGCTTCCTCCCCACTGGGTCATGCCCTCATGATCCAAAAAACTTT
>JAMPIT010000876.1:0-38045 GCA_026261815.1 Monarcha castaneiventris obscurior
GGGGGGGGGGGGGGGGGGGGGGGGGGGGGGGGGGGGGGGGGGGGGGGGGGGGGGGGGGGGGGGGGGGGGGGGGGGGGGGGGGGGGGGGGGGGGGGGGGGGGGGGGGGGGGGGGGGGGGGGGGGGGGGGGGGGGGGGGGGGGGGGGGGGGGGGGGGGGGGGGGGGGGGGGGGGGGGGGGGGGGGGGGGGGGGGGGGGGGGGGGGGGGGGGGGGGGGGGGGGGGGGGGGGGGGGGGGGGGGGGGGGGGGGGGGGGGGGGGGGGGGGGGGGGGGGGGGGGGGGGGGGGGGGGGGGGGGGGGGGGGGGGGGGGGGGGGGGGTGGGGGGGGGGGGGGGGGGGGGGGGGGGGGGGGGGGGGGGGGGGGGGGGGGGGGGGGGGGGGGGGGGGGGGGGGGGGGGGGGGGGGGGGGGGGGGGGGGGGGGGGGGGGGGGGGGGGGGGTGTGGGGGGGGGGGGGGGGGGGGGGGGGGGGGGGGGGGGGGGGGGGGGGGGGGGGGGGGGGGGGGGGGGGGGGGGGGGGGGGGGGGGGGGGGGGGGGGGGGGGGGGGGGGGGGGGGGGGGGGGGGGGGGGGGGGGGGGGGGGGGGGGGGGGGGGGGGGGGGGGGGGGGGGGGGGGGGGGGGGGGGGGGGGGGGGGGGGGGGGGGGGGGTGTGGGGGGGGGGGGGGGGGGGGGGGGGGGGGGGGGGGGGGGGGGGGGGGGGGGGGGGGGGGGGGGGGGGGGGGGGGGGGGGGGGGGGGGGGGGGGGGGGGGGGGGGGGGGGGGGGGGGGGGGGGGGGGGGGGGGGGGGGGGGGGGGGGGGGGGGGGGGGGGGGGGGGGGGGGGGGGGGGGGGGGGGGGGGGGGGGCCTTGCCTGGAGCTTTCCTGAGGATCCGCACACAACCGAGGCGCAGGGATAACATCAGTCCCTATGAAATACTGTATGGCAGCCATAGCAAATTCCACATGTTCCAGGGCAGATTCACATGAGGGGGAAACTTGATGTCCAGAGATATCTAATGGCTTTGGGTTCCACTGTGCAGAAGCTCCAGAATTCCATCGTGTTATCCACACCCATAGGACTGGACACCCCTGCACATCCCTTCCAGCCTGGACACTGGCTCTGTGTTAACACAACCCCACAGGCCAAGGGGAGAGGACCATTCCAGATTTTGCTGACCACCCTCACCGCAGTCAAAGTGGCTGGCAAAGGACCCTGGATTCACTACTCCAGAGTTAAGAAGGGTTCTGCTCCTGAAACAACTGAGAAAACAGAGCCTGGTACAAATGAAGATTATGTCGTTTAAATGATTCTTTTCCTGGGCTTATTATCTACACAGCTGGTAACCCTGAGTCAGGTTTGGAACCAAAATTTGCATATGATTCTCATCCAAAGTGTATCCAAAGACATTAATTTGGATACAGAACTAACAATTGACATGGAAATCAAAGTGGAAAGATCAGCAAAATTTGTTTACAATTTGAGAACTAACTCAGATCTTCCACTATTAGATACCACTCAAAGATAACACACTGAGCTCTGATTATATCTTCCACATCCTCATTTCGTGGTTACCGAACTGGCCCTGGATTAAAGAATTGTTCATAATAATTGTAATTATGATTCTTGTTTACATATACTATTGTTACATGTATACTGCTGTAAGACACATATTATTAGTAGACATTTAGAATATTTAGAATAGAGTCTCAACATGGTAGATGCCTTTTCAAGCCTCTAAAGAAGGGAAATGAAGCCTTAGGTTTTAACTTCCATATTTTTCAAATCCTGTACTGCCTGGTGTGTAACTCTGAAGTTTCTTGTAGCCTGTTAACTTCTGCTCTCTCATGCTAGGCAGACATAACAAAGCCTCTCCAGGCCTGCTCTCCAAGGACACTCAGACCGTCCTAGGCCCAAAAAGTATAAACCAAAAGCCTCTAAAGGGGGGAGCAAGCTTGTGGAAATGACATCATGAACTGAGCTTTAATTGGAGAATTTACCCTGATATGCAAATGAACCAAACTTCTAGAAGTGTGGAGAACTTGTGACCTGCAGTCCATCTTGGGGTGCATTTTGGCAGTAGCCTCTGGACTCCCCAGGGTACCTTAGAAGGCCCTTCAAATAAATACCTACCTTTATTCCCTTATTCTTGTCTAATCTCTGTGATTTTAGGGAGCCACTTCGGGCATCAATGATTGCACAAAAACCTCTCAGAGACTCAGTGTGGGAAGGAAAATCCAAAGTACCTTCAAAACCTTGAGTATCTCAGAGCATTAATGAGCCCCACTGAGTGTCAATGCAAAGCTCTCATGGGACTGGTTAAAGGAGATAATTGGAGGCCAGGATTGCAGAAACTTCTCAGAGAGTCAGTGTGGAAAGTACCTTAAAAAACTGCAGTAACCTGAAGCATTAATGAGCCCCAGTGAGTGTTGTTACTGACAAAGAATCTCCAGGGACTCATTAGGGCAGATAATTGGAGGCCAGGATTGCAGGAAGCTCTCAGAGACTCCCAGGCAAAAGCCAAAGCCAAAGTGCTTGGAAAAAGCTGCAGTCCCTGGGAGCATTGAGGAGCCCCCCAGGGCCATTCCTGAGCAAGGCTCCCCAGGGACTCCTTGCAGCAGATCCCTGAGGCCACTGGGATGTGGGGGGGATGCTGAGGGCAGCACAAGGGGGTGACAGTGCCCAGCCTTGCTGGGGCTGTGCCAGGAGGCCCCAGGGCCTCAGGACAAGGTGTCTCCTCACAGCCCTTGCTGGCACAGACGCTGCTGTGCCCCAGGGCACCAAGACTTGGCTTCTCTTTGTCCCCACCTGGCATCCCTGCCTCCAGTTCTCTGCTCTGACTGCAGCCTGGGGACACTTTCTCACTCCTGTCCCTCACTGGGACCCATTAAAACTTCAAGAAGCTTTGCAGTTCCATTCTGACTTGAAATTCTTGAGAAGTTTCTGCAAGTCCCAGTGAGGGCCTGATGTTGAGGGCCTCAGCAGCAAGGCCCAAGAGGGTCATGAAAGTGCTTGTGCTGTGTCTGTGCTGCTGAGCTGGGCCGGGCTCCTGGCACAGAGGCAGCTCCTGGCAAGCGGCAGCGCTGCAGAGAGACAGCTCTGGCCAGGAGCAGCTCCTGTGCACAGCCCAGCAGGGCTGGGGCACTGCCCGGGCATGGCAGGGGCACGAGCAGGGCACAGACAGAGCTCAGAGGCGCTCAGCACTGGCAGGGGCTGTGTGATGGCTCAGTGGGGGCTGTGTCATAGCGGCGCCTCTGTGGCTGGGTCATGGAGCCACAGAGCAGCTGTGATGGCAGAAAGGGGCTGTGTGACAGCACAGAGTGGCTTGTGTGAGGTCACAGATGGGGCTGTGACAGCACAGAGTGGGTTGTGCGAGGCCATCGAGCATCATGGGGGGACTGTGTGACATCACAGAGCAGGCTGTGATATCATGGGGTGGCTGTATGACATCATAGAGCAAGCTGTGATGTCACAAGGTGGGCTGTAATATCACAGGGTGGCTTTGTTACCTCACAGAGGTTCTGTGTGACATCCTGAGTGAATTCCAACATCACAGAGCAGGCTGTGACATCACAGGCTGGTTGTGTGACATCATAGAACAGGTTGTGAAGTCACAAAGGGGGCTGTGACATCACAGTGTGGGCTGTGAGGCCACAGAGCAGACTCTGCCATCATAGATAAACTCTCTGAGACATCACAGAGCAGCTGTGTGATGTCACAGAGAAGGCTGTGACATGACAGAGTGTGTTGTGACATCACAGGGTGGCTTTGTGACAACATTGAGTGGGTTGTGACATCAGAGAGCTGCCTGTGAAATCACAGAGAAGGCTGTGACATCCCTTGTGGCTGCTTGGCATCACAAAGGTAGCTGTGACATCATAGAGCTGGCTGTGACATCACAGGGGCTGTATGACATCACAGAGTGGGCTGTGACATGTCAGAGTCGGCTGTGACATCACAGATGGCAGTGTGACATCATAGGGGGCTGTGTGACGTCACAGAGTGGGCCGTGACATCACAGAAGACTTTGTGACATCACAGGGGGCTGTGTGACATCACAGCTGGATGTGTGACATCACTGATGGATGTGTGACATCACAGAGTGGGCTGTGACATCACAGATGGCTGTGTGACATCACAGATGGCTGTGTGACATCCAAGAGTGGGCAGTGACATCACAGGGGGCTGTGTGACATCATAGAGAGGGCTGTGACATCAGAGGGGGCTGTGTGACATCACTGATGGCTATGTAACATCACAGAGATGGCTGTGACATCACAGGGGGCTGTGTGACATCAGAGTGGGTTGTGACATCACAGAAGGCTTTGTGACATCACAGAAGGCTTTGTGACATTACAGGGGGCTGTGTGACATCACAGATAGCTGTGTGACTTCACAGAAATGGCTGTGACATCACAGTGTGGTCTGTGACATCACAGATGGTTGTATGACATCACGGAGTGGGCGGTGATGTCACAGGGGGCTGTGTGACATCAGAGAGTCGGCTGTGGAATCATGATTGCTATGTCACATTACAGACTGACCTGTGACATCACAGGGGCCTGTGTGACATCACAGAGTGAGCTGTGTGACATCACAGGGGGCTTTATGACATCACAGAGAGCATCTGTGACATTACAGGGGCCTGTGTGACATCACAGAGTGGGCTGTGACATTATAGGGGCTATGCCACATCACAGAATGAGCTGTGACATCACAGAAGGCACTGTGACATCACAGCTGGATATGTGACAGCACAGAGTGGTCTGTGACATCACAGATGGCTGTGTGACATCACAGGGGGCTGTGTGACATCACAGAGTGGGCTGTGACATCACAGGGGGCTGTGTGACATCACAGGTGGCTACGTGACAGTACAGAGCCATCTGTGACATCACAGGGGGCTGTGTGACATCACAGACAGGGCTGTGACGTCACAGAGTGGGCAGTGACATCACAGGGGGCTGTGTGACATCAGAGTGGGTTGTGACATCACAGAAGGTTTTGTGACATCACAGAAGGCTTTGTGACATCACAGAGTGGGCTGTGTGACATCACAGGGGTCTGTGTGACATCACAGTTGGCAGTGTGACATCACAGAGTGGGCTGTGACATCACAGGGGGCTGTGTGACATCACAGGGGACTGTGTGACATCACAGATAGATGTGTGATATCACAGAGCTGGCTGTGACACCACAGATGGCTGTGTGACATCACAGATAGCTGTGTGATGTCACAGAGTGGGCTGTGACATCACAGGGGGGTGTGTGACATCACAGAGCCAGCTGTGACATCATAGAGCCAGCTGTGACATCACAGATGGCTGTGTGACATCACAGAGTGGGCTATGACCTCACAGAGTGAGCTGTGTGACATCACAGGGGGCTTTATGACATCACTGAGGCATCTGTTACATTACAGGGGCTTGTGTGGCATCACAGACTTGGCTGAGACATCACAGAGTGGGCTGTGACATCACTGATGGCTTTGTGACATCACAGAGTGGGCTGTGACATCACAGATGGCTGTATGACATCACAGAGGGTGCTGTGACATCACAGATGGCTGTGTGACATCACAGAGAGGGCTGTGACATCACAGAGCCAGCTGTGACACCACTGAGCCAGCTGTGACATCACAGGGGCTGTGTGACGTCACAGAGTGGGCTGTGACATTACAGATGGCTGTGTGACATCACAGAGTAAGCTGTGACTTCACAGAAGGCTTTGTGACATCACAGGGGGCTTTGTGACATCACAGGGGGCTGTGTGACATCACAGAGTGGGCTGTGACATCACTGATGGCTTTGTGACATCACATATGGCTGTGTGAGGTCACTCTGTCCCACTCCCCCCTCAGAGTCCCCCCCAGAGTAGTCCAAGGCTGCTCGTGCACTGCGGGGTCCCCCCGGGTCCCCCCCGCCCCCGGCGCCGCAGCCTCCCCCAGAGGATGTTCCATGAGATCGACCCCCAGAGCCTGACACGGGGCTGGGGGCCGGGGCCGGGGGGGTGGCACAGGGGGACAGGGACCCCCCGGCAGCGTCCCCGTGTCCCCCAGGGCGAGAGCCTGGGCCAGGGCTCCTCTGCCCTGTTACGAACAAGGGGCTGAGAGCGCTTCAAAAATCCCCAGCAGGGGAGCAGCAAAAATCAGATTTAATATTAAGCAACAGCACCACGAAGTTCCTTGGCAGGAGTCACTCTACTCCTGCCTGCACAGTTCAGGCACACCAAGGAAACAAAGCAACAACAAACCCAAACAAAATCCAGGCAATCAAACCAGAACTGAGCCGAGAACTATCCCTGTGTGTTTGTGTGCTTAGGTGCATGTGACAAAAGGACAGTGAGGGCAAGGATCAAAGGAATGCGGCCTAAAAGCTTCACAGAGCTCAAACGGAACAGGACTTAACTTCCACCTTAACCTTAACTGACACCTTCAACTTCACCATTTAGCAAAAGAACAGCACTTAACAGTATTTCCCCTAACTTGTAACCTGTGACTTCACAATTTAACAGAGGAATGGCACTTAACAGTATTTAACTTAGCTTATAACTTACATTAAACTCAATTTAGTGAAAGACAGCACTTAGCAGCATTTAACTGAGCTTACACCTTGGGACTTAACCTTGCTTACAGGCCGGACTGACTCACACACCCAAGGCACTGAACCACCTCAGAGAGCAGCATTTGTGCCACGTTTGCCAGAGCTCAGGCACACGTGTGTGCACACAGACAGAAAGAGTCGGTGCCAGGGCCCTGTGGGAAATTCCCCTGGAGGGCAGGGAAATGCTCCCTGCGGGCGCTCTTGCATCTCCCCAGCGGGCGAAGGGCTGAGCCTGGAGGAGAGGGGGGATCGGCCCAGGGTCCCTCGTTGTTCAGGGATCCCCCGAGCGCAGCAAATGGGAGAGTTCCTGGCTCGGAGAGGCCCCACTCAGAGGGAGGGCGCTGGCCCAGGAGAGCTCCAAGGGGCTCCTTTTGGGCTGCTGTTACAGGGCCCCGAGAGAGGGGCTTCAGTCCCAGCAGTGTTTCATCCTGGCCACACTTCACATCAACAGCTTTCCTTGAAAGTGTGAGAACAGGGCTGTTGTGCCACTGAGGGAGGAAAAACAGTTCCCAAGGCTGCCCCAAAGGCACCAGGAGCTCGTTGGGCAGCAGCAGTGCCTGGGAGCAGACAGAGTTTCTGATGAGCTCAGAGCAGCTGAGCCCAGGGGCTGCTGGCCAAGGCCGAGGCCGAGCGAGCATTTCTCAGATCGCAGGCGGCCTGAGAAGGGGAGGGGGAAATGCACCACCACAGGGCCCCATGGAACCAAGGGGCCACTGTGACACCACAGGGCCCCATGGAACCATGGAGACCCTTGTGACACTTTGGGGCGTTGTGGAACCAAGGGGCCATCGTGACACTGTGAGCACCGTAGAAGCAAGGAGACAATTTTGACACTCTGGGCCTCATGGAACTAAGGAGAGCACTGTGACACTCCAGGGGCTCGTGGATCCAAGGTCCCATTGTGATACTGCAGAACCAAGGACACCTTTGTGACACTGCAGGGCCCAGTGGAACCAAGGGAACATGGAACAGCTCTGGCTGCCTTGGGCTCCTGGGGCTGCCTGACAGCTCTGGCTGACCTTGGCATGTCCAGAGCTGCTTCTCATCTGCCCCTGCAGCGCTGGGGCTCCGTGCTTTCCTTCCTGTGGAACAGAACTGTCCTTCTTCTCCAGGGGCCCATGGCCAGAACTGGGATTCCACCTCCAGCATTCCCTAATGTGAGAGACTGGAGCAGATTGTTGGCTCAAAACCTTTGGTGTGCAGGGGGGAGGAAGGGGCAGGTCCAGCCATGCCCTGCCCTGTAACCCCAGCACTGCAGTGCCCTGTAACCCCAATCCCCCTAGAGCCTCTATCCCAGCCTGGCAGTGCCTGCCAGTCCCTGGCACACCAAAGGCAATGCTCCACACCCACCTCTGGAGCCCCTAGCCCAGCTCCTGAGGGACCAAATGACCGAAGTCCCACCTGGGGGAAGGGCCCAGGAAGACCAAGGGGTATTTAAGGCTGAACACGAGGCAAGAACGCATCTTGACCCTACCTCCTCTTGGAATTTCTATCTGAACACCACTGGAATCCAGGAGCTGGTAGCTGTGTGTGTGCTTCTCTGTATCTTTTTTGTCTTTCTCTCCTTCTTCTAATTCCATTTTCTGGCAAATTTTGAGTAACTTAAAATTGAATGGGCTTAGAGTTTGCAAAGTTCAATGGGCCAAGTTAATGCTTTGAGAAGTGCTTTTTGTTGATTGAATGTCATACTAAACCTTTTGCCAAAGTTTCTGTGGTTTTCTGAAGTTGCCAGTAAAGGCTGTTTTGTTGTTCTGACCTCTTGAGAATCTCCTGTCCGTATTTCTCCAGTGCATCCAGCTCAGAGGACACAAACAATTGTAATTCCTTCTAAATGTCTCACTGAGAGAGTTGTTTGGGGGATGGGGGTCAGGGCTTGGCTGTGCTGCTTGGCACAGCCCAGGCAGGGCTTTCACAGCCACATTCCACATCCATTTCCCACCTGGAGCTGGGCGTGCCTCTGAGTTCTGCTTCCCCAGCCCCGGGGACGCTCTCCTTGTCTGCCCATTCCCCCCACGCTCTCTTGGCAGGGATGGCCTCACTGGGGGCTGCTGACATCCTCAGCAACTCGGAGGCTGCTGCTGAATTTTACCTCTCCAGAGGCTTCTTCAGCCTTCAGCTCTTCAGTTCAGGAATTCGGTTTTGAATTAACATTCAAAACACCTGAACAAGCCAAGCTGAGGGGAGGAATTTGATTTAAGTTTTCAAATCTTTTGTGGTTAATTAGGCCAATTTCAGAAGGGTCTTCAAAGTGAATATATTATATTTTAAAAGACAGTAAAAGTATATTTTTTAGGTCCTGTTTAGGTGTTTTTGCTGTTAATTCTCTGATATGTGCAATCTCCAATTGACACTGAATCCAAGTCCCTCCTACTGCAGTCTGAACAGATATGAATATCAAAACCCTTTATGGCTGACAATCAATCACACTTTGTCCCTATCCCCACCCTACCATTTCCCTCATCCAACCCCTGGGACTCAGAGCAGCCTTGTGCAAATCTGAGCTTCCTCCAGCCCAGGCTGCACCTGCAGCTTTCAGCTCCTTGGCTCCAGCTCCCAGCTGCTTTCCTTGGAGAAGGAGCTGCCCAAGACACAGAGGGATGTTCATTTCTTGTCAGCCAACAAAATCAAGGGAAGACACAGCTCCATAAAAAGCAGAAGTGATTCCTCTGCTGGATATGAAATCCATTTTCCACAGCAGACAGTCTCAGACCCATGGAAAACACCTTCTGTGCCCAGCACAGATCCCAAGGTCCCCCCAAACCCTCCCTGCCCCGATTCTGTCCAGATTTGCCCTTTGCACACACGAGTCACACGCTGAAGTCACGAGCTGCCTCCAGCCCCAGAGGGAGGAAAAGAGAGAAAGTGGATGAAGAGCTCTCTTGTGCAGAGCCAAGGTCCAAGTGCCACTGGAGTGGGAGCCACAACTCATTGGGTTCGTGTCCTTTGGGGCTCAGGGACTGGGGAGACTCAGAGGCACAGAAAGGTTTCTTGCCAACAAACACAAGCTGAACATGACAGAGTTTAATAACCATCACAGCTCTTCCCTCAGCTCCCTGTGATGTCCCAGCAGCATCTGACATGTCCAGCATCCACAAGGGATTTCCATACAGGAACCGTTTTAGACAAAGACATAAGAAAAGGCAATTCTAGGAGAGACATAAACACAATTAAGATGTTGACTAATGTGATATTTATGTAAACTTCTGAAAGACTGAAGCTCAAAGCATGAAACCAGTCAATTGAGAGGTACTTGAATGACCAGAAAGCATCTGGAGGAAGAAATCTGGGAGCAAGAGGAAGGACCTAGATCCAGCTGGTGAAGAGATGTCCTTAGACACAGCCTTTTAAGCAGGAGATCTGGAAACACCTGATGGAAGAGGGAGAGGAAATAATAGACAGAATATTGGTGACACAAGTAGAGGGGAAGATCAGTATTTCTTCTACTGCCATCAGTAGAAGAATCCAGTAGATCCAGGAAATTCCTGTTCCTGGTGGGAAAACTTTGCCATTTCCTAAAAGTACTCAAATGACCCAGTTAATGAAGATGTGTTTGTGTATTGTGAAATGTACAAGTATTAAAACCTGTGCCCCTTCCAGGCAGACATCAGCTGTCTGCCCATGAACAGGCAGTGCCATTTGTAGGGCCCTGGTGCCCTGAGGTGCCGACCTGGGATTGGATCTCTCAGAGAGGAGCTGTGGGAGAGCAGAGCACCTTGCAAGCTGCAGGTCCCTGACAGCCCTGCAGGGCTCCTGTGCCGTAAACATCTGCTCTGCTCCAGCCTGAAACAGCGACCAGCATCGTCCTGGGATCATCAGAGAACTGAGGTGTCTGCTGGAATTCAATCCCCCTCCCCACCCCAGAGCAGCCCCTGCATTTCCCTCCTCCAGCCTTGGTCTCCAGCACAGCCACTGGGGCTCTTTGGGCTCCTGACTTTCCCTGCAGCCACCGAGGGCAGCTGAGCTCTGCCTTTGCCACAGCCAGCCCTGCCCAGCCCAGGCAATGCACAGAAATTCCTTGTCTGTCCCTGGCCTTGCTGTCAGCCCCGGCAGCGGCTCCGTGGCCCCTCTGTGCCCCGCTGCCCCAGCCATGGTGCCACAGCCCCTGTGCAGGCCCAGCCCAGGACAGGAGCCCTGCGGGTGGGAACGGCCCCTGGGCCCTGGTGCCCACAGCAGCCTTGGGGCTTGGTAACACAACGTGAGGCCTGCTTAAATAGGAGGGAATGAATAGTGACTTTTTTTAAAAAAAACAACAGCATCACAAGGGGAAAACCAGAATGAGTACAAACTTGATCAACCATCACATGCAGCCACTGACAGACGGAAGCAGCCAGTCTGTGGCTCTAAAAATCATCCAGTTGCCAGTTTCCTCAGGGCATCCTTGAGCTCCTGGTTCCTCAGGCTGTAGATTAGTGGGTTCAGGGCTGGAGGCACCACCGAGTACAGAACTGACAGTGCCAGATCCAGGGATGGGGATGAGATGGAGGGGGGCTTCAGGTAGGCAAACGCACCAGTGCTGATGAACAGGGAGAGCACGGCCAGGTGAGGGAGGCACATGGAAAAGGCTTTGTGCCGTCCCTGCTCAGAGGGGATCCTCAGCACAACCCTGAAGATCTGCACATAGGAGAAAACAACAAAAACAAAACAGCCAAAATACAGAAAAGCACTTAGCGTGACAAGCCCAAGTTCCCTGAGGTAAGAGTGTGAGCAGGAGAGCTTGAGGATGTGTGGGATTTCACAGAAGAACTGGCCCAGGGCATTGCCCTGGCACAGGGGCAGGGAAAATGTATTGGCCGTGTGCATGAGAGCGTAGAGAAAGGCACAGGCCCAGGCAGCTGCTGCCATGTGGGCACAAGCTCTGCTGCCCAGGAGGGTCCCGTAGTGCAGGGGTTTGCAGATGGACACGTAGCGGTCGTAGCACATGATGGTCAGGAGGGAAAACTCTGCTCCAATAAAGAAGACAAACATAAACACCTGAGCAGCACATGCTGAGTAGGAGATGTGCCTGGTGCCCCAGAGGGAATTGTGCATGGCTTTGGGCACAGTGGTGCAGATGCAGCCCAGGTCGCTGAGGGCCAGGTTGAGCAGGAAGAAGAACATGGGGGTGTGCAGGTGCTGGCCGCAGGCTACGGCGCTGATGATGAGGCCGTTGCCCAGGAGGGCAGCCAGGGAGATGCCCAGCAAGAGGCAGAAGTGCAGGAGCTGCAGCTGCCGCGTGTCTGCCAATGCCAGCAGGAGGAAGTGGCTGATGGAGCTGCTGTTGGGCATTTGCTGGCTCTGGCCATGGGCACCTGTTCATGGAGAAAGGACAGGGACAAGTCAGCACAGGCTGCTTGGAGCCAAACCTGGGCCATTCCCTGCAGACTGTCCCGCTGGCACTCACCCACCCTTGTTCCTGCTCTGGGAAAACCTTCACCCAGCTCCCTGCCTGAGCTCCAGCTCTGCTGTCTGAGGGTGCCAGGAGCAGCCAGGCCTGTGCGTGGGGGCTCTCGAGGAGCCATCCCTGCCCCGCTGCCCTGGGTTTGTGGCCGTGTGGCAGAGGGACAAGGCTGGACAGTCAGGAATTGTCAGCGGAATCACTCCTCATGCAGACAGGCTTGGTACCATCTGCACTGACACTTCCAAAGGAAATAGATGGCAGGAGCTGGTGTTAGGAAATGTTTCCCTACCCGTAATACATCATTCCTGGTTCTCTGAGGTCAGGAATCCCCAGCATTTCTGCTGCACTCCCAGTTTGCCACTGAGAGAGGTAAGAGGCAGAGGATTCCCTGTGGCTCAGGGCAAGTTGAGGGGCTGCATGGGCTCGTTCCCAACGGCTCGTTCCCAACGGCCCTGGGCTTGCCCCTTTGGCTACAATCAGAGCACAATCCCACTCCCAGATCACCCTGGGATAAACCAGAGCCTGCCCAGAGCAGAGCGATCCCTGAATGTCTCACCCTCTCTAAAGGTCTCTGGGCAAGGTCTCAGCACCCCCCTTCTGCCAGGGACACTCACGGTGCCCTTGGCAAACCCAGCAGCATTTCCTCAGCTGTGGCATCTCTGCCCTTCCCCGGGGGACACTCAGGGCACTCCGAGAGGCTCTGGCACAGATTTGCACCCAGGAGGGCAGCTCAGAGCTTGGGAGGACACAGCGAGGAGAGCCCTGGCTGTGCCCATGATGGGATCTCAGGGAGGGAGGCTCAGCTCATTCCCCTTTGCCATGGACTGCTTTGCCCACAGCCCCACAGGGCACAGGGAAGCTTGGACACCCCATTCCCATGGACAGCCCTGCCTGGCAGGAATCCCAAGGGCAGTGCCTGACTCAGCTGCTGCAGAGCCCAGAGCCTCCCTGAGAGCACCAGGTAACAGTGACAGTATCAGAGGAGTGCAGAAACAAGAGAAGATGTTGTGGTGCTGTGTCTGCGAGGGCAGGGCAGAGACAGAATGTTCTGGGATTCTGGGATTACAATTCCTGTTCTGTTTCCCTCATCCCCCAACCTTCCCACCCTGATCCAAACAGGAAATTGAAACAGTCTCAGGACAGTTCCTGATCTTTACAGCAATCCCGGGCTCACCTTCTTTGGGAAGTGTCCTCCGGAGCTGTGGCCAGGCTGGTGTGGAGCTGGGAGCAGCCCTGCCCCAGGCAGCAGCTCTCAGCAGCAGCAGCTGCCCTGCTCAGGGTGGCTCCTTCCCCCCACAGCTTCTCCCCCAGCGCTGGCAGCAGCTCCCCGGGCCGGCTGAGAGCTGCCCCTGGCAGGCAGCAGAGTCCCTGGGCCAGCACAGCGCCCTGGGCTGCAGGACCCTGCTCTGCAGGACAGCCCTGGGCACCCCTGGCTGCAGCCCCGGCTGCTCAGCCCTGCAGCAGAGCCTGGCAACAGGGAGCTGCCTTGTGCTGGGCCTGGGCTGCTGCAGCAGGGAAACCCAGCCCTGCCCTAGGGCCACATCCCCCACACTGCAGCAGCCCTGAGAGTCCTCCGGAAAGCTCCTGAGAGCTGTGCCATGGGCCAGCTTCAGGAGATGCCTCCAGGAGCTGCAGCTTCTCTTCCCACAGCCAGACAAGGACTGTTTGCAACGCTGGGAGGATTTCTCCTGTGCTGAGCCCGGAGTGAGCTGTGCTCTGTGCTCCCAGCCCAGGCTGAGCTGAAGGCCTGGGTGCCTCTGTGCTGTGCCCGGGCTGGCTGCAGGCAGTGCCCCAGCCCTGCTGGGCTGTGCACAGGAGCTGCTCCTGGCCAGAGCTGTCTCTCTGCAGCGCTGCCGCTTGCCAGGAGCTGCCTCTGTGCCAGGAGCCCGGCCCAGCTCAGCAGCACAGACACAGCACAAGCACTTTCATGACCCTCTCGGGCCTTGCTGCTGAGGCCCTCAACATCAGGCCCTCACAGGGACTTGCAGAAACCTCTCAAGAATTCAAGTCAGAATGGAACTGCAAAGTTTCTTGAAGTTTTAATGGGTCCCAGTGAGGGACAGGAGTGAGAAAGTGTCCCCAGGCTGCAGTCAGAGCAGAGAACTGGAGGCAGGGATGCCAGGAGGGGACAAAGAGAAGCCAAGTCTTGGTGCCCTGGGGCACAGCAGCATCTGTGCCAGCAAGGGCTGTGAGGAGACACCTTGTCCTGAGGCCCTGGGGCCTCCTGGCACAGCCCCAGCAAGGCTGGGCACTGTCACCCCCTTGTGCTGCCCTCAGCATCCCCCCCACATCCCAGTGGCCTCAGGGATCTGCTGCAAGGAGTCCCTGGGGAGCCTTGCTCAGGAATGGCCCTGGGGGGCTCCTCAATGCTCCCAGGGACTGCAGCTTTTTCCAAGCACTTTGCCTTTTGCCTGGGACTCTCTGAGAGCTTCCTGCAATCCTGGCCTCCAATTATCTGCCCTAATGAGTCCCTGGAGATTCTTTGTCAGTAACAACACTCACTGGGGCTCATTAATGCTTCAGGGTACTAAAGTTTTTTTAAAGTACTTGGTGCTTTCCTTTCCACACTGACTCTCTGAGAAGTTTGTGCAATCATGGCCTCCAATTATCTCCTTTAACGAGTCCCTTGAGAGCTTTGCATTGACACTCAGTGGGGCTCATTAATGCTCTGAGATACTCCAGGTTTTGAAGGTACTTTGGATTTTCCTTCCCACACGGAGTCTCTGAGAGGTTTTTGTGCAATCCTGGCCTCCAATTCTCTCCTCCAAGGAGTCCATGAGGAGCCTGTGTTGGGCATGGACCTGAGTGGGACCCATCAATGCCTCGAGACACTTTGGGTGTTTCCCCTGCCTTTGACTCCTGGAAAGGTTTGTGCAATCTCCTCTCAGGCCCTGAGCTTCAAGGCCTCAGCCCCAAATGCACCACAGGGCTCATTAGGATCAAACAAGTCCTGACAAACCCTGGCTCTTCCTTGATGTCCCTCTGCTCTGGTGCAGTTCATTAGGAAGGTTTCCTACTGCAGTTATGGAGAAATATTTCAAAGAGCTTCTCAGAAATATGCAGTCCTATTTTAAAAGGTGTATTTTATTGCTGTTCTCTTTAGAGCAGAGGTGATTGCAGCATTCGGTGACTGATACTGATCCAGGGTCTCTCCTAAGGAGGTCTGGCCTGGTCAGAAAAGCTGTGCCTTGAGGTCTGACCCAGTGTGGACAACCCTGTTCCACATTCCCAACCCCACCCTGTCTCTCTTCACTCACCTGGGACCTGCTGTGCTTGGAGAACTGGCTGCACTCAGCCAAAGAGGGGTTTTTCTTTTTTTTGTGTGTGAAGCAATCTAAAACTCGTGAATTTCCCCAGTGAAAACAGCCACCCTCCTCAAGTGTGTGCCAAGCCCAAGCTGCCACCAAGGAGGTTCCCCGTCCCCAAGGCAGAACCCTGCAAGGAATGTTTCACACCTTTGGGCTCCAAGGTTCCACGAGGCCCTGCTGTGTCACAAAGGCCCCTTGCTTCCAGTGGCCCCACAGTGTCACAGGGGTCTCCTTTTTCCTGCAGCAACCAGCACAAACCCCACTGCCAGGGCCAAATGCCTGGGAAGAAGGAGCAAGGGGGGACATTTGGAGGGATGGATTTTGTCTTCCCAGGTGCCAGGGACGTGGGGTGGGGCCCTGCTGTCCTGGAGATGGCTGAACACCGGCCTGCCCATGGGAAGGGGTAAGAGACAACAACCTCTGTCCATGGAACTACAACAGCAGAGAGCTCAGGCAGGAGGCCGGGTTTGAAAGGCTCTCACCAGCACAGGAAAGGTCAGTCTAGGACATTTTATTGAAAGCTGACATGTCAGGGCATTCCTTTCTACAGACATGGACCGGCTCTAAAAGCGGAACAAAACAGCGGCGTGAGGCACAGCACAAAGAAGCAGCGGGCCGATCCCTTTACAAAGTGCCCTGGCAGTGCCATTTCCCGAGCGATCCTCAGCAGCCCGGGCTGCAAACAAACCCCGCTCAGGCGAGCCCAGGATCCGCAGCCAGCGCTGAGCAGCGGCTCGAGCCCAGCAGGGCCTTGGAGGAGGCGGGGGCGAGCCCCGGGCCGGCTTCCAGAGGGGCTGCGGGGCTGGGGGCGATGGCGCCGAGCGCCCTGCCCGTGTCCCCCTCGGCTCTGCGGCGCCACGGGGACAGAGCCCGGGGCCGGGGCTCGGTCCCTGCTGCCACAAGGGCGCTGCCGAGGGCTCCCCGCCCGCCGGGGCCGGGGCGGCGCTGAGGGAGCGGCGCCGCCATTGCTGCCGCCCTCAGGGGCTCTGAGGGGAGCGCGGCTCCCGCCAGCCCCGCTCGGCTGCGGGGAGGGACAGAGACAGGAAAGACAGAGAGTAAAGAGAGCGAGAGATTCAAGAGAGAATAAAGAGAGAGAAAAACAGAGAGAATAAAGACAGAGTAAAGAGAAAAAAAATAGAGAATAAAGACAGAGTAAAGAGAAAAAAAATAAAGACAGAAAGAATAAAGAGAGTGAGTGAAGAGAGAGAGAATCAAGAGACATGGAATAAAGACAGAAAGAAAGACAGAGAGAGTAAAGGGAGAGAAAATAAAGACAGAGAAAATAAAGACAGAATTAAGAGAGCGAGAATAAAGGGAGAGAGTAAAGTGCAGTGGCCGACTGACCCGTGGTGCAGGGGACAGAGAGAGCTCTTGCTAAGACAGTCTCTGGTGCCAAAGGCTGATCGGTTCTAGGGAGGGAAAGGGGCCTCTCCCAGGGCTCCTGCTCGCTTGTGCTGATGTACCCCAGCTCTAATTCCCTGGCTGGCTGCCGGCCCCTACCCCTCGTCACTGCCCCAGAGTTCTCCTGTTGGTCCCCGCTCCCTGATCCCGCCTTTTCCCCGGCCCCGGGAAAAGCCCTGAGCTCGCCATTGCTCTGGTATTTGCCCCTGCTGCCTTCGACAGTGAAGGTGCAATAAATGCTCCTGCCGGAATGCGAGCAAATCTCCTTCCTGACTCCTTGCTACTGACTGTAATCCTGAACCTGCCCGGGCACCTGTGGGGGCACGCGGGACCCACGGAGCCCGGCGGGAACGGTACTGGAATCCTTCCTGGAATGTATCCTGGAATGTATCCTGGAATCCTTCCTGGAATGTATCCTGGAATCCTTCCTGGAATGTATCCTGGAATCCTTCCTCCCTTCCTGAAAATTCTTCCTGGACTCCTTCCTTCCTGGAATTATTCCTGGAATCCTTCTTGGAATCCTTCCTTTTTTCCTGGAAACTTTCTTTCCTGGAATCCTTTTTGGAATCCTTCCTGGAATGTTTCCTGGAATCCTCCCTTGAATCCTTCCTTCCTGGAATTTTTCCTGGAATCCTCCCTTCCTGGAATTCTTCCTGGAATCCTTCCTTCCTGGAATTTTTCCTGGAGTCCTTCCTGGAATCCTTCCTTCCTTGAATCCTTCCTGGAATCCTTCCTTCTTGGAATTTTTCCTGGAATCCGTCCTGGAATCCTTCCTTCCTTCCTGGAATCCTTCCTTCCTTCCTGGAATTTTTCCTGGAATCCATCCTTACTAGAGGTATTCCTGGAATCCATCCCAGGATCCTTCCTGGAATCCTTCCCGGAATCATGCCTGGAATCCTTCCTGGAATTACTCCTTTCTTCCTGGAATCATTCCTTCCTGGAATCATTCCTTCCTGGAATCCTTCCTCGAATCATTCCTTCCTCGAACTATTCCTGGAATCCTTTGCAGAATCCTTCCTTCCTTCCTTCCTTCCTTCATTCCTTCCTTCCTTCCTTCCGTCCGTCCGTCACACCCCACTGAAGGGGTGCAAAGCACCAGGATCCCCTCCCAGTTGGGCTCCCCTCACCCTCCCAAAATCTGGGGACTTCACCTCAGCCCCCCAAATTGCGGGGGATTTACAACACCTTCCCCACATTCACTGCAACTTCCCAGAAGCCGCTTAGAGGCCCCACAATTGTGAAAAAGCAGCAGGAGCCTGCCCAAAAGCAGCTCCTGCTTTCCCTCCCTGCAGTGCCCCACTCCAAGTGCCCAAACCACCCCATCCCTGCCAAACTTCATCCCAGCCCCACAATGCCATCCCCATCCACCCACCCATCCCACCCACCCACCACCCACCCACCCACCCACCCATCCCATCCCATCCCATCCCATCCCATCCCATCCCATCCCATCCCATCCCATCCCATCCCACCCTTCCTGGACACCAATTCCCCTTCTGTGCTTCCTGACTCCCCACGGGCGGGGGTTGGGGCTGACGGATCAAGGCCATTTGGGGCTGGCATCGAGACATGGGGGTTGGCATTGAGTTTATTGGAGGCACCTGCTCAATCCTTCCATCCCAAATGGGAGCTTGGAACCTCTCCTCAGGCCTTGCTGTGGCCCTGGGCTCACCTCAAGTCCCAAAGTGAGAGCTGGCCAAGGAAAGCTCCTGGCTCAGGGTCACCTTTCCTGCTCGGCCAGACCCCCCGAGGGGCCCAGCAGCAGCAGAGAATTCCAGCACAGCCCCGGCACGGGCAGGGCGGCCCTGGGCGGGCTGCGGGAGCGGCAGCGGCTGAGCTCAGAGCAGCTGAGCCCAGGGGCTGCTGGCCAAGGCCGAGGCCGAGCGAGCATTTCTCAGCTCGCAGGGCGGCCTGCAAAGGGGCTGGGGGGGATCATTCACCCCTCAGTGCGGTCCCAGTGGCTCCCAGTATTTCCATGTCCCTGCTCCCAGCGCTGCTCCCAGCCCTGATCCGTGGGCATGGGAATGTCCCGCTCCCTTCCCGGGGCAGGCTCACACCTGAGCCAGGGGTGCAGGGCAGGACCTTGCCCTGAGCCCAAGCCCTGTGGCCCCTGCAGGATCTGCTTCCCATCGGCCTCTTCCTGCTGCGGCCCCAAGCCCAGCTCGGTGCTGAACCAAGGGCGCTGGGCCGGGGTCATCCCCCGGCGGGGGCTGCGCACCCCCTCTGCCCCCTCCCCAAATTCCCTCCCGGGGGCAGCAGGGGCTGGGGCAGGAGCCCTGTGGGCAGGGAAAAGGGGGTGACACCGGCATGGGGGGTCACACACGCTCTGGGGGGGACACACACGGCCCCTGGGGACCCCCCTCACCTTCTCCTGCAGCGCCAGGAGGATGAACCCCAACATGGAGCCCCCAAACCCCAGCAGCATCTTGGGGGTGGGGTCTGGTGGCACCTTTGGGGGTCTGGGGGGTCACAAGAACCCCAAAACCCCTTCCCAGCCCCACAGCCACTCCCAGACCCCTCAAACCACCCCACAGCTCCAAACCAGAAACGCTCCCAACCCCTCCCTGCGACATAAATGACTCCAAGAACCACCCAAATTCTCTCCAAGCCACACAGCCCTGCCCAGCACCATAAGACTCCCTCAAAGACCACCACAAAAGCCCCCTCCAAGCACCACAAATGGCCCTCAAGAGTGAAGAAGTCCCTCCCAATCTCCCCAGGAGCCCCTAAACCCTCCAGTGACCAGGACAGGTTGGTGGACAGGAACATCCACAGCCCAGAACAGCTCGGGCACTTCAGCAGCGATTTGGGCACTTTGGGGGGAACACCCCCAGATGGGCAGATCCAGGCCAGGGACTGGGACAGACAACCGGAATTCCTGGAGAACAGACGGGCTCAGGTGGACACATTCTGCCACCACGATTGTGATACTGTGGCCCCAATCTGCTTGGCTTCCCAGCCCCACAAACACCTGAATCCTCCAAAATATTCCTCTGAAGCCCAAATTCATCCCCAAATTCCAGGAAAATGGTGCAGCGACAGATAACTTTGTTGATTTCTTAATTTTTTCCCCAATTTTGGTAGTTTCAACAGCATTTACACAAAAATTACTTAGGTTTGAAAAGACCTCCAAGATCATCCAGCAGTGCTTGATGCCACCAGAAGAAACAATCGGACAGAGCAGGCGAAGCTTTTTAGACTGTAAAGTTAAAACATCGGCTCTTCCCAATGGATTTCCAACGTTGATCTGAGTCCCCATGGATGTTCCTGCCCCTGCCTTCACCCAAGTGCCTATGGGGATCCAGGAGGACGTGGAGAGCACCTGCCTGGGGTCTTCCCAACCTGCATCACAGGGAATGTGGGTCAGCAGGGCTCTTCCCAATGTGGTTCCTCTGATGGGGGATGAAGTTGGAGCAGAGGATGAAGCTCTTCCTGCACTCGGGGCACTCTCAGGGCTGCCCTTACTGGTGCCTCCGTTGGTGTTGGGTCAAGTGAGAGCTGCGGGAGAAGCTCTTCCCACACTGGGGACACTCGTAGGGCCTCTCCCCTGTGTGGATGCGCCGGTGGATGACGAGGTGGGAGTTGTACCTGAATCCCTTCCTGCAGTCGGGGCAGCGGAAGGGCCTCTCCTCTGTGTGAATCCACTGGTGCCGGAGGAGACTAGAGCTGGTCTGAAACCTCTTCCCACACTCAGGACACTCGTAGGGCCTCTCCCCAGTGTGGATCCTCTGGTGATGAATCAGGCTGGAGCTCTGTGAGAAGCTCTTCCCACATTCCCCACACTCGTAGGGCCTCTCCCCAGTGTGGATCCTCTGGTGGCGGTGCAGGTCACAGCTGCGGCTGAAGCTCTTCCCACATTCCCCACACTTGTGGGGCTTCTCCCCATCATGAAGCTGCTCATGAACCACCAGGTCCGAGCTCTGGCTGCATCTCCGGCCGCCTTCCCGGCACAGGGTGGGTCTTTCCTCCTCAGAGCTCCCTGGGCTGGGTTTGCAGCCCCTCCTCCTGAGGGATCTCTGGGGCTTTTCCTCCCCGTTGGATTCCTGCGCCATGGAGCCGCTCAAAACGGCCTCTTCCACCAGGTTCTGCTGCGGGGATTTGTCCTCCCTGGGCTCCGTCCTCAGCTCCTTGTCTGGGGCAGGAAGGACAAGGAGAGGATGGGATTTGCCTCCGTGCCACAGGGAAGGGGAAGGAGATCCCCCCAGTGCGTCCCCGGCAGGACGGCGTCGGCAGCGGGGTTGTCCTGCAGCCGGGGGCGATGCTGGGCTGGGAGATGGAGCAGGAGAGAGGGGGAAAGGGGCACTGACTTCCTCCTCACCTGCCTGGGGCTCCCAGGGCATCTTCCTCTTCCTCACAGCCTCCTCCTCCATCCAGCCAAGGTCTCGGAATAGGAAATCCTGGTTTGGGGGGAAAACAAGGGATGAGCATGTTGAATTTGAGGTTCCCTCTGCCCAAATCCATCTCTGGAAGCCACTGGGCATTGTGTAAAACCTGGCCATTCATAAAAACCTCCCAGACACCAAGATTCAGCCCTGAAAAAGCCTCCCAGGAGTTCCCCATCTCTGGTCTCTCCCCTTTGGTGTTCAGGGGCTCCCCCCTGTCCCAGCTGCTGGGGTCACACTTGTATTGGGGGTCCCCCACCTACTTGGTCCCTGCCCTCCCCAGGCTGCTGGGAGTCCCAGGAAGCTGAAAAGTTCCCCCTCTTCTGTCTCCCCACTTAGGGATGCTGGGGGTTTTGGGGGTCCAAGGGGTCCCTTCTCCCCTTATTCTCTGCTTTGGGGTGCAGGGGGTCCAAGGAGTTCCCCCCTCACTCTCTCCAGGCTGTTGAGGGTCCCACGAATGGCGGCGCTCCCCCCTCTCTGGGCTCCCCACTTTGGGCTCCTGGGGGTCACAGGGGTTCGCTCCTCCAGACTGCCGGGGCTCCCCTGGTCCCGGTATTGCCCCTCTCTGCTCTCCCCATTCTCGGCTTTGGAGTTCTGCAAGATCCAAAAATCCCCCCAAAAAGCACCAGCCCAGGAACTCCCCAGGATATTTGGGCTAAGCTCCCCCTCCCCCATCACCTGTGGGATGGGGAGGTCGATGCTCCTTGGGGTGAGGGGCCTGCAAATTCTGGGAGCACTGCACCCAGGAGCTTCCTCCTCTTCCTCCTCCTTCTTCTCGTCTTCCTCCATCCATCCTCCTCCTTCTCTGCCCTAATCTCACCTCCTGCTCCTCCTCTCTTCATCCTTTCTCCCACTCCTTTTTCCCCCCTTCTCCTCTTCCATCCCTCCTCCTCCTCCCCTCTTCCCCCAAACCCCTCACACCCCACGGGAGGAATGGGAATGGAGCCAGGACAGGTCAGGATGGGCAGTGCAGGGCTCTGGGCTGCTCCCACCCACTGGGGGGAACCTGGCCAAGGGAAAAGATGCCAAATTGGTGGGTGGAGATAAAAATTTGGTGTCATGGTCACTCCCACCCCTTTGGGCTCATCTCAGGATGGAGATTTTGGAATGGAGAATGCAGAGATTGATGGCAGATCCCAAGGAATTTTAGAGGCAGGATGAGGGCTGCTGAGAGCCCCTTGTTGGGGTGGGTCAGGCTGGAGACCCCATAGTGTTCCCAGGGCCTCGGGATGGAGAGTTGTCACCACCTTCTGCTTCAGGTGCTGGTTCTGGGGGAACCTCGGCTCCTTGGGGCTCTTCCTGCAGCCCAGAACTTGCAGGGACCCTCCTCCAGGTGGCTCCTACGGGTGTTCCAGGGGCTGGGGGCTCACGGTGAAGCCCTTCCCATAGTCTGGGCATCCATAGGGGCTCCCAGTGTGGATCCCCTGGTGCCTGGTGAGGTTGGGGCTCCCACCAAAGCTTTTCCTGCACTCCTGGCCCAGGTAGGGTCTCTCTCCTCTGAGATGGGACCTCTGGGCAAAGCTTGGGCAGACACAGGACTCCTCCCCGACTTGGATACTGCACTGTGAGATGAGCTCTGTGCTCTGGCCAAAGCTGTTCCCACAGGCGATCAGTCCCTTGCCATGAGGGCAACTCTGGGGTTCCCCACAGCCCTCCCACTTCATGTGGAGATCCCACCCCCCATTTTTGCCCCTCCTCCACCCTTTTCCCATTACCCCCCAATCCTCATCCCCCAACCGACCCCACTAAGCTGAAGGATCCCACTCCCTTTTCCCTCCCTCTGCCCCCCATCCCCCTCCTTTCTCATCTTCCCCCAAAGCCTCAGTGCCCCAAGGACTTGGTTTGGGGCTGTTATAAATGAATTATTCATGCTCGAATATAAAATACCAAGCTATGTATAAAAGTTAAAATATAACAAATATAAGATGTAAATAAAAGACTGGTCTCGGGAAATTGTAACCTTCACAAGGGGGGAACCAAGTTGAAAAACTGGTTTTAGGAAAAATGCAGTCCTGCGAGCTGGCCTTCAGGGACAAAAGGCCCATCAAGGGAGAAATTGAGGCGCCTCCTAGCATTTGCACCTTCGAGGAGAACTTCTCGGAAGGCTGATCAAAATCTATGGAAAATTTCTTCCTGAGAGTGGCCGATTAACAACCTGCGAAAACTCCCCTCCCAGATGCAAGGTGCTAACGACGGGATCTGGAACCAAGATATGGAACATCACTGCCCATCAGATACTATCCTCCGGTGATGGGACATTCATCAGAAGCAGGATGTGTTTTGTTTTTCCCTACACCGTGAATAACATGCTTTATGTGTATGCTGATGGACAAGAATGAGATCATGGATCCGGACCCCGAGAAAAAACTGTATAAAAATCGGCTCCCGGGACCAGTAGTTGTGAACAAAGGGAGGTCTGATGCGATAAAGGTCAGACCTGCGTTCACCCAGTGCCAACCCCGGCCTTGGCTCTGATCCCTTTTTCGATCGTGGCTTTGCGTGTTTGTATTTTCGAACACGTAATAAATTTTATATCTGTTTTATATTTAATTGGCGTATGCTATTTATTACAGATTTGGTGACCCCGACGTGATGCGATTCTGGTGTCACGGACCCCTGTCTTCGCTCAGAAGGCGCCCCCGCTGATTTTAGTGGGCTGACGAGACAAGGGACTCCGTGAAACAGTCGTATCACCGAACACAAAATTTTAAACTTGCCACGTATCGAGAAGGAAGAAAAAGAGCTCTCAGCGAACTCATTGGAGACCAGGAGGCATCTCCGAAGCCGCGGCTAGTTAGTTCCGCTTATAAAATTCTACGTGCACGAAGAGCCCACGCAGGAAAAAGAACCGTAAGTATCGCGTGGTTGAGCGAGGTGTGATTGAGCGTGTGTGAGACGTGAAATTGTTCACGAAGTGAGTGCGGACCCCAAGATCGCAGTTCCTCGGTCCCGCGAGGGAAGAGGTCGGTCACGGGGGAAGCGAAAGGCTTAAAGGAAGAGGGGGGGTGAAAAGAAACCCTAGTGGCAACACGTCAAGCCCGAGCTCTTAAAGACTCGGGGGATCGATCACGGGGAGACCAGAAAGGGAAGGGTACGTTCCTTAGGAGTTCGGGAAATTGGTAAACCTTCTGGTCTCGGACTGAAACATGTCCAGAATACATTAACGACGAGAGCTACTACCAGCGGAAAACCTCCAGAACGGTTCTCCGCGGGGCCAGTAAACTGGTAGTGTAAAAAAAAAAACGGTACCGATACCAGCTGAAAAACACCTCCGGGACGATTATCCCCGCGAGGTTAGTAAACTGGTAAATTGAAAAATATCCAAAGTATAGCTAAAGGAACCCTGCGCAGAGAAGAAGAAGAAAAAAGGTAAGTCAAGCTAGCTAAAGAAAAATGGGACAGAAAAAGAGTAAAATCCAAAAAACCCCTCAGAAAAAATCCCGGGGAGAAATTAAAAAAAGCATTCCAGAAATCCCCCGGGATAGTCCCCTGGGGTGGTTACTGGAACACTGGGAGGATTGTCCAGATCGAGTTATAAAATCAAAAGAAAAAATGATCCATTACTGCATTGAAATTTGGGGAGGAAAAGAAATTAGAGATCACCTT
Source organism: Monarcha castaneiventris obscurior (assembly GCA_026261815.1). Lineage (NCBI taxonomy): Eukaryota > Metazoa > Chordata > Aves > Passeriformes > Monarchidae > Monarcha > Monarcha castaneiventris. The sequence continues at coordinate 24,651 of JAMPIT010000876.1, forward strand.
ATGTGGCCTACATTCGGCACATTTGAGAAATGGACGTGCCGAGCCTTAAGAAACTATGTGGGCTCACGCAGTAATGAGGAACAAGAATATGCGAAAATCTGGGAACACGCCAGAACAGGACTCTTCACAGTAAAGACCCGAGAGAGTCCTGCAACCAAAAGCGTATCTTGGGACCCCTTAGACCACTTACCTCCCCCGTATATAGTTCCCCAACAGCACCCCGTAATCCCAAATGCACCTCAGATAGATATACCAGCAGCAGCCGCGGCAGCAGCAGCAGCCGCGCCACCAGAACCGGCTCCGATTACGCAGGTTGTTCCCCAGCTTCCAACAAACCCTTTCCTGCTACCCACAGAAAACGAAAAGCAGGCGGTTGTTGCTAAGGTAAGTGACCCTCCTCTAGCTAGTAGAACACGATTGCAAACCAGAAAACTGTCCGATAAGTCCGGAGAGGGCAGTGACGGAGCCTCTAATCTCTTGCCTTTGAGACAAGTACCCACTGCTCCGGGGGTTATCGGGTACATAAATATACCCATTAATACCGGAGATGTAAGGGCATTTAAGAAGGAAATGGGGAGATTAATGGACGATCCACTGGGGGTGGCAGACAGACTGGATGAATTTCTGGGAACTAGCATATATTCTTATGAAGATATTGGTGCAATTCTGAGGTCTCTGTTCAATGCTGAGGAACGTGAAATGATAAAGCGGGCTGGGATACGGGATTGGGAACGGAGAAATCCACAAGGGACCCCAGGAGATCAGAAATGGCCAAATCAAGACCCTGGGTGGGACCCACAAACAGAGGGAGGGAGACGAAATATGATTGACCTAAGAAACATCGTTATACAGGGGGTCAGAGATGCGGTGCCTAGAGGGCAGAATATGAGTAAAGTACTCGGGGAGTGTCAAGGTAAAGACGAGACACCTACCGAGTGGCTCGAAAGGTTAAGGCGAAATTTGCAAATGTATTCGGGGACAGACCCCTCTTCACTAGTGGGGGAAGTCTTACTTAAAACCCAATTTGTTGCAAAATCTTGGGAAGATATTCGAAAGAAATTGGAAAAAATAGACAATTGGCAAGAAAAAGAATTACAAGAACTCCTTCGAGAAGCCCAGCGCATTTACATGCGAAGGGACGAGGAGAAACAAAAGGCACAAGCTAAAGTTTTAGTAGCGGCGGTTCGGGAAGCCCAGAGGCAAGAACTGCCTGGAAGTGCGGCTAGCCCGGCACAAAATGTAACACCTCGGAAGAAAACTCCCTTCCACCAAAAGCAATATATTGAGAATCAAAGAGCCCTCCTAGAATGTAATTATTGTAAAAAGAAAGGACATTCGAGAAAGGAGTGCAGGAAGAGATTGAGAGATGAAAAGGTATTTCAAACCGATTAGGGGTGTCAGGGGCTCTTTAGCTTAGGGTCTATAACATCAAAAGAGCCCTTGATAAAACTAAAGTTGGGACCCTCGAAACAAGAATTAATGTTTTTAGTAGATTCTGGTGCTGAACGAAGCACAGTTCAGCAGTTGCCCTCGGGGTGCTTTAAGAGTAATGAAACTTTGATGGTAATTGGTGCTAAAGGGGAACCATTTAAAGTACCTATTATTAAAGATGTTGAAATAGAATCCGAAATAAAGTCATGTGTTGGTAACTTGCTTTTAGTGGAAGAAGCAGATTATAACTTGTTGGGTAGAGATCTGATGATAATTTTGGAAATCAGTTTAATTGTACAAGAAGCACGGCTGGTGGTAAGTTTATATAAATTAACTATAGAAGATGAGAAAGAAATAAATCCAAAGGTTTGGTATACTCAGGGGGAGGTTGGTAAAATAGAAATGACACCGATTCATATTGAAATAGAAAAACCAGAAGAACCCATCAGAATAAAACAATATCCAATCCCAATGGAGGGTCGGAAGGGATTAAAACCGATTATAGATAACCTTATCTCCCAAGGAACATTGGAACCATGCATGTCCAGATATAACACTCCTATCTTAGCGGTATTAAAACCTGATGGGAACTATCGGCTTGTACAAGATCTAAGGGCAGTAAATGCCAGAACCAGAACCCTGTTTCCCACGGTCCAAAACCCATATACGTTACTAAGTAACATCTCTCCTGAGGATGTCTGGTATAGTGTAATTGACTTAAAAGATGCATTTTGGGCTTGCCCTCTAGCTGAGGAAAGCCGGGACTATTTTGCTTTTCAATGGGAGGACCCAGAAACAAATAGAAAACAACAATTAAGGTGGACTTCATTACCCCAAGGGTTCGTGGATTCTCCAAATTTATTTGGACAAGCTTTAGAACAATTATTAAGCCAGTTTGAACCCATAGAGGGAACTAAATTGCTTCAATATGTAGATGATCTTTTACTGGCTGGTCAATCCGAAATGGGAGTGAGAAGAACTACCATAAAATTGTTAAACTTCCTGGGAGATAAAGGTTTAAAGGTTTCAAAATCCAAATTACAATTTACAGAACCGGAGGTTAAATACCTTGGACACTGGTTAACAAAAGGGAGGAAGAAGCTAGACTCCGAAAGGGTAACAGGTATTGTGACTTTGCCATCTCCCAGCTCAAAAAGGGAGATCAGGCAGGTGTTAGGACTGGTTGGTTATTGTCGACAGTGGATTGAAAATTACAGTGAGAAGGTAAAATTCTTATATGAAAAGTTAACAATGGATCGGATAAAATGGACAGAACAGGATGAAGAGAAGTTTAAACAGCTCAAGGAGGCGCTAATAACAGCTCCTGTTTTAAGCCTCCCCGATGTAAAAAGACAGTTTCAGCTGTTTGTTGATGTGAGTAATCATACTGCCTATGGTGTTTTAACTCAAGATTGGGCTGGTGCAAAGAAACCCGTGGGCTATATATCCAAACTACTGGACCCTGTAAGCAGGGGATGGCCCACGTGCTTACAAGCCATAGTGGCAGTAGCATTGTTAGTAGAAGAAGCTAAGAAAATAACCTTTGGGGCACCTCTGGTGTTTTTTACTCCCCATAGTGTAAGAAATCTATTACAACAAAAAGCGGAAAAATGGCTTACTGATGCACGATTACTAAAATATGAAGCTATGTTGGTTCATTCGCATGAATTAGAGTTGCGAATAACTGGTGCACAGAATCCAGCACAATTCTTATTTGGGGGTATTTCAGAAATACCCACACATGATTGTGCTGAGATTGTTACTCTTCAAACTAAGATCAGACCGGATTTAGAGGAAGAAGAATTGAGTGAAGGAGAAAAATGGTTTGTCGATGGCTCGGCAAGAGTAATAGATGGGAAAAGAAAGTCAGGTTATGCTATAGTAGACGGTAAGACAGGACAGGTGGTTGAATCAGGACCACTAGACCCTAGCTGGTCAGCCCAGGCGTGTGAGTTGTATGCAGTCTTGCGGGCATTACAGGGGTTAAAAGAAAAGAAAGGAACAATATACACAGATTCGAAATATGCCTTCGGGGTGGTGCATACTTTTGGGAAGATTTGGGAAGAAAGGGGGTTAATTAACACCCGAGGAAAAAGCCTGATTCATGGTGAGATTATAAAGAGGATCTTAGAAGCGATCAGGGAACCAACTGAAATAGCAGTAGTTCATGTAAGAGGACACCAATCAGGATTACAGTTTCAAACTAGGGGAAATAATTTAGCTGACAGAGAAGCTAAAAATACAGCTCTCATGACGGTAAGTACACCCAGAATAGGGGAACCCGAAACACCTGAATATCCCTCCAATCCATCAGATAAAGAAATAGAGTTTTTTCAAAAGCTTGGAGCAACTTTAGAAAACGGTAAGTGGAAACTCCCAGATGGGAGAGAACTTATTTCAAAGGAATATGGTAGAAAAATTTTAAAAAGATTACACCTCCAGACTCACTGGGGAACCAAAGCATTAGCAGAACAATTTCTAAAATTCTTTGGATGCAAAGGGGTATATGAATTGGCTAATCAAGAAGTGCAAGGATGTATAATATGTCAAAAGATAAATCGAAAAGTCTCCCGAAAAGCTATATTGGGAAGTCGACCAGTAGCTTATCGTCCTTTTGAAAGGATCCAAATCGATTTCACTGACTTACCAAAAGTTGGGAGATACCAAAATTTATTAGTAATCGTTGATAAATTAACACACTGGGTTGAGGCTTTTCCAACTATAAGGGCTACTGCCCGAACAGTATCTAAGATACTGTTAGAAGAAATTATACCCAGATATGGAATAATAACTGTCATTGATTCAGATCAAGGGACACATTTTACTTCGAAAATTATAAAACAACTATCAGAAGCATTAGGAATCAGGTGGGAGTACCATACACCCTGCCACCCTCAGAGTTCTGGACAGGTAGAGAGAATGAATCAAACCTTAAAGGCACAATTGTCAAAATTAATGTTAGAAACTCGGATGTCATGGGTAAGATGCCTTCCCCTCGCTTTATTAAACATCCGCACTATGCCCCATTCAGAATCTGGACTTTCTCCATTTGAATTATTATATGGGATGCCTTATAAACACGGTATGCCTATAGGACATCCTGGAATAGAAGATACACAAATACAACCTTATCTTACGGCAATAAGCCAGAATTTGCAAGAATTAAGGAAATATGGGTTAATATCACAAGGCATACCCTTAGGTTTTGCTATCCATAAAATACAACCGGGAGATAAAGTGCTAATAAAATCATGGAAAGGGAGTCTACTAACACCTCATTGGGAAGGTCCCTTTCTCGTTCTCCTCACTACAGACTCCTCGATACGTACTGCTGAGAAGGGCTGGACGCACGTTTCTCGAGTAAAGAAGACCGAAATCCAGCAGGAACCCCCTAACTGGAAAGTGACCTCTCCTCCAGGGGAACTAAAGATAAAGCTGCGTCGTCCTAACAAATGAGCCTTCTAAGTCAGATAAGTTGTAATATCGAGAATTGCAATTGTTATCCTTTCATCACTTTTAAGTGCAAATATTGTAAAGATCTTTGGGTGGTCCACTGTAGCAGGGGCTATCCACCAAGGGCATTGTGTACAAAGTGTTTAGAAGAGGAACTAAAGCTGACTAGTCTGGTATTACGTCTTGCTACAAATTTGGGGATAATTGAATTTGACTCATACGAGTGGATTCGACTGTTTAAGAAAGGGTTAAGGGGAGAATTAGAATCGAGGGCTGAAGTTCTAAATATCGAGTGCCGGAGATTAAATAAAGTACCCTGCAGTGCGGACACAATAAAACTCTCCCGTTGGGAAACATTTAAAAGGAGATACGCTGCCCGGGCTGACATCAGGGGTCCGGAAGAATACGCCTGCTGCCGTGAAGATGGCTTACCCCGCCGCTGGCGGCAACCCAGCGGGCGGAGGCGTCGGCAGAGGAGTACACCTATGGGGGCCCCTGATGATCCTGAACCTGGCCATCTATCAGGTAACCAGCCCGACATTTGAAAGTGCTAATCCAAAAATAAGAAAAAACCTCAAAATTGAATGCGAAACATGTAGGCAGTATCTCCTGGAGAAACAGGGTGTTTCCCTCGGTCACACTAATAATTGTGAAACCGAAAAATCAGGCAGGTACTGTGAAATAAACGGCACTCGATATGGGATTTGCAAATCAGAAAATGTAATAAATTGTGAACCTTGGCAAGCAAGACCTAAGAACCGTCAGTCAAAGCTCCTAGTTCACAGGAATAAAAATCTGAAAAGGGGAAAAAGAGACATTCATTTGAACCCTATACAAGAATGTAAATTATGTAATCAAACAGTATGGATTGGTGGGCAAAAGAAATCTATGTTTTTTGGATACCCTCGAGTTCACCCTCAGTGTTATGAGAGCTTGGGATTAGACATATGTAAAATGGAAGGGAAAACTTATTGGGTAGGACAAAATGTAAAGTATACTAGAAATATGATCTATAACCGCTATTTCAGCATGGGTACAAGTGAGGATCAAATATGTTCTCAATACGAAAAAACCTTCTGCTTTTTGAAAAATAAAGATGGGGTAGATCCTGACCACAGTATTAAGCAAATGTCCTTAGAGATGAAAAGGCAGGAATATGAAATGAGGAAAAGGAAATTGGAACAAGAAAGATTACAAGTATTAAGCAAACAGTACGACCAATTGGAAAAACAATATGATGAGGGAGGACTTCCTACCTCTAATCAAAATTTGTTCATTGACCTCATGCAAGAAATTGCTACTGAATTAGGATTATCAAATTGTTGGATCTGTGGTGGATTAAAATCGGCTGAAAAATGGCCTTGGAAAGGAGAAGGATTAACCCCCGAGCAACTCCTAAAATGGAATCAAGAAAAAACCTTTGTGTCTGCAAAAAGACCCGAGGGTTGGATCTTAGATAAAAGAGTAATCGGAATAATCTGTATCAGCCGAGAGGGTAATGGGTTCACTGATGTGGTGGGATATACACCCTGTATTTCCACCCTGGCAGTTAACTCACTTAATAAAAGTAAAATCTGGCAGCCTGAAAAACCAGCCGGATATTGGAGTCAGACAAAAAGCGAAAAATGCAAATGGAATGAAGATACAAAATTATGCTGGTACGAGAGTGCCGGGGCTAATCCTTTCCAATCCCTCGAAAATTTAAAAATCTATTGGAGTGAACCAGAAAACCAAAAATTAACATGGAATGCCCCAAATGGCATCTATTGGATATGTGGGAAAAAGGCCTATAGCACACTGCCCCGTAAATGGAAGGGTTCATGCACCCTAGGTATGATTCGGCCTTCATTCTTTACACTCCCAAAATCCGGGAGTAATCTCCTGGGGGCACCCTTATATGAGACTCTGAATAGACAGAAAAGAGAGATTAAAAAGGAGCTTCCGATAGCTGGAGGCGCTCAAAGGTGGGGAGAAGAAGAATGGCCTGCAGAATGAATTATAGAATACTATGGTCCTGCTACTTGGGCACAAGATGGAAGTTATGGATACCGAACCCCAGTGTATCTGCTAAACAGATTGATCAGGCTCCAAGCAGTGGTAGAAATTGTATCTAATCACACATCAGACGCTTTGGAACTCCTGGCAAAACAACACACTCAAATGAGGGCTTTTGTATACCAAAACAGAATTGCCCTAGACTATCTGTTAGCAGAAGAAGGGGGAGTTTGTGGAAAATTCAACGATTCAGAATGTTGTATTGAAATAAATGATTACGGAGAAACAATTAGGGGGCTAGCAGCAGAAATCAAAAAGGTTGCACACGTCCCGGTTCAAAAATGGAACTCTATCCTACAAGCATCTTGGTGGGACCGCTTGTTCGATGGAGCCTGGTGGAAAAAGGTGGTATTTTTCATCTTGTGTTCGGTAGCAGGAATAGTATTTGTGCCTTGTTTAATCCCTTGCTTTATCCGATTAATACACTCAGTAGTGCAAGGCATGCAAATATCAGCAATGCCTATAGATCCGGAGTTAGCAAGTGGAAAAGGGGGACTCCCTACTAACATCTCAAAAATCATGGAACTGCGAGAAAGCCAAGGGGAAGAGACTAGAGCAGCAGAAGCTCTAGTAAAATTCGAGGAGCAAATTAGAAATGGTAATAAAACTTTGAAACAACAATGTAATGAGTATGAATACTTGTAAAGATAGTTAAGAAAGTATATTCAAGCACGAATAAATGTTACCAATTAGAAAGAGGGGGGATTGTTATAAATGAATTATTCGTGCTCGAATATAAAATACCAAGCTATGTATAAAAGTTAAAATATAACAAATATAAGATGTAAATAAAAGACTGGTCTCGGGAAATTGTAACCTTCACAAGGGGGGAACCAAGTTGAAAAACTGGTTTTAGGAGAAAATGCAGTCCTGCGAGCTGGTCTTCAGGAACAAAAGGCCCATCAAGGGAGAAATTGAGGCGCCTCCTAGCATTTGCACCTTCGAGGAGAACTTCTCGGAAGGCTGATCAAATCTATGGAAAATTTCTTCCTGAGAGTGGCCGATTAACAACCTGCGAAAACTCCCCTCCCAGATGCAAGGTGCTAACGACGGGATCTGGAACCAAGATATGGAACATCACTGCCCATCAGATACTATCCTCCGGTGATGGGACATTCATCAGAAGCAGGATGTGTTTTGTTTTTCCCTACACCGTGAATAACATGCTTTATGTGTATGCTGATGGACAAGAATGAGATCATGGATCCGGACCCCGAGAAAAAACTGTATAAAAATCGGCTCCCGGGACCAGTAGTTGTGAACAGAGGGAGGTCTGATGCGATAGAGGTCAGACCTGCGTTCACCCAGCGCCAACCCCGGGCTTGGCTCTGATCCCTTTTCAATCGTGGTTTTTGCGTGTTTGTATTTTCGGACACGTAATAAATTTTATATCTGTTTTATATTTAATTGGCGTATGTTATTTATTACAGGGCTCTCAGTCCCCTCTCCCACTCCGTCTGGGGAGTCCGACCCCCTTTTCACTGCTCTCCCCCTCTTTCCGACGGCTCCCCCCTTTTCCAGCCCTGCCCTCAGCCCAGAGCTCCTGGCCCGCGGCCGGGGGGGCTCCCAGCAGCACCAGTGCCACCAGTACGGCCCCAGCTGCCCCCACACGCCCCATGCCCAGCGCCGGGCGGTGCCGACAGCCCCAAAGCAGCCGCGCTGTGCCCTGGGGGGTCCCCAAAGCGGCCCCGGCCCGCAAGGCCCTGGCAGCCCCAGGCCGGAGCAGTGCGGAGCGCGGGCGGGCGGCATCAGCCGTGCCCGGGCAGGGCCAGGCCCCGCGGGGCTCCCGCCCGCACTCGGCCCCGCCGGGACAGCGCGGCCATGGGGGCCCGGCCTGGCCGCCCCCACCTCCCCCTCCCCAAATTCCGCTCCCAAATGGGGGGCGCAGCTGGGTCCCAGAGCTGCCGGAGCCACGCGTCCCCCCGCTGCCAGCACCGCCCCCCTCAGCATTAGGGCTGCCCCAAAACTCCCTCACAGCTGCCCGATACCCCGCAAGCCCCGAAGGACTGCGGTCCCCCCGGCCTCAGCATCCCCAGCCTGCGGCTGCCTCATCCCAGGCCCCAGCCCACCCATCCCCCTCCCCCACACTTCATCCCACACCCCAATCCACATCCCACCCTTCCCGGGCCCATCCCGCCCCATCCCATTGCTCCCGGCAGCCGCCACCGGGACCCCCCAAAACCCCGCGGGCCGGGGACTCCCCAATATCCCCCAAGGGCCATTTGCGGCTCTCATTTGGAGTCCTGCAAGATCCAAACATCCGCCTCCCCCCGCCCCCCTAACAAAAAGCCTCCCGGGAACCAACAAAGATATTTGGGGCTCGGTGCTGGAGCCCTCCAAGGTCCAAAAATCCCCCCCTCCCAAAAACAACCCCAGGGACCGCCCAGGATATTTGAGGCGAGCTCCCCTCCCCGGTCACCTGCGGGTTTGGGGGAGCGATGCTCCCGGGGCCGAGAGCTGCGGACACAGAGAGCGATGGACGCACGTGGAGGCTCCTCTTCCTGCTTCCCTTTCTGCTCCTCCTCTTCCTCCCGCTTCTCCTCCTTTATCCCTCCTCTTCCTCCTGCTCCTGCTCCTCCATCCCTCCTCCCCCCTCTCTCCTCCTGCCCCTCCTCCTCCTCCTGTTATTTGTGGCTCCCATCCCGGCTCTGTCTGACACCAGCCCTGGGGCCGGCCCGTGCTCAGCAGCAGCAGCAGCAGCAGCAGCAGCAGCATCCTGTGCTCTGTCAGCGCTTCCTGCTCCTTAGGGAAGGCTTTGGGATTTCTCCCGGGCACAGACACTGAAGCTCGCCCCAAGCTGCCCCGCTCCCGTTGCTGTCCCCTCGGCGCTGGGCAGCTGCTGGCCCAGGGCGAGCAGAGACACAAAGGAAGCCAAGTGCAGCCCGGCTGCCCGGGCTGATGCAGACGAGCCCCAGGGCCGAGGTCCTGCAGAGCCCCACGGAGCCCTCGGCTCCTCCCTGGGAACGGGTTGTGCTGCGGCTGCCACAGCGGCCACAGCGAGTCCTGGAGCTGCCCCGGCGCCGCTGCTGCAGGACCCAGCTTCCACCTCCTGTGCCAGGCCCTGCCCAGGGGCCAGCGGATCCATGGGCTCCGTGCCCAGGGGGCAGACAAGAACCATGCATCGGATGCAGCCCCCGGGGACCTCGAGCAAATTGTGCAGCAACATCCAGAGCTCGACGGGACGTTTGCAAAGCTGCAGCCGGCAAAGTTCTGTGGCGCAGGAGAGCCGCCACGGGAAGAGGAGAAGAAAGAAATGAATTCGGGAGCTAAATTTTTAGCAATATAATATTGAACATTTATTAGTAGAACAAAGGCATATCACAGCGCTGGGGCCCTGGCAATATTGCCAGAGGCGCGCTCCATTCATTTTCCTGTGGACTTAAGTACTCTCTTCAACTGTTCCATATTCATTAATCCCAGAAAGTAATTTACACTTCACTCAGCTTTCCCCCTTCTCCCGTCCCTGCCCCTTCCCCCAGCTCGGCGCCGCTCCAGCCCTCTGGATAACTGCGGAATTGAAGACAGGCACCGCCCTCCGGTGCCTCCCCAGGCTCCAGCCTAATTTGGAGCTGACAGCTTCCTTGGGAGGTGAGAGTTTTGATGAGATAACAGACTTCCTGGCATGCATGCGGTTTATCTTCTTTGTTTCTCTAAGATGTCTTGGTTCCTGGCTCTGTAGTTTCTCAACTCAAAAGACATTTATTACCATGTGTTTATTAATACATTTCTTAACATATGACAGCTATTTCGAAATTACAGTTTACCGCGGATCCATTTGGTCCTGCGGCTGTGGTGATTTATTAAAACATGGATACGGATCTAATATCAATATCCACCTGAGACGGACAGAGACTCTCTAACTTGTTAGGGTTAGAAAGTGTCTGTTTATTCCAGCGCTGGGAAGCTGCAGGGATCGCTCCCGAACGTGCAGCGCCAAGGTTGCAATACAGAACTATTTATCTAAAACGGTAATGCACATTTAAAACACAAATACTTATTCATAGCATAGACACCTCCCATTCCCTGCTTCGTATGGAAACCAGCAAAAAGTCATTAAGCATGCGCAATTCTTGCAATGGAATTAGGTCGGTGGTCCTGAAAATGAGGAGGGGGCTGTCCTGATGAAGTAAGGCTGCTCTTCCTCACTTTGACCTCTTTTCCTCTCTGGTTTTTAACAATACACCTGACCTTGGAAGACTCCCAGTTCCCTCCTCTATTGCTTTTGAATAAGTTGCAGGTGGAAGAATTTGTAACTCTCTACGCCTTCTTTTAAATTTTTCCATCTAAGATTATTAATCACCTATTATAAACACAGCTAAACAAATATCAGATAATCAAAGCCTATCCTGTACTTAACTTCCTGACTAATCATTAATTTACTTAATCAACTCTAGGGAAGTTTTGTGTCTTCTCTTTATCTTTGTTAACTTCAGCAAAACTCGCTTTTATTTAAAATGTCTATATTTAAGTGTTCAAAAGAAACCCCTATGTTTCACAACTATTTGTCAAATGTATGTGGCCCAAGCTCTATCACCTATCAGAGAACAATTCCCTAACAGTTATTGCTATCACTATATGGATGATGTACTGACAGCATCTCCTTGCACACAGGATTTGCAAAACATACAGCCAGAGCTTTTAAGGCTCTGCACAAATATGGATTACAGATTGCACCTGAAAAAATCCAAACAGAAGCACCCTGGAAATATTTGGGATTGAAAATATTTGAATGCACCATATGCCCTCAATCTGTTCAGTTTGACACTACAGTGCATACTCTAAATGATGCACAGAAATTGTTAGGAACCATTAATTGGCTGCGTCCCTATTTAGGACTCACCACTGCACAATTTTCTCCTGTGTTCAATATATTAGCAGGAGACTCAGATTTAAATTCACCAAGACAGATGACCCCTGAGGCTCATCAGGCCTTAGATAAGGTGCAACAAACTATTTCCAATCCCAATGTGCACCCTGACATTGATGTCGTCGTTTCTGTTGTAATTCCAGAATTTCATCCAACAGGTATTATTGCACAATGGTCTGATCACTGGTCCCCTGACCCATTGCATATTCTAGAATGGATGTTTTTACCTCACAAACCTAAAAAAACCAGTCACTACAATTTTTTAATTGATTGCTCAGTTAATTGTTAAGTGTCTACACTGATGCCTGCAATTTGCTGCCAAAGGTCCTGCTAAATTTACTGTTCCTATTCAGCAAGATTATTTTGAATGGTCCTTGGCCAATAGTTCTGCACTGCAAAGTGCACTGCAGAGCTACACAGGACAAATTGATTACCATTTTCCCAGACATAAATTATTACAATCACTGAATAGCACCCCCCTATCAGCAAAACCTAAATTAAGTCATACTCCTGTAGATGGGCCTACAGTATTTACAGATGGGTCAGGAAAAATGGGGAAAGCAATTGTCACCTGGAAAAATGAGGATGGATGGCAGACTTGGCAGGGTCAGGGTACTGGATCTGCACAATTGGTCGAATTAAAAGCAGTTACTGTGGCCTTTCATCATTTTAATGAACCTTTTAACCTAATTGTTGACTCAGCTTATGTTGCAGATGTTGTACAATGAGGAGATTTTTCCCTTTGGAAAGAAGTTAATAATGCTGATTTGTTTCTTTTGCTCAAGGCTTTATGGACAGCTGTTTTGCAACGTACTTGACCTTTTTATGTTTTGCATATCAGAAGCCATACAAACCTACCAGGATTTCTTGCAGAAGGTAATGCCCGTGCTGATGCATTCACTAACCCTGTTTGGGCAGTTCCTCAGCCAGATAAACCAGCCCAGGCTGAAATATCTCATACCTTTTTCATCAAAATGCACACACATTGTGCAAACAGTTTTCACTAACACCCACAGAAGCTCGTGCTATTGTTAGGGCTTGCCCAGACTGTCAGAACTTTAATGGACCTTTACCCTTAGGAGCAAATCCCCGTGGTCTTTTGGCCCTACAGCTTTGGCAGGCTGATGTTACACACATTTCAGAATTTGGTCCTTTTAAATATGCACATGTGTCTATTGACACCTTTTCCTCTGTTACATGGGCTTCTGCCCATGCTGGAGAACAGGCCCGGGATGTAATTTTGCACTGGCAGCAAGCCTTTGCTGCTTTAGGCACACCTGCCTGTGTGAAAACTGACACTGGGCCAGCCTACGCCTCTCAGAAAGTCAGGAATTTTTTACGTCTGTGGGGTATCGCTCACAAATTTGGTATTCCTCATTCTCCCACTGGTCAGGCTGTTGTTGAACGTGCTCATCACACACTTAAAACTGTTTTAGAAAAACAAAAGGGGAGAATGCAAGGGGAAACCCCACAGTCCAGACTTTTGAAAGCTGTATATACCATAAATCACTTGACCATACTGGCTCATTCAAACAATCCCTCAATGTTAAATCATTTTTATTCCTCGCACTCCACCAGTGAAACACATT
>JAMPIT010000878.1:0-107926 GCA_026261815.1 Monarcha castaneiventris obscurior
TAATGGCTTGAAAACAAACCAGAGCGAGATCCCAAGTCAGGGTTAAAATTTAATAGGGAAAATAAATAATTAAAAATAAGTGAAATAATACAAGGGAAAAAAGGAAAAGAAAAACACAGACAAAGTCAGATACAACCTGACACCCTATTAGGGTGGTGGTAGTAGTCCAGATGAGGCAGTTCAGTAGAATTGGTGATCCTATGGGAAGTCTAGTCTCCAGCTGAAGGTCCAGTGGTGGCTCTTGTCCTCCAGGAATCCAGTAGACAGCCCCCCGTGGCGTTCAGAAGCCCAGATTTATCTGGGATGGAATGCTTGATTCCCCCCTCTGGGCGGAGCCTCTCCCAATGGGATGATGAGTCATGAGGCCAGGTGTTGATGGGCTCGTTAACAGCAGATAGTCCGGGGGGGAGTTACTGCTGAGTCATGCGGCAGAACATTAATGGGCCATTAACAGAACAATAGTCAGGAGGGAGGAGGCAAGGAAACACTGCCCCACCTGGTTTCAACGGTTCATGAGGGTGGTAATAGAATACACTGCAACCCAGGACATTATCCACCCCTTATTCTATTACCATCTACCTCATCCCACATCAATGCCTTGAACTCTACACACACACACACCCCCATATATATACAATAAAAACCCCTACATACAGTTCTCACTTAAGATTAGGTCTCCTTGTGGTACACAACGGGTTTCCCCATCTTTCTGCATTACCCACCAAGTGTGACCAGGTCCTTGAGCAAAGACAATCCCACGGATGGGTTTGCCTTTGCCCGAGGTGGGATTAATCCAGACAGTCTTTCCTAAAATACCTCTCATGTGTACCACAGGGACTCTATCTCCATCTACTGTGTGCAAGGGTTCCGACTGGGCGGGACCAGCTCGATTGATGGACCCTCGGGTATTGACCATCCAGGTGGCCTTTGCTAAGTTTGCTTCCCAATTCTTGAAGGTCCCCCCACCAAGTGCCTTCAAGGTGGTTTTAAGTAGTCCATTGCAGCGTTCAACTTTCCCGGCAGCTGGTGCGTGATAAGGGATATGATAGATCCATTCAATACCGTGTTCTCTGGCCCAGGTACTTATGAGGCTGTTCTTAAAATGAGTCCCGTTGTCTGACTCGATCCTCTCAGGGGTGCCGTGTCTCCACAGGACTTGCTTTTCCAGACCTAAGATAGTATTCCGGGCAGTAGCATGAGGCACAGGGTAGGTCTCCAGCCATCCAGTTGTTGCTTCCACCATGGTCAGCACGTAGCGCTTTCCTTGACGGGTTTGGGGAAGGGTGATGTAGTCAACTTGCCAGGCTTCCCCATACCTGTACTTTGACCATCGTCCACCGTACCACAGAGGCTTCACCCGCTTGGCCTGTTTGATTGCAGCACAGGTCTCACAACTGTGGATGACCTGTGAGATGTTGTCCATGGTCAAGTCCACCCCTCGGTCACGAGCCCACTTGTACGTTGCATCTCGCCCTTGATGACCAGAGGCATCATGGGCCCAACGAGCAAGAAATAATTCCCCTTTGTGCTGCCAGTCCAGATCCACCTGTGATACTTTTACCTTGGCAGCTTGGTCCACCTGCTCGTTGTTACGATGCTCTTCATTAGCCCGACTCTTAGGTACGTGCGCATCCACGTGTCGAACTTTCACAGTCAGCTTTTCTGCCCAGGCAGCGATGTCCTGCCAAATCTCAGCGGCCCAGATGGGTTTTCCTCTGCGCTGCCAGTTGGCCTTTCTCCACCGATCCAACCATCCCCACAGCGCGTTTGCTACCATCCAGGAGTCAGTGTAAAGGTAGAGTATTGGCCATTTCTCTCGTTCAGCAATATCCAAAGCCAGCTGGACAGCTTTAAGCTCCGCGACCTGACTCGATCCTCCTTGTCCCTCGGTAGCTTGTGCAACTCGTCGCATGGGGCTCCATACTGCAGCTTTCCATTTCCGGTCTGCGCCTACAATTCGGCAGGAACCATCGGTGAAAAGGGCATAACGTCTTTCACTCTCCGGCAGCTCGTTATATGGTGGGGCTTCCTCAGCACGCGTCACTTGCTCCTCTGCTTCTTCTGAAGATAATTCAAAAGTCTCACCTTCAGGCCAGTTTGTTATGATTTCCAGTATCCCAGGGCGATTTGGGTTTCCAATACGGGCGCGCTGTGTGATGAGGGCAAACCATTTGCTCCACGTGGCGTCAGTGGCATGGTGGGTAGAGGGAAGCTTTCCTTTAAACATCCACCCCAGCACCGGTAGTCGGGGTGCCAGGAGGAGTTGTGCCTCTGTGCCAATTACTTCTGAGGCGGCTTGGACTCCTTCATAAGCTGCCAAGATTTCCTTCTCTGTGGGAGTGTAGTTGGCTTCAGACCCTCTGTAACTTCGGCTCCAGAATCCTAGAGGTCGGCCTCGAGTCTCGCCAGGCACCTTCTGCCAAAGGCTCCAGGACAGACCATGGCTCCCAGCTGCGGAGTAAAGCACATTCTTTACCTCTGGTCCTGTCCTGACTGGGCCAAGGGCTACCGCATGAGCGATTTCCTGCTTGATCTGGGCGAAGGCTTGCTGCTGTTCAGGGCCCCAGTGGAAATAGTTCTTCTTGCGGGTAACCATGTAGAGAGGACTCACAATCTGGCTGTATTCAGGAATGTGCATCCTCCAAAAGCCTATGGCGCCTAGGAAAGCTTGCGTCTCCTTTTTGCTGGTTGGTGGAGACATTGCTGTGATCTTATTGATAACCTCAGTAGGAATCTGACGCCGTCCATCTTGCCACTTCACTCCCAGGAACTGGATCTCTCGAGCAGGTCCCTTGACTTTGCTCTTCTTGATGGCAAAACCAGCTTCCAGGAGAATCCGGATGATTTTCTCTCCTTTCCCAAATACTTCTGTTGCTGTGTCCCCCCACACAATGATGTCATCGATGTACTGTAGATGTTCTGGAGCCTCACCCTTTTCCAGTGTGGTCTGGATCAGTCCATGGCAGATGGTGGGACTGTGCTTCCACCCCTGGGGCAGTCGGTTCCAGGTGTATTGCACACCCCTCCAGGTGAAAGCAAACTGAGGCCTGCACTCTGCTGCCAGAGGAATGGAGAAAAAGGCATTGGCAATATCAATGGTCGCATACCACTTTGCTGCCTTGGATTCCAGCTCGTACTGAAGTTCCAGCATGTCCGGTACAGCAGCACTTAGTGGTGGTGTGACTTCATTCAGGCCACGGTAATCCACCGTCAGTCTCCATTCTTCACTGGACTTACGCACCGGCCATATAGGGCTGTTAAAGGGTGAGTGGCCTTGCTGACCACCCCTTGGCTCTCCAGTTCCCGAATCATCTTATGGATGGGGGCCACAGAGTCTCTGTCGGTGCGGTATTGCCGGCGGTGCACTGTTGCTGTAGCGATTGGTACCCGCTGTTCTTCAATTCTCAGTAGTCCTACAGCAGACGGGTCGTCTGAGAGACCAGGCAGGGTATTCAGTTGTCTTATGTCTTCTGTCTGTACGGCTGCTATTCCAAAAGCCCAGCGATGTCCCTTTGGGTCTTTGAAATATCCACTCCTGAGATAGTCTATGCCGAGGATGCATGGGGCCTCTGGACCAGTCAAAATGGGGTGTTTCTGCCACTCCTTCCCAGTTAAACTCACTTCAGCTTCCAGTACAGTCAGCTGCTGGGATCCTCCTGTCACCCCAGAAATAGAAATGGATTCAGTCCCCACATACCTGGATGGCATTAGAGTGCATTGAGCGCCGGTATCAACCAAAGCCGTGTATCTTTGTGGGTCAGACGTGCCAGGCCATCGGATCCACACAGTCCAATAGATCCGGTTATCCCTTTCCTCTCCCTGGCTAGAGGCAGGGCCCCTCTAATTGGTTGCGGTACACGATGCTCTCTTCCTGTGAATGTGCTCCTGAGGTCCCTTCAAGAGATTAGTCATATTGTCATTCCCATGCCGTCTGGGGTTCTGTTCACAAGAGACTGGAGCAGTGTTGAACCTAGATGAGCCTCCTGAGGTGGATGTCTCTTTTTTCAATTCGCGTACCCGGGCTGCTAAAGAGGAGGTGGGTTTCCTATGCCACTTTCTCATGTCTTCTCCATGCTCCTGTAGAAAAAAACCAGAGGTTACCTCGCGGAGTTTGTCTTCTTTCCCTGGCTGGTGAGTGTTGGCTCCTGATGGCAGAGACCCTTGTTGGTTCCGGTGAGGCACGGTAAATTACCTCTTTGAGCTCTTTCCTTAGTTTCTGGTGGCCCTCTTCGATCAAGCTCCGGACTTGTTCGGCCAGCGTTGTTTCCACCGATGAGACGCGGGTGCGCAGTGGGGCAGTGACAGTGTCCTCGTAGATTCTCAGTTTGTTGGCTAACACGCCCACCTTGTCTTCTCCTTCCCTCCACTGCAGTGTTGCCAGGTAACGAGAGTATATCTCTGGTCCGAGCCGTGCAAATCTTAGCCACATTTGTGAAGTGCACTGGACATTATCTGGGCTCTTAGGGAATCTCTCGTTTTCTGAGAAAATGATCTCTAACACAGCCAATTCCCTCAGGCATCGGATACCTTGTTCTATCGTGCTCCATTTTCCTTGGTGCATCTGGAGGTCTTCTTTACAGAGGTATCTGTCCCGTACACTCGCCAGTAATCGCTGCCAGAGGCTGAGAGCTTCCTGGGTTCTTCCAATCCCCTGGTCAATGACCACATCCCGGGACAGAGATCCCAGCTGCCTGGCCTCACTTCCGTCCAGAATAGTGTCATTGGCTGCAGCGTCCCAGATGCGGAGCAGCTAGGTCAGGATGGACTCGTTCGCCTGACGGGTGAATTCCCTCCGTAGGTCCCGCAGCTCCCCCAGGGACAGGGAGCGAGTGATAATCTCCGGCTCTGTCTCTTCGGCTGGGTGCGATGGTCCTGCCACATCCTCGTCAGTCACTATGCGGACTGATTTGCTCTTTGATTTCTTTTTCTGGACGGGGGCAACTGCGACTGACGTCGGCTGTTCTGGTTCAGCAATGGTCTGTGGTGAGATGTCGCCTGCTCTTTTGGTTCTTTTCTCCTCCTCCTCAAGAAGACGCTGTACCACACAAAGTATTGTTCTGTTCCTCAGCATGATGTACACAGTGCTGGTCATAGAGAAAAAAGAAAACAGGATTGACAGGAAGATTATGCCATCCTTAACATCCAGTGAGAACTCAATATTGTCAAAAACAGCTGTGCCTGGCCTGAAAGGCTGGAAGAAACCGCTCTCTCCTCCTACCCCCAGAGGCTGGGTGCGATTGCTGAGGAGTTCCCAGACGTAGCAGCTCAGACTAGGCCAGGCAGACATAACTGAGTATATATTCTGAATGGCATTCATCGCCTCACTGGTTATCATGCAATAAGCATAATAAACCAATAAAGCAATTCTCATGCCATTCCCTGGTCGCAACAGGAGCAAAACAACAGGCAAATAGTTTCCCAGGTGTGGAAAAATATAGAGAGCAAGATACAGCACCCACATAGACAAGCTGAGCATCATGGTGATACGATTTCTGTAATAAAGAATTATATTTCTGATCTTCCCTCAGGTCGTGCCCCACATTGGGCGCCAAAAGATGTGATGGTTTGAAAACAAACCAGAGCGAGATCCCAAGTCAGGGTTAAAATTTAATAGGGAAAATAAATAATTAAAAATAAGTGAAATAATGCAAGGGAAAAAGGAAAAGAAAAAACACAGACAAAGTCAGATACAACCTGACACCCTATGAGGGTGGTGGTAGTAGTCCAGATGAGGTAGTTCAGTCGAATTGGTGATCCTATGGGAAGTCTAGTCTCCAGCTGAAGGTCCAGTGGTAGCTCTTGTCCTCCAGGAATCCAGTAGACAGCCCCCCGTGGCGTTCAGAAGCCCAGATTTATCTGGGATGGAATGCTTGATTCCCCCCTCTGGGCGGAGCCTCTCACAATGGGATGATGAGTCATGAGGCCAGGTGTTGATGGGCTCGTTAAGAGCAGATAGTCCAGGGGGGAGTTACTGCTGAGTCATGCGGCAGAACATTAATGGGCCATTAACAGAACAATAGTCAGGAGGGAGGAGGCAAGGAAACACTGCCCCACCTGGTTTCAACGGTTCATGAGGGTGGTAATAGAATACACTGCATTAAACTCTCCCCGCTGCAGTTTCCCGAAGGTCCCGTCTGGGTCCTGCTGGGAGGAGCCGGGGGCAGGGAGAGACCTCAGGGCTTAACTGGGGAGAAAAGTTTAACTGGGGTAAGAAAAACTTTAATTCTGGGAAGAAACTGTGAAGGAACGGCAGAGAAAATGAACTGTGGGGAGGAGCCCCCAGCCCTCGGCTGTGCCCCGAAGGTGCTGCCAGCGGCTCCGCTGCTCCGAGCTGCCGCTGCTCCCCGGGAACGTCACGGGATAAAAACTCCATTCAAGCTTTTACAGCCGCGGCAGCGACGCTCAGCGTTCCTTGCACCTTACACGGTCCTTGGACATCCCGTGTCCCTTGGCTGTTCCGTGGCCCCTGCCTGTTCCATGTTCACCCAGTTTGTTCCCGCACGCTCCCAGCCGCTCCCGGCCGCTCCCGGCAGCCCTCAGCGTGGTCCTGGTTGCTCTCAGTGTGATCCCTGTTACCCCAATTCTGGTCCCAGTGGGTTCCAGTCCTGGTCCTGGTGTATCCCGGTGTCCCAATCTGTCCCAGTCCATCCCAGGCTGTCCCACTCCGTCCCGGTCCCTTCCCGGCAGCCGCCGCCGTTTCCAGGATCCTGCCCCCCTCCCCCGGACCTGCAGCCAGACGCACCCCCAAGATGCTGAGGGGGGTTGGGGGCTTCGTGTTGGGCTTGGTCCTCCTGGGCTGGTGCTCGGCCTCCACCTGCGGGAGGGGGTGAGGGGGGGTCCTCGGGGGTCGTGTCCCCCAAGGAGCGTGTGGCCCCCCCCGGAATCCCCCCCCATCCCGAGGTTACCCCCTTTTCCCTCCCACAGCGCTCCTGACCCAGCTCCTGCTCCCCCCTGGGAGGGGCTTTGGGGAGCCCCATGGTGATACCCAGGAAAGGCTCCACTACTTGGAATAAGTAGTAAAGTAGGTATGTTTATTCCAGCTGGGACGCATGGGGGATGATTTCTCCAAAGTCATGCGTGCCGACAGCTGCATTCAGCTCGGTATAAATCGGGTTACAAACTCCATATTCATTAAGTTTCCCAATACACTGATACATATTCATTACCTAGCCCCGCCTAGCCTCGCTTCGTATTATAATCAACCCAAAATTCATTTGCATCTGCATTGCGCTTGCGCAGTGTCATCTGGTGGTCGTGGGCAGGGGTCTCTGGGATGAAGTAAGAGTCTTCCTCAGATGAAGTAAAGAGTCTTCCTCCTTCTGAACTTTTCACCTTGCTTCCCTGCGCATGCTCTTTATGTCCCTGGCCCAAGTCCAAACTTCAAGGCTGGTTTAAGTTAGTTTTAGGTTGAAAACAGGATCTCTCGTCAAGATTAATTTTCTTTATCAATTGTCTTATATCTTCTCATTCTGCTTTGGTAGGCACAATAAATGTTGAGCAAGCTGTATGCCTTGTTTTTAACAAACAGCATCTTAGTAAATCATTTAACCTCTGATTCCCCTTCTTCCCCCTGATTCAGTCCCCCCTTTTCTGTAGAGCTAGTAAATTCTTTTACTAATATATAAATTATTTTTCTAGTAATCTTTTACGATAAGCATCCCTTAATGCTTTTCCATGTGCATTTGACAAGGTAGTTAAAACTGATAACTTCTTTAGCACTCTGTAGTTCCAAACAAGCACCATAATAGACACCACTGAGGCATGGTATAAAAACTCCAGAACATGTTAGAGTTGTAAAGTAGGTATGTATTTTATTCAGCACCGGACGCAGGGGGAGAGCATCCTCCCAAATCCTGCATACCTTTTACGGCTTCTAATCACCTATTTATCTACAAAAAGCATGCATATTCTATAACGCCTGTACATATTTATTACCTGTCCCCGCCTGTTCTCCGCTTTGTATGTAAATCAGTTGCGGTTGTGCAGTCTGTCCCTTTTATTGAGTCGGTGGTCTTAAATTGAGTCTGGGGGCTTGGAGAGATGAAGTAAGAGAAGTCTACCTCTTATGAATTTTTGACCCCACGAGTTTTGCACATGCGTGTTCTTTCTTTGCCGTGGTGTCCCCTCCTGTTTTACAAAGGGGCCCCTCTTAGTTCTGCAAGCTCAGCAACATTTTAATAGGTAGCAGGTGTCCTTCAACGGGCCCCTTATCTCTTCAGCCTCCCCTCAGTCCTTGGAGAACAGGATAATGAATTCCATATTGTCTCATCTACTCTAAGTTCCCTTTTAACTCTTAAATCCCCTGTTTCGGTCCCCCCTTTTCTAGAAAATGAGTAAATTCTTTTACTTAATACAAAAATTCTTTCTCTCCATTTCTCCGATATGTATCTCTTAAGGCATTACCATGTACCTTTGACAATGAGGTTAGTACCGCCATTCTTTGTAGCATCTTCCAATTCCAAAAGGGCATTACAATGGATATACACAAACTTACACTAACCAGGATTAGTAAAACGACAGTTGGATGAACTGTTGCGTTGAGGAGTCCAGTTGCCTTTGGTGACCACCCAAAAAGTGTGTCCCACCAATGATGGGATGCGTCTGCTTCCAATCTTTTGAAGACCCTTCTTATAGTTTTTGTATCATGGTGTATTGTGATCAGAGTCCTTTTTCCCATGTCCCTCATTTCTTTGAGAATTTCCTTTAAATCCTCGTGCCTCAACAGTTGCTTAACCAAAGTTAGATTCATCCTTATGGGCACAGGTGATATTTCCTGTACAGTGGTCAGGTTTGCCTTTATATATTGATGGGATATCACTGGTGCCTGATAAGAAAAGCCACATCCTTCAATTCTGACAAAGTTACAAATGCACAGATTGGATTGGGTTTCGTTTATGATCAGTCTATCCACCACTACTGAAGAGCATGGTGTTCTGAGACACACGCAACCCTGGCCTGTGTACACCAGCAGGGTTGTCTGATTGGCTGAATGGACTTCAAAGTGACAAATACTCTGCTCTGTATCTAGGCAAGTATCTTGATCACTATTTATATTCCCTTCACATATGAACCCTAGTTGTTTCCTCATAGCACAGGCCTCTATATTAATAGTTCTCCATTTCCCTTCCACTTTTTGTGCCCACATCCTGTGTTCTGAGGGATATAGGATGGTTCCTTCATGGTTTAATCCTAAGGCAACTATTGGGTGTACCAGACTCACTGACACATTATGTATAGTTAAAACAAAGGCCGTTACCATGCTGGTTACAGGATCATAGGTGAAGTTAACTAGAACCCACCATGGCTGAAGTTCTCTTTCCAAATCGGAAGCATAGTCCCAAACAACTTTACGGATCTCAGCAGGGAATATGCCTTCACTACCTTCCCTGATAATTGAGGCAGCTACTGATTGCATCCATAATTGTGCTTGTACACATCCGAGGGCCAGAGACATATTTTCACTAGCTGCACCTATGGTATTTACTATTAGTCTATGATCTTGTTCTTGTATCCCTTCCCACTCCGGTAAGATTTTGGACAATTTCCATTGACTGGTGCCAAGGGCTAGCAATGAGGATTGTAAGGGTTGCTGTAATTTAACCACATCGCTCCCAGCCGCAGCCAATTTGTTCATTAATACTTCTGAATCCATTGTATTCAGGATCCCTAGTCCTGTTCCTAGTATCCCTGTAAGGTCTCTCTTCTGCCTAAAAGCGTTAGGTGCACGCTTCTGTAACCAAATGGTCCAATCCATAAAGGAAGTCTTGAGGAATGGGGTACACTCTGATCGAATAGCAGAAGCATTTACTTGCATTTCCATCTCTATTCGCTTCAAGGACCATTCTGGATTCAGTAGTAGTCTTTGGATCCCTACCTTCTTAATTGCATAAGGTCCAATTCTAGAGACTACAGGCCGAATTGTTTTCCCTGGGGTGTTTTGGGTGTGAGCGGCTGTGGTCTCTTCTGGTTTTTGGGTCGGCTGATTTATTATTTCCTCATCCTGGGGTATAACACAATCCTGTAGTCCAAGCTATTTCCCGTGATTGCGCACCCTTCTATTTTAAGCCTAAACTCAGGACAAGTGGATAAGCATGTTTCGCAACATCCGGAATCAATTCGGATTAACTCCATAGGTTTTTGGTGGGACTCATGCAATCCGTCCTGAATGAATGCATATTCGCAACCCCAAACATCTCTCCCTTCCCAAACAGATGCATTCGTAACCCTTAGCATCTGGTACAGCATTTTGTGGGAGTGGGTGTCATAAGCCTTTCTTTGACAGACATTTTGCTTAAATATATGGTGCACACGTGGTCTTACATTACTTGCGGTTATGGTCACGGCAATAATCATGAGAGATACAATCTTTCAAGCTAACATTCCTACCCGGAGTCCATTCATCTTTCCCAAATAAGTTTCAGTTTCAGTTCATTATCAACTAGTGTTGCTTTCCAAGGAGTTCTTGGAGCCTTCTTTACTCGCGTATGATGAATCCAGGCGCTCTGTTCCTTGATCTTAATTGCAGTGTAGGTTGTCAGTAGCACCTGGAATGGTCCTTCCCACTGTGGTTCCAGAGTCTTTTCTGTAAAAGACTTAACATACACATAATTCCCAGGCTGTATGTTATGCACAGGTCCATCTAACCCTCTGCTCTGGGTTCCAGCCACATATTTTCCAATTTTTCTAAGTTGTTTACTTAGGGCCACCAAATAGGTGGTAAGTGTCTCATCCCCAGCTTGGGTAGAGATTCCTTTTTGCACCCCATATGGCCTCCCATAAAGCATTTCAAAGGGACTTAGCTTTTCTTTAGTTCTTGGCTTAGTTTGGATCCGTAGCAATGCCAATGGCAGAGATTGGGGCCAGGGCAAATTAACCTCTTGCCCTAGTTTCACAATTTGTTGCTTAATTAAATGATTCATTTTTTCTACTTGTCCACTCGACTGGAATTCACAGTCTATACCCAAGTGGCGGCTCACTTGCTGCACTATTTTGGAAATAAAGTGTGGTCCTCTATCTGAAGATATTGTGGCTGGAACTCCTAAGCGTGGTGTTATTTCTTGCAAGAATATTCTGGTTACCTCTCGGGCTTTGGCAGTTCTAGTGGGGAAAGCTTCTGGCCACCCTGAAAAGGTATCTGTTAACACTAGCAAATATCGGTACTCCCCTTTTCTTGGAAGTTCTGAAAAGTCAACCTGCCATTGCTGTCCAGGCCCCTGGCCTCTTCCGATCTGACCAAGTTTTGGTCTAGGGGTATTCTTAGGATTAGTCTGGAGGCAAAGATCGCATTGCCTGGTCACCTGGGTGACAGTAGCATACAAATTTCTAGCAGTAATCTTTTCAATTAGATAGCTATATAAAGCCTCCATTCCCCAATGTTTCTGATGTTCCTGCCTTACTAAGGACCATAATATCTGAGAAGGGACAACCAGCCTCCTGTCTGCAGTGATGGCCCATCCTTCCTGGTTATATGTTCCTTCTTGGTCCTCAATGATTTTCTTATCGTTCTTATTGTATTCTGGCTTACCTCCGAGGGATATCTGTCCATCTGGAATCAGGATTCCTTCAATTGTTACCTCACCTTTTGCTGCTTCTTTTGCCTCTCTGTCCGCCAGCTCATTTCCTTCTTCCAATTCCGAGCTCACCTTTTGGTGTGCCCTAATGGGCATAATCTCTACTTTCTCGGGCATCTGGACGGCTTCCAATAGTTTCACTATTTCCTGTGCATGTTTAATGTTCTTTCCATGCGAATTTAATAGTCCTCTTTCTTTCCAGATAGCTCCATGTGCATGCACGACCCCAAATGCATATCTCGAGTCTGTGTAGATATTTATTTTCTTTCCTTTTGCCATCTCCAAGGCACGGGTCAGGGCGATTATCTCGGCTTTCTGTGCAGAGGTGTCTGTTGGTAGGGGACCAGATGCTATTACCTTTTTACTGGTGGTAACTGCATATCCGGCATGTCATTTCCCACTGATGATGTAGCTACTCCCATCTGTAAACCAGGTTTCTGCATCATCGAAAGGGGTGTCCTTCAAGTCTGGGCAGCTGGAGTAGGTGGCTTCGATGGTTTCCAGACAATCGTGTTGTACCAGCTCTCCTTGATTTCCGCTGAGAAAAGAAGCTGTGTTGACAATATTAGTCACCACTATTTCCACATCATCTTGTTCTATCATAATGGCTTGGTATTTCAAAAATCTTTGAGGGGAAAGCCAGTGCCCACCTTTCGCTTCCAAGACTGAGGACACTGTATGGGACACTAGCACAGTCATTTTCTGGCCCAAGGTGAATTTGCGTGCTTCCTGGATATTCGTCACAACTGCTGCTACAGCCCGGAGGCACCCTGGCCATCCCTTGGCGGCTGCATCCAGCTGCTTGGATAAGTAAGCGACTGCCCTTCGATATGGGCCTAGGTTCTGTGCTAGTATTCCCAAGGCAATCCCTTGTTTCTCGTGTGAAAACAGAAAAAATGGTTTACTCATGTCCGGGAGTCCTAGGGCTGGGGCTGACATAAGGGCATCCCTTAACCGGGAAAAGGCTCGAATGGCTTCCTTGGTCCACTGGAGATCTTTGTTCCCACTTGCGATGAGTGCATACAGAGGTTTGACGAGCAGCCCGTAGTTGTAGATCCACAGTCTATACCATCCTGTCCCACCAGTTATGACTTGCATTTTGTTTTACTCTTTGCAAGACTTTGCCTATTTTCTGTGTGTCATGATGGATGGTGACTAAGGTCTTCTTCCCATTTTTTCGGATTTCTTCTAAAATTTCAGTTAGGTCTTGATGTTTTACTAATTGCTTTATTAATGTGTGGTTCATCCCAATAGGTGTGGCTAGTAATTTATGGTATATGGTGTAGTTAGACCTTATTAATGGATGAGACACAACTGGTGCTAAATACAAAAAGTCACACCCAACAACCTTGGTAAAATTACAAATACAAAAGTTAGAGTGATTCCTGGCTGTAACATTTATATTATTGCCATTTATCATCATAAAAGTGCAGATAGTTCTTAAACACACACAACCTTGACCTATATATACAAGTACAGTTTTTGGTGTAGTGTCTGGGTGGACCTGGGTTTAGATTTGATTGCTGGCATAGGTTGTAACAGGCCTAGCCATAGTATTTATCTGGAATTTGAAGAAGAGCCCATTGCTGTCTTGGGCCCAAAGACAAACTACTTCAACGGTCTGTACTAATGTAAAATTATACCAACAATCTACTTTATTTGAATAACCACAGATTTCATTATGTTTGTCTGTAGGAGAAGTAGAGACACTAATTTGGGTTGCTTTTTTATGAGTAGTTCCGTTAGTTATTCGACATTCTATTTTGATTTCTTCTCCTACAGTTCCCTGAAGTTGCCAAGTTTTTTGTTTTTCCCATTCTTGCCTTGCATACATTTGGTTTCCCTGCATTACTACAGTCAGTAGGTTTAAATCCTTTAAATCAGAATATTTTCCCATGAGTCCAGTAAACCGCATAAAGGCTTGGGACCATATGTCTTCTTCCGTGTGAGTAACTCCCCAACTTAAAGCTACAATTATGACTGTGAAAAAACCTGTTTTCTGGGTTCTACTTGCGTGCCACCATAACATTTTCATTTTGTTCGGGTAAACTTCAATTTCAGTTCATTATCACCAGCAGTCACTTTCCAAGGGGCCTCTGGAATCTTCTTTACCCGAGTATAGTGAATCCAGGAACTCTGTTCTCTGATTTTAATTGCAGTGTAAGTGGTGAGAAGTACCTGGAATGGTCCTTCCCACTGCGGTTCCAGAGTTTTTTCTGTAAGAGACTTAACATATACATAATCTCCAGGCTGAATGTCATGTACAGGACCATCCAAGCCTCGACTTCGGGTTCCAGCCACGTTTTTCAATTTCCCTAAGCTGTTTGTCTAAAGCAATCATATAGGTGGTTAACGTCTCCTCCCCAGTTTGGGTAGATATTCCTTTCTGTACCCCATATGGTCTCCCATAAAGTATTTCAAAGGGACTTAGCTTTTCTTTAATTCTGGGCTTGGTCCGAATTTGTAACAATGCAAGTGGAAGAGATTGCGGCCAGGGTAGGTTAGCTTCTTGCCCTAGTCTCACAATTTGGTATTTAATCAAATTATTCATTTTCTCTACTTTACCACTCGACTGGGGGTGGTATGGAGTGTGGAGTTCCCAATCTATGCCTAAATGACAGCTAATTTGCTGTACCACCCTTGAAATGAAATGTGGTCCCCTGTCTGAAGATATTGTGGCTGGAGCTCCGAAGCGCGGTATTATTTCTTGTAGTAACGCTTTGGTTACTTCCCGAGCTGTAGCAGTTCTAGTAGGAAAAGCTTCCGGCCATCCTGAAGAAGTATCTGTCAACACTAGCAAGTATTGGTACCCCCCTTTTCTTGGAAGTTCCATAAAATCAATTTGCCACTGCTGTCCAGGCCCATGGCTCCTTCCAATTTGACCCATTTTTTGTTTGGGGGTATTTTTGGGATTAGTCTGGAGGCAAAGGTTACACTCTTGGGTTACCTGTACAATGGTTTCGTATAAATTTTCTAGCAATAATTTTCCCAATTAAGTAGTTATGTAAGGCATTTGTTCCCTAATGCATTTTCTGGTGCTCCTCTCTTACTAGTGACCATAGCAAATGGGAGGGAATGACCAATTTTCCTTCTGTGGTGATAGCCCATCCCTCTTGGTTAAATATTCCCCCTTCATCTTTAATCAATTTCTTGTCCTTTTTGTTATATGTTGGCTTACCCTCTAGGGAAAGTTGTCCATCTGGGATCAAGGCTCCAGTTGTTATTACCTCACCTTTTGCTGCTTCTTTTGCCTCTCTGTCCACCAGTTCATTTCCTTTTTCCAATTCTGAGCTCACCTTTTGATGTGCCTTAATGTGCATGATTGCTACCTTCTCAGGCAGCTGGACAGCTTCCAACAGTTGCATTATTTCTTGTGCATGTTTAATGTTTTTCACTTGTGAATTTAACAGTCCTCTTTCTTTCCAAATGGCCCCTTGTGCATGTACAACCCCAAATGCATACTTTGAGTCTGTATAAATGTTTACTTTCTTCCCTTTTGCTATCTCTAAGGCGCGGGTTAGGGTGATTATTTCAGCCTTTGTTGGCAGGGGTCTGGATTCTATTACTTCCTGGCAGGTGGTAACTGCATACCCAGCATGCCGCTTTCCACTGATGACATAACTGCTCCCATCGGTAAACCAGGTCTCTGCATCCTCGAGAGGGGTATCCTTCAGATCTGGGCGGCTGGAGTAGGTGGCTTCGATAGTCTCCAGGCAGTCGTGGAGTACTGGTTCCCCTTGACTTCCACTGAGAAAGGAAGCTGGGTTGACAATGTTAGTTACCACTATTTCTACATCATCTTGTTTCACCATGATGGCTTGATATTTCAGGAACCTCTGTGGGGAGAGCCAGTGCCCGCCTTTCACTTCCAGCACCACGGACACTGTGTGGGACACCAGCACAGTCATTTTCTGACCCAAGGTGAATTTGCATGCTTCTTGGATATTTAGCACAACTGCTGCAACGGCTCTGAGGCACCCAGGCCATCCTTTGGCTGCTGCATGTGGCTGCTTAGAGAAATAAGCAACTGCGCGTTGGTACAGGCCCAGGTCCTGTGCTAGTATTCCTAAGGCAATCCCTTGTTTCTCATGGGAAAATGGAAAGAATGGTTTACTCACGTCTGGAAGTCCTAGAGCTGGAGCTGACATGAGGGCATTCTTTAGCTGATTGAAGGCCCGTGTGGCCTCCTTTGTCCACTGGAGATCTCTGCTTTCCTTTGTAATGAGTTCATATAGCGGTTTCACGAGCAGCCCATAATTGTAGATCCATAATCTACACCATCCTGTCATCCCCAGGAAAGTCCGTAACTCTTTCACTGTCTGGGGTTTCGGGGTTTGGCATATCGCTTTTTTGCGATCTTGCCCCAGAGTTCGTTGCCTGGCACTAACCTCATAGCCCAGGTAGATGATCACTTTCTGTTTCACCACCTGAGCCTTTTTCTTAGATACCCTGTACCCATGGAGCCCCAGAAAGTTTAAGAGGCTTACCGTCCAGGCTACGCAGGCTTCCTCTGTCCGGGTAGCTATTGAAAGGTCGTCTACGTACTGCAATAATTTCCCTTCTCCTGGTGGGGCTTCCCAGGACTCTAGGTCTTTTGCAAGTTGTTCTCCAAACAGAGTGGGACTGTTCTTAAATCCTTGATGCAACACCGTCCATGTGAGCTGAGTTTTGCGCCCACTCTTAGGGTTTTCCCATTCAAATGCAAAAATTTTCTGGCTGACTTCATGGAGAGTGAGGCAAAAGAAGGCTTTCTTTAAATCTAAAACAGTAAACCAAGTTAGCTCTGGTGTTAAGCAGGTTAACAGAGTGTAAGGATTTGCTACCACAGGATAGAGCTCTTCAGTTATCTTGTTAACAGCCCGCAAATCCTGTACCACCTGGTATTACCCATCAGGTTTATGGACAGGCAAGATAGGAGTGTTAAAATCAGACTAACACTCTTTTAACAGTCCTAACTGCAAGAATTTTTCAATTATTGGGCTAATTCCTTCTCTGTCTTTCCTTTTGAGGGGGTATTGTTTAATTCTAACTGGTTGTTTTCCCTCCTTGAGCTTAATCTGTATTGGGGTTGCATTTTTGGCTCTCCCAGGTACATCTGTGGCCCAGACTCCTGGGAACACTTGACTCATTATCTCTTCTCTAATTTCCTCTGCAGAGCCTGTAGTTGTTAGTATTAAGCTCAGTATTTCTACATACTCTTGGTCGTTTACCTCCAGAATAATTTCCCCATTCCTAAAGGTAACAGTTGCTTGTAATTGTTCCAATAGATCTCTTCTGAAAAGTGCTTTTGGAGATTTGGGTAGATATAAAAACTTGTGGATACCCCATTGTTTTCCAAATTTGTATTCCAATGGTTTGCAAAAATATACTTTTTCAGATTGACCAGTTGCTCCTTGTACTACAATGTAGTCATCCCACACAGGCATTAAAGCTTTATTTAAAACTGAATATGCCGCCCCCGTATCAACCAAAAATTCTGTTTCTTTTCCCTTTTCCCCTAGCTTCATTATAACCAGTGGATCTGCTAGGGTAGAATCCCCCGGTCCTCTTCAATCTTCTTTCATGTGTGCAACCACCCTCCCTCTTTCTCGGTCTCTTCTGTGTGGGAATCCAGAGTGCAGGGAATATTTCTCTGCCTGTTTTGAAGAGAAAAACCCCCTTGGACAGCATGGTTTTTGACCTTTATCCATGGAGAAAACTCCCTTCCATCTGGGAGGAACTAAAATCTACACAGATGTGAACTAGGTGATAGAATATGATGTAAGGATGTCACAGGGTGAAGAATTTAGAAGTTTTAGGTTTATTAATGTAGTAAATAGATAAATAGTAAAAGTTCCAAGATGGAGGAGCCCTTGTAGTTTTTATCTCCGTCTTTCTTGTTCTAGTCCTCCATATTCTGCAGCAGAGGTA
The DNA here is from genome assembly GCA_026261815.1 of Monarcha castaneiventris obscurior. Classification (NCBI taxonomy): domain Eukaryota; kingdom Metazoa; phylum Chordata; class Aves; order Passeriformes; family Monarchidae; genus Monarcha; species Monarcha castaneiventris. Next base: position 17,481 of record JAMPIT010000878.1, read on the forward strand.
GTTTAGGATGATTGGATGAAAAATGCCGCAATTCCGGCCTGCATGTCGGAGTGATTTACTGAGCACTGGATGAAAAGTAAAAATATCTGTTGTTTCAATTTTTAATTGGATAATTTACCTATAAAAAGGCTTTGGAATCTTGATAAGCAGCCATTTTCTCGCCTTCTCTTGTCATGTTCTGTTCTACTGTGTCTTTCTAAGCTGATAACACTAGAATAAACAACTATCTGAAGAAGCAGTTACTGTGAGTTTGCCTCGTCCGTCTATCAAGTTCCTTGCAAGGACTCTAAAGGACTTTAAAGGGCCTCTCCCAGCAAGAGAGGCTGATTTATGGCACTACCAGTGTCACTTCTGTTCTGGCAGTCTTCTTGTCTTTTTTCTGGGCATTCATTCTTCCAATGACCGAACTTTCTGCAAATCATGCACTGGTCTTTACCTAGCCAGGGTGGGTCCTGTCTGGGAGGTCCTTGTCTGGGGGGTCCCTGTCTGGGTCTTTCCCTACTTCCTTCTCTTACTATTGCTACTAATTTCTTCATCCCTTGCTTGTAACTTCCTTCTCGATTACTGAATACCCTCCAGGCTACATCTAATAGAGTTTCCAGGTCCCTCCCCACTGGCCCCTGAAGTTTTTGCAACTTGCGTCTGATATCTCCTGTGGATTGCCCTATAAACAAAGATACTAACTGTTGTACCCCTACCTTGGTCTCAGGATCCAGCAATGTATTGCGGCGCATCGCGTCCCTCAGACGATCCAGGAATTCGGATGGTGACTCGGAAGGACCCTGTTTTACTGCATACAGAGCTGACCAATTTAGGGTTTTGGGAATGGCCCTTTCCACCCCTTTTGCTATCTATTCTTGATAACTTTTTGATTTCTCTAGTTCAGCTGTTCTGTTCGGACTCCAGTGTAGTTCCTGGAGTGGGAAGTAATCCTTTACATCTAATTGTTGCATTTTGTAATAATCCTCTGCCAAATCTTTTGCTTTTTTCAAAACTAACTGTTTTTCCGTTTCTGTTAGTCCACCCAATAGTAATTGTATATCATCCCAATCTGGGTTATGCTGTTTTATTATGAGTCGCAAGTGCTCAGCAGTACCCACTGGATCACTTCGGTAATTTCTGGCAACTTCATACCACGCATCCAGGTCAGCAGTAGAGAAAGGTACTCTAACCAGCATTGTATCCCCATCAGGTGCCACTGCCTGTCGCAGGGGTGCCATCAATACCTGCTTCCTGGTTCGGGACGAAACAGGACTGCCCGGGGGAGAGGGGGTTGGCGTTGGTGTTGCTTCCGAGCCTGCATCCTCTTCCCATCTCCTGAGGGGAGGCTTAAGCAAATCAGTTAATTCATCATTGTCTTGTCCCTGCGTTGCTGCCTGATAGACTTTGTCGGACCTTGTACATCTCTGACCTATGCTGCATGATGAACAACACTGCTTAATTCTTCCTCGGTCTTTTTTTTATTTTCTTTTTCAAGAGCTAATACCATAGGATCACTGGGGGGTTTAATTCCACAATCTTTCTGCCATTCAGGGTGATTTTGGAGAGAGAAGAATGCGTCAGCATAGGAAACTTCTTCCCATTTGCCCTCCCGTCTCAAAAATAACATTAGCTGTAGCAAGTTCTTATAATCTAAAGTTCCATTTGGTGGCCACTTTGCTCCATCTTCTAATTTATACATGGCCACCATTGGGTGCAGTATTTTACAAGAGTTCTTTTCTTTTCTGTGCCTCCAGTTCCTACTATCTCCTTCCAATGTGCCAAAACACAGCCAAGAGGGCTTGCTGTAGAGATTTCCTTACTCTGTCCAGTTCCCATCCTGTTCAGAGTTCGAGTTCACTCAAATACTGTGCCGCCCACTCCGGGTCACCTGTATAGTGTATAAGCCACTCTTTATAAATTCTCTTATACCTTCTGCCAGGCCTGCTTCGCTGCCACTTAAAATCTTCTTCAAAAACCTTTACTACTTCCCCCCAATCCTTTTCTAGCACACTACTATCCTCAGGAACACGATGCTCTTTACCACACAAAAGTTTTAAAACAAAATGATCCTTGCTTTCCTGGCACTCGGGGCACGGATCTCTGTCTGCTAAATAAATAGCATTGTAATATCTCTGACTTCCACAAAATCCACACTGAGCTAAAACCCACAGCCGGTGTGGGGCCAGAGCCTTCTTATGCCCACACACAAAGCAAGGAATCCCTTCTATCACCCGTGCAGGTAGGACAAAAGAACGGAAAGAGTCAGGGGCTATACTCCTACCATACAACTGTTGAGGGATAGAGGGGGGCAACGACCTCCCTCCCTGCTTAGCCACTGTTGCTTCTATCTCCTTCTCCTAGTTTTATCTCGCTTCCACCCAAACCTTTCTTCACACTTTCTCACAGTTCTTTCCCAGTTTTCTTCCCAAACCTCCCAAATCTCAGGTACCAAATGCGACTTCCCGCACACAAACTTTAAAATCTCAGGCTCAAAATCAGCTTCACTAGAGTGCCTCTGATAGCACTGAGAGCATTAAGCTCTGCCGCTTGGCAGAAGAGCAGTAGTACCACTTTCTCTTACAAATTTTAGACTGTATTAATATCCACGCAACATGCCACCCTCTTGCTGAATGAAAAATTCTAATGCATCCACAAAAAACAAGGTACCCATGTGTTCTTTCAAAACCCAAATCCTCTGCTGCTGGTTGTTCCCAATCTAAAGCTACTGATTTTCCTGCAGAAGTTCTATATATTCCCTCTAAAGGAACTCGTTCACCTCTTCTATCTATCCAATGTCTCATCGGATTTACAAATTCCCAAGAATCAAGACCAAACCACTGAGGGGGAGGGGTTCTTCTCACCTCTCGCCTAGCCACGATTCTAATTCTATTAGCACAAAAATCAATAATCTAGCACCGCTCCAAACAAATGCTTCAATACAACGTACTCAGACCACACACAGCAACATACACATCTCGGATCTGCAAACAAACAGGCGAGCTAACATCAGTCACGTACACATAAAAGCAGTCCAACAGCAACCAATATCCACACAGACATATAAGCAACCCAACAGCATTCAAACCAGCTACTAGTAGCCAAAATATTTATAATACTCACTTTTAATAACTTCAGGGTCCCGCTTATTTATTTTCCCCAGTACAGGCAGAAACCCCGCCCAGAATCACCCAATCCGCTCTCCGGACTGGTGATTCCCCTTCCTGGCTTCCGTAGCCGGCTGCTTGCAAGCCCTACCTTTACCCACACAGGGACCACGCTGTGCGCCAGACTCTGCGCGTTTTACCAGCAGCCCTGGCCACGCATATGACTTACAGGCACCCTAAATTCAAAACATACCGTTTATCCGCAGTCCCGGCAGGTTGCTGTCTGTCCCTGCAGCGAGCGAGCTGAGAGGCGGAGTTCCTCCAGGAAAGCCCGGGGGCGTGCCTAGGACGTCCGCTCCTCAGCCGATCCTGCAGCCGGACATGGTGCGAGAGTTAAAAGGACAGTGCATTCTGGTTTTTAACTTAGTGGACTCGGGTCTCCCCGGTGTGACAGCTCATGCCAGAAAGATAGGCTGGAAATAAATCCCCATAGACCGATGCCTATAGAGCAGGTATTTGTTTATTGCAGCGCTGGTGATGAGGGGGATTTCTCCTCCTAACTCACCCACCTTTGTCAAGTGCGGTGGTTTATTTATACAGTAAAATTTTGCTTAATGTTGCTATGTCATTACAGCATGATCACATACGTGCCAGAACTAATTTACATAGCATGCTCTCATGGTTATTAGATAATTCTTCGCACTGAGCATGCACTACCCCAATTCGGGGGTCTTTATCTCTTTTCCTCTATTCTGCATATAAGCAACTAGTTAACTGTATACTAGCCATTCCACTGTAAAAGAAGTTATTCATATTGGATTATATGGATATTAAAAGTTATGATTCAGGTTAAGAGCATCAGGTTATAGGTATAGAAACTATGATTTAGGTTATAAGCAAATGGCACCCCTACCCCAACCCTGACTCCGGCCAAAGCTCCATGTGGGGCCCTGTCCCCGACCCCAACTCTTATCCTGCCTCCCACCCCAATTGGAGCCGCGGCCCCAGCCCCGACCCCGTATGGGACCCCAAAGTCAGCCCCTACCCCAGCCCCAAATGGGACCCCAGCCCCAAACCTAACTCCAACCCCAGCCCTGAATGGTTCTCAACCCAAGCCCTAACCCCGACCCCGGACCCAAATGGGTCCATAACCCGTGCCCCTACCCTTGCCCCAACCCCATATGGAACCCCAGTCCCAGCCCCTACCCCTGCCCGAAATGGGTCCCCAACCCCAGCCCCAACCCTAGCCCCAACCCTGACCCCAGCCCCGGCCCCAGCCCCAGCCCCGGCCCCTAACCCTAACCCTAAACCTAACCCTAACCCTAACCCATGTGAGACCCTGTCCCCGGCCCCACCCTTAACCCTGACCCCGGCCCCAGCCCGGGCCCCAACCCTAACCCCAGCCCCAGCCCCTACCCCAGCCCCAAATGGGCCCCAGCCCCAGCCCTAACCCTGACCCCAAATGGACCCCGACCCTAGCCTCGACCCCATATGAGACCCCTGCCCCAGCCCCTACCCCTGCCCCAAATGGGTCCCCAACCCCAGTCCCAACCCTTACCCCGGCTCCAGCCCCGGCCCCAAATGGGACCCCAACCCCAGCCGCAACTGCAACCCCAGCCCCAATCCCAACCCTGACCCCAACCCCAGTCCACATGGAGCCCCAGCCGCAACCCAGACCCCGACCCCAAATGGCACCCCTACCCCAGCCCAGACCCCAGCCCCATGTGAGACCGCATTCCTGGCCCCACCCCTAACCCCAACCCCAGCCCCGACTGGGAACCCGGCCCCACCCCCGACCCCATATAGGCCCCAGCCCCTACCCCAGCCCCGAATGGGACCCCAGCCCCAGCCCCGACCGTAACCCCAGCCCCGACCGTAACCCCAACCCCAGCCCCAACTGGGCCCCAGCCCCAGCCGCAACCCTGGCCCCAACCCCAATTGGGACCCCGGCCCCATATAGAGCCCCCAACCTAGCCCCTACCCCTGCCCCAAATGGGTCCCTAACCGCAGCCCCAACCCTGACTGCTGCTCTCTGCTATGAAGGCATGGCGACCTGGTTCAAAGGTATCAGCATGGCAGCACGGCCTATCCCGTTGCCACTCGGGCCAGGACACACAGACACCAATGTGGTGGATGGTCAAATGGCCTTTATTATCTTATCTCATGAGGTTATATAGTCTAGGGGCTTCTCTAGTCAGGAAAGGGGAATTGTAGGATGGCCAGGGTTAGCAAGGAGTGGAAAACTACTGGAGTTAGGAGGACTACATTCCTAAGGTGATGCTTATCAGTGGGATGAAGCGGGAGGGAGATTCCATGCTGTCCCTGCTTCCCGTCACATCGCGTATCTCTTCCGTCCGCCTGTCCCTTACACTTCCCCCCCTCTTATCATAAATGAATGAGGTAGTCATAGGTATAGGCACTGAAGTGAGGTACGAGGTAGTAACTTAACAAGGGAAAAAAGGGGTTTGGTATACCTGAGTAAATTTCGCAAGGCGAGTTAAAAAAGTCTTGCGACTAACAGTGTTTACAGTTTGGTTTACAGCATTTGTTGGTGGCCTAAAAACAGAATGTTGGCCCGTTCTAGACGGGTCTGGATAAAAGAAACCAGTTTGTTTAGCAGGCACGGTCCAAAGGTAAAAGCTAAAAGCAACATTGCCAATGGACCTATCAAGGTGGAAATTAGTGTGGTGAGCCATGGTGATTGATTGAACCAGGACTCAAACCAGCTCTGCTGAGCTTCCCTGTCTTTCTGTCTCTGAGCCAGTCTATCTCGGAGTTCTGCCATGGAGTCTCTGACAACTCCTGTGTGATCTGCGTAAAAGCAGCATTCCTCTTTCAAGGCGGCACACAAACCTCCTTGTTGTATGAACAAGAGGTCCAGTCCTTGCCTGTTCTGCAGGACCACTTCTGAGAGTGAGGAAACTGATTTCTCTAGAAAGAAGATGGATTTCTTGATCCTCTGCAAGTCCTCATCGATAGTCATTTGTAGCTGAGACAGTCCTTGGTGTCGGGTCGCAAGAGCTGAGATACCTGTGGCCGTTCCGGCTGCTCCCAGGTCGAGAAGCATTGCAGTTGTTACCCCTGTTATCAGTTCTCTTTTGTGGAGCCGGCCTGGTTTTTCAAAAAGGTTGTATACCTCTTCATCTGAGTGGTACATGACCCTAGGAACAATTAGAACTTGAACACAGAAGTCAGTGGAATCATTGAATTTGGCAAGAGACACACAAGGACTCACTCCAGATCGCTGACAAACCCACATCCCAGATGCAGACGGAACCACCCACTTATTCTTTCTGTTGGGCTTGGCAACTTTGGTGCAGATGTTGCCTTTCTTTGCTAAGGTCGCATTGCCAAAACATCTGCCTTTGCCCGTGACTTGACTCAGGGTGATTCCTCTGCGGGGAGTATCCCACCTGCACTGGTGAGGGGCGTCGGCTGAGGAGTAGCTGAAAGGGATATCTAACTCCTTCATAAAAGGGAGGTTTGACATCATAGCAAAGCCAGCAGGAATTAGTTAGGTTCGGGTTGGATTCATTCAGGGATAGAAAGGTAGCTTCTAACATACGAAAGACTGGATCTGGGTCCGATCCGGTTAAACTTATCTGGGGAGCATCTGCATGACCGATCAGAGTATTAGTGACCTTTGTGGGCAAGGCTTTGGAGTGGGTTGTGTTTTTCCCTTTCAGCACATCTTTAATAACTTTGTTGGGCCCGATTGCCCTGGATGCTCGTGGCTGAAGCTTGATAATTCGCACATTCACCCACTCTTTTGACCCTTGAATGACTATTGTCCACGTCCTGCCTGTGGCCCAACTAGGGTGATTTGGCTGCAAAACGGTCATGTTATAGTCAGTGCACCTCCGAGATTTAGTGAATTTATGATGGTTTCGATAGAACTTTTCTTGGAGGATGGCAGGTTGTTTACAGCCGGTGGGTGCCCAGGTGAATTGTAAAAATTCATCGGGTCTTTGAGGCTCCCACCCAGGTCCTGATGGTCTGGCATCTGTAACAATGGTTTCACAGCCCCAGTATCCACAATACCCCCACCCCGGATAATTGCAGCACTTCTTTCCTGGGTTTGAGGCTGGGCACCAATAGGATAGATGCATATGTGTAACATGAGGGGAGTAGGGGTTTATTTTTGGTTTTCCAGGGAATAGATCGGTAACACGGATCACAAAAGATGGGGTGTTTGGTGTGGTGGTTTCTTTGAGCACCTTGTCATTTGACAGGTGTTGCATGACCCACCTGAATGGCTAATGAGAGTAATGGTTTGGACTGGCTTGTCCTCTGGCAACAAGCCCCAACAGCAAAATCACACAAAAACACTGTTGACGTCTGGGTCTCGCCAGTACAGAACTCTTTGGTGCTGCTTGACGGCTTGGAGGTCTGTCACTTTCTTCTGGAACAGGGGTGTATGCATTATGGGGGCGTCCCACGAGCATGTCCTGCAAACAGAAACTCACAGTTCTCATTAGCCTCATTCTGCTCCTTTTAAAGGTCTGGCTTTATTGATTTCAGTGGACACCACTTAATTCTGCCTTCCTTTTTAATGGCTGCGTACCCTCGCCCCATAAGCACCAACCTCCAGCCCCGTTCCCATTCGCCTAGCTCATTTTTAATTATAACCTTTGGGCCCTCCTCTAGTGCTCGGGTGGCCCAATGTTTTTGAGCAGGACTGTTTATTTCATCGCCCCTGCAGAATTGATTCAGTGCTAGCAAAGCAGTTGCTAGTATATGCACCTGGTCCCCTGAGGGAATGGAATTTTCAAAGCCTTCTGCTTTTGCTAGTACTTCTAACTTGGTTTTCAGGGTCTGATTTGCTCGCTCAACAATGGCCTGCCCGGTGCTGTTATACGGGATACCTTGCACCAAGGTGATGTCCCATTTTGAGGCGAATTCTTGCACTGGTTTGGAGGTAAAATTGGAACCATTGTCAGTTTTAATTTGTTTGGGAATGCCAAGCCATGCCATGGCTGTCAGCCAGTGCTGAATTGTGGCTTTAGAGTTAGTTTTGGGGTGTTGTGTGGCCACAATTATCCTGCTATAAGTGTCCACTGTCACTGCAAGCCATGCTCGAGGCTTCAGCAGTTGGCATAAAGTGAAGTCTGACTGCCAGATCTCTGAGGGCTTGAGACCTCTCGGGTTGATCCCACTGGACCATAGGGGTGACTTCTGGCAATGAGGGCAGGTGGCCACTACATGTTTTGCGTCCGCTGTCGAGATCCCGCATCTCTTCGCCAGCGCTTTGGCTCCGATGTGGAGTGATTCATGCAATTGACGAGCTTCTTGCAATGTCCACACTCCCTTTGCTGCGGCATCTGCCTTGTAGTTGCCGGTCTGGAAGTAACCTTTAATTGGATTGTGGCTGTTGACGTGAATGACAGACACGGTGCCCTGTCGCGAGGAGAGTGCTTCTTCCAGCATTAGGGCTGCTGCAGATGTTGACACACCTGGTCCGGACATGGCTAGGCAGAGCCTTGCCACGAATATAGAGTCCATTACGATGTTGAGGTGTTCCTCCTGGAAGAGTCCACACGCCAAGACCACCGCTGCTGCTTCCAGTTGTTGCACTGACAATGTGGGATCACATGTTTTGATGCAATGCCACTGTTCTCCCACCTGCCACACCGCTGCTGCAGTAGAAGTTGTGGAAGAAGCGTCTGTGAAAACCGTCGGTCCTGGCAGCGGGCGGTCTGTGACTTTTGGTGGCATGTCTATGTCCAAAATGTCCAGTAGCTGGGTCCAAGGTGGTCTGGCGGTGTAGGAGATTTCTCCTCCGAAGCCTGTGAGAGCAAGGGCTAGGTACTCCGGTATTGTGGTTGATTCTATGATTGGCTGCTTGCGGAAGGGGAGGTGGATTCTTGTCGGCTCAGTTCCCAGGTGTCTCACTGCAAGTTTTCTGCCCTTCATGATGAGGTTAGCGATGCATTCGATTCCTGGGGAGAATGCACGAGCTGGTTTTCCAAGGACCACCCATTGGATCGGCCGGGACTTATCTGAAGGTCCTTGAGCCAGTGCACCCACTCCTCCCTTCGGTGTGAGGTGGACATATAAATCAAGCGACATGCTCGGGTTCCACCTGGCCAGAGTGCCAGTGGACATCTGATGTTCGATGAAATCGAGGGAGCTCGCTGCTTGTGGCGTCAGCTGCTTGGGTTCCCAGGGGTGCTTTCCTTTCAGGAGGTCATATAGAGGGTCCATGACCTCAGGAGGGATCAGGACGATGTTGCGGAGCCACTGCAGAGATCCCACGAGGCGCTGCACGTCATGAAGTGTCTTGATGTCTCGGCGGACCTTCACCTTGGGGGATGTCACATAGGAATTTGTGATCCCCACTCCCAGGAAGGTCATGCAGGGTCCTTTCTTGATCTTTGCGCTCGCGATCTCGAAGCTGTTTGCCTGGAGGCTCTCTGTAATTGTGGACACCTAGTAATCCACTTGGTTTGCTGATGGTGCAGCGATAAGGATGTCATCCATGTATTGGATGATAGTTGCATCAGGAAAGGAGCGTCGGACTGGCGTCAGTGCCTTGTCCACGGTGATCTGGCATATGGTCAGGCTATGTACAAAGCCCTGTGGCAGCACTTTCCACTGAAAGCGAAGGTTGGGTCTGCTGCCATTTGGGGACACGACAGAAAAAGCGAAACATTCCTTGTCCTCAGGGTGCAAGGGTATTGAAAAGAAACAGTCTTTGATGTCCAGCACTGTGCATGGCTGTCCTTCTGGGATGGCTGAGTTCATGGGCAGCAGTGTCTGAACTGGGCCCATGGGTTTGGCTGTCTTGTTCACTTCCCTCAGGTCGTGGATGAGGCGGTAGCTTTCTCCAGACTTCTTGGGGATTACAAATACAGGGGTGTTCCAAGGGCTGACAGAGGGTTCTATGTGACCCTTTTGTAGCTCACGGTCAACTATTTCTAGCAAAACTTCCATTCGAGGCTCTGACAGAGGCCACTGCTCCACGTAGATGATTTCTGATGATTTCCAAGTCAATTTAATTGGCAGCGGTGGATGAATTGCAGTGGCCCTCATGATAAATTTGTCATTTTAACTCCCAGCAGAGCAAGGACATCCCTTCCTATCAAAGGTGGAGAGTTCTGTAGAATGTAAGGGTAGATTGCCACTGTCTGTTCTGGTCCCCTTTTTGTGTGGAGTGTTATAGCTACTAACTGGATGCTTTTCCACGCCCGGGACGGTCCTCCCACACCATTCACTGGGGGGACTTCTTTAAATTGCCAGTGCTGTGGCCAATGCGCCTGGGGAATGACCGTGCAATCTGAGCCCGTGTCTGCCCAAAACTGAAGCCCTATGGTGTGGGGATCCTGGCTGCCATAAAGGCGGCAGACAGGGCTGCAGGGCAGGTGGTGGGAGCAGGCGAGTGCTCCGGCCAGCAGGAAACAAGGAAGGAAGGTGCGGAAAGGCACGGCTGCCTTCTGTTACTGCTCTCGGTGCAGGGACCGAATCATATTGCTAAGGACTGCAAGGCTGCAGTTTCTGTTACTGGCCGGTCTTCATCGTGCTCGGGAAATGGGGTGCAGAGCACGCGGGGGAGACGTGCTTGGACACAAGTATCTCTCCAAAACCTGGAGCCGATGGAGGTTTTCTTGGCCGACTCATGGCCAGCACCAGCAGCTCGGCAGGTGTGGATGTCTGCACAGCAGCAACGGTTGTCTTAGACTCTTGCGCAGTGCACAAGGTTCCCCTAGATGCTTTTGGTCCCTTGGGCAGTGGCATGAGTGCTTTCCTCATGGGCAGGTCTGGTGCCACCGTTCAGGGTATCATTGTGCATCTGGGACTCATTGATGCAGATTATACGGGACGCATTTATGCCATGGTTTCCACACCCACCCCCCCGGTTACAATTCCTGAAAAGACTCGCATTGCTCAACTTGTCCCTTTTAAGTCTTCTGTTCCCAGGACAGAATCGAGGTCACAAGGAGACGGCTGCTTTGGTTCCACTGGGCCGCCTCAGGTTCATTGGACTGCTGTCATGACCGGAAAATGTCCTGAGATGCGGTGCACCCTGTCCATCCCTGATGCTACACTGCCAGAGATCTCTCTCCATGGGCTTCTTGACAGCGGTGTGGACGTCACGACTCTCTCTCTCACTGCTTGGCCTCCGCAGTGGCCGTTGGACCCGGTGGGGGCACCTGTAGCGGGACTGGGAGGGACGAAGTGCTGCTACGTGAGCCAGAAGCCTGTGGTGATCACGAACTCAGAGGAACAGACAGCCGTGATTAGGCCTCATGTTACTGAGACTGTTATTAACCTCTGGGGGAGGGACGTTCTGGCTGCATGGGGGGTGCGCATCGGGACGGATTTTTACTAGGGGCCACTGCATTGACGAGTGCAGAGTGTCCTACGCCTCCTATCCGGTGGCTGGTGGGCAGAGCAATCTGGCAAGATCAGTGGCCTCTCCTTAAAGATAAACTAGTAGCCCTTCCTAAGTTGGTTCAGGAGCAATTGGACCAGGGTCATCTGGAACCTTCTACCAGTCCCTGGAACACTCCTGTCTTCTGCATCAAGAAGTAGTCTGGGAACTGGAGGTTATTACAAGATCTCCGGAAGGTTAATGCCGTGATGGAGAGCACGGGGACGCTGCAGGCTGGAATGCTGTCGCCCACCATGCTTCCAGCAGATTGGCCGATCCTCATCGTGGATCTGAAGGATTGTTTCTTTTCAATTCCTTTGCATCCCGATGACAGGCCGAAATTTGCTTTCACAGTGCCAGCAATTGAAAATTGTTATAAAAATATGATAATTTCGGATGTTAAATCAAATAAAAATGGTTTATTTAACAATTAAAAAACTGGAACCCAAAAAGCCCTGAAAAATTAGATAAAAATTGAAGTCCGAGATTCCTTCAAGCAAAGACTCTTTTTCAGCCGGTTAGGCTATTAAAAACCCGAGCATAGCTTTTCTTTCTCGGCACGGAGCTGCTTAAAAAAGGCAGAAAAAGTTATTCTATGGCCTGGTGTCTCATGTCCGAGGCTCCCTCATGGCTTGTCCAGACGAAAAGAGGAAGAGAACTAAAATCCAGTTTGGCATATACAGGGAGTCTCCACCCCCTTTCACTCCCAGTTCTGCTTACTTGTCCCACGGTGATTGGTTGTTCACTCTCTAAGCAGTTCTCAGCCAATAGCTCGTGAGTTTCTAGGGTTGCTGGCAGCTTCATTGTCTGCCGCGGAGAATTGATTTTATCTGGAAGCATGCTCTCATAAAACTAGCTGCAAAAACTAGGATCTTGTGCTTACAAGGTATGAGGATTTAGAATATAAGACAGATAACACTGAACTACAGCTCTTAAAACTACTTAAACACTCTTAAAACATTTTCATAACTATCTAAAATAAAGGAGTTTGTTAATTCCATATTTTAGTTAGAATAATATTTCATAAAAATATTCTTTAATTAGTGATTAGTTAGCAACTTTGATATTTGATGAAAGGTGATGTGAAAGTCTTAAAAGGGTTCATGCATAACAAAATCCCCCCTTTTCTTATTTGTGCAGCAGGGAAGACTTTCGCATTAAACAAATGTACTCACTCCCTCTTGAAGAGGGTTTTGTTTATGAAATTCATCATAAACTAGTTGAGATCATTCACGATTACGTTTGTCCTTTTTTGTTTCTTTGAGAGCTAACATATTTGGTGGTGATTGTTGAGGAGGTCTGTTAGTTTGTAAATCTTGGATAAGTGGCATAGCTGTAACAACTGAAGTTATGAGCTTAATGAAACACAGAAGCAAACAAGGAATGAATAAGAGACTGGCTAAAGAAAGACCGACAATTACTAAAGCTTTTTTCCACCACCCTGGCTGGAAAAAGCTATTCCACCATTCTGGGGTGGTGATAGAGTGCCAGGTTTGAACAGGGACATGAGCTAGTTTTCGGATGTTTTGTGAGATTTTCTTTACTGCTTCTCCATTGTCATCAATGTGCAGGCAGCAGTCTGAAGTATTAAACTTCCCGCACACTCCTCCTTCTTCAGCAAGCAAGTAGTCTAAAGTTAATCTATTTTGATAAACAGCTGCTCAAGTTTGAGTTTGCTGTGTGCTTAAGAGTTCTAAAGCTGAGCTTGTTTGGTTGGTTATAATTTCGAGGAGGGCTTGAAGCCTAATAATTCGATTTAACATGTAGATGGGGGTTCGATATCCCCAACTACCGTCTGCTGCCCAGGTAGCAGGTCCATATGTGGCTAGAATTCTCTCAGGAGGCCATTCCTCTTTCCCCCATTTCTGATTTCCGCCAATGACATATCGTTTAGATCTTTTTAACTCATCATAAAGGGAAATGCCTAGTTGGTTACCTGCTTCCTCAGCTAGTAAGAAGAAGCTGGGTTGAATGGCCCCGAGAGTGCAGCTACCAGACCAGAAGGAAGGCAGCTTTGAATATGCCTTTTTTCCACATAGCCAATATAAATCATGTGGAGCTTCCCAGAAATTCTCCTCAGTGCTGGCTGCGGAGACCCAGTATTTGGAGATATCCGGTAAGGTAGCATAAGGTTGTCCTATTTTGTCCCAACATTTATACGTTTTCACTCGCTTGAAAAATACACTCTTTGTGCCTCAGTTTCTCTTTTGATCAATAAACCTCAGGGTCTTTTGGAACCCACCACTTATGGCTTCCATTTGTGACAAGGTAGCGTTTGCAAACTGTTTCACCTACAGAGGTGGTGTAAGTTTTTCCTCTCCTCCATATACACTCATCCCCGATAATGGTATTGCTCAAAATCCATTCATCATTGTCCTTTCGGGTCTGGGAGTCTAGATAATTTAATTTTAAAAGCTCGAGGGGCCCCACACTGACTCCTCGCCAAGGCCATGTTTCTGATCCAGGGGTCTCCACAGACCCAGCAATTGGTTAAATTCAGTTGTTCACTAATTTTTTCAGCCAGATCAACAAACAGATTTCGGTTCGATAATAATGGGTCACTGCTTTCTTGTTTCTTTTGTTCATCAATTACAACTTCTTTGATCAAATCAATTTCATAATATCTTTTCTCTTCTAAATCCTCCTTTTTTGAGATGTATTTCAAATTGAAACAAAACCAATTTTCCTGGTCAGGGCATTCTCCTTGTTCCTTTTGTGTGGAGGTTCCTATATTTTCTCCAATCCAGTATTTTGTTCCTCGTTCTGAGCACACGGCTAGTGTGGAAATGTTGTAGCAAAAAGGATTAACATACATGAGTGCTCGGAAGGAGTGTTTTAATTTGAAAGTGTTTCGCTGGGATTCGTATACTGTTCGGTAACATTTGTTGCACCTGGGTTCCTTTGCTGCTGTAAAAGGCACCCTCAGGATCCAAAGTATAAACAGCAGTGACAGGATCCGGTTTCCAAGGGGGGATTTCTTCTGCCTGGTGTATTCTGCAGATCTCATGCTGCAAGCTACAGGCTGGTTACCTGCCCCTTCTCTGGCTGTCGTCTCCCTCGGTGACTTTGGTCCTTCTTCTGAGGGCCCTTGCTCTGTGGTGCAAACTGGAATATGAATCCTAGTGAAAGGCTTTCCTAATGGTGGCCTTGGTGCTCGATAGAATTTGCCAATTGTAAATTTGTTTTCCCTAAACATTTATCCGGGATGAGAGATATTTTAGATAGGGATTTAAGATACTGGAACTTGAGGTATGTACTTAAGATACTTTTACAATATCATTCTTAACCTTAAAGAACATTATTTACAACTTCCCTGGTTTAACCTGAGAAATAACAGCATTAAACTTTTAACACAGTCTTAGAAATACAGATTGTGGGAAAAAGTCCTTAAGGTGGAGACGATTGTTGATCCTTTCTGATGTCTTCTGGCGGTATCACTGGTCCCTTGACTCTGTTGGCGTGAGTCCACCCTTTTTCTAGCGTCCTCACAGCTGTCTCCGTTGTTATCTGGACCTGAAAAGGACCTTCCCATTTCGGTGTTAGTGATTGTCCTTTCCAGCTTTTAATTAATACCCAGTCCCCAGGCGAGATTTTGTGGATATAGAAGTCGAGGGGTGCTGTTTGTGGCAATAGACCTCTCTCTCTTGTATCTTTTAGATTATTTGAGATAATTTGAATGTAATTTTGGACATTTAAATTTCCACATTCCTTTGCATCAATCTCCTGCTGTGTTATTAAATAAGGCATCCCATATAACATTTCATATGGGGATAGATTGAGGTCTGATCGTGGCTGTGTTCGAATGCGATGGAGTGCTAAAGGTAAACATTTAACCCAGTTCCATTTAGTTTCTAACATCAGTTTTGTAAGCGTGTTTTTCAATGTTTGATTCATTCTTTCAACTTTTCCGGAGCTCTGCGGATGCCACGGCGTATGAAGCTTCCAATTTATACCTAATTGATGCACTAAGTTTTGCAAAACAAGAGATGAAAAGTGCGTGCCTCTATCAGAATCAATTCTGTGTACCATGCCATACCTAGGGATAATTTGTTCTAAAAGTGCTTTACTCACTGTGTGAGCTGTACAATTGACTGTGGGAATGGCTTCCACCCAGTGAGTAAAATGATCTACTATAACCAGTAAATATTTCCACCTTTGCACTGGGGGCAGTTCAGTGAAATCTATTTGCACGCTTTGGAATGGTCTGATAGCTAGATCGATTCCCCCATGTACAGATTTTCTCATAGTCTTTTTGTTAACTTTTTGACAAATTATGCAGTCACGAGTAATTTGGTTTGCCAATTCATATACTCCTAGGCATCCAAAGGTCCAGAGGAAGTGGTCCACTAGGGCTTTCGAGCCCCAATGGGTATTCTGGTGTATTTTTAACAGAATTTCTCGGGTCAGATTCTTATTTAGAATTTGACATCCATCAGGTAAGTACCACTTTCCATTTTGATTTTGTTTTCCCCCTAGTGATCTTATTTTTCTTCATCTCATGGAGTGAACATGGGAATTGGTAGTGATTGTTCAGAGTCTGCTTTGATTTCCATAATTTTAACCTCTTTTCCACTCTGTGCAGCTTCCTTTGCTGCCAGGTCAGCTAGATTATTTCCTCTGGCTTCTATAGTGTTTCCTTTCTGATGTCCTCTAATGTGTACCACAGAAATTTCCTGGGGTAGTTTTAGGGCTTTTAGGATATTTAAAATAAGTTCTTTGTGGATCAGATCTTTTCCTTTGGTGTTTAGAAAGCCTCTCTCTGCCCATATTTTACCAAAGGTGTGTACTACACCAAAGGCATACCTAAAATCAGTAAAAATCATCCCAACTTTCCCAGCTAGCCTTATTAGGGCTTTTTCCAGAGCATATAACTCACACACTTGTGCTGACCATTTTGAGGGAAGCTTCCCCTGCTCGACTGTTTGCATGCTGTGTCCGTCTACTATGGCATAGCCAGAACAGCGCTTCCCTCCTAGAAATCTTGAAGAGCCGTCAACAAATAGAATTTCTCCGGCTCCAAGAGGGCAGTCTTGCAGGTCTTCCCGAACTTTTGTTTGCAAATCAATGATATTTACACAGTCGTGCACAATCTCATCAGTATGTACTCCATATAAGAATTGTGCCGGGTTAATGCTGGAGTTTGTGGTTAGTGTTAGATTTTCTGTATTCATTAGGATAGATTCATACTGAATTAGGCGTGGGTCAGAGATCCACTCAGTGGCTTTGTTGGTTAGGATAGTTTTGATGGAATGTGGTGTATGTATAGTAAGTTTTCCCCCAAATATAAGTTTCTGGGTTTCCTGTACCAATAGAGCTGCTGCGGCAATAGCCTGGATGCAATTTGGCCACCCTTTGGACACTGGATCTAGCATTTTGGACAAAAAGGCTACTGGTTTTCTAATTCCTCCCCACTCCTGGGCTACGACCCCGTAAGCAGTTCCTCTCTCCACATTGACATATAGATCAAAAGGTTTTTCTAAGGAGGGAAGGCTTAGGACAGGTGCTCTGATTAGTTTGGATTTTAATTCTGCCAGCTTAGTGTCATCTTCTTGTGTCCAGTTTACTGGTTCTGGTTCAACTAGTTTTTCATATAAAAATTTTGCATTTTGCATGTATTGATCAATCCACATACGACAATAGCCAATTAACCCTAGAATGTGTCTAACCTCCTTTTTTGTTTTTGGTGCTTTTAAATTTAGAATTCCTTGTATCCTTTCAGGACACAAGCTCTTTGTTCCTTGTTTGGTTAGATAGCCTAAATATTTCACCTCTGCCTGTACAAATTGTAATTTAGATTTTGACACTCTTAAGCCTTTCTCCCCTAGAAAATTCAGTAATTTTATGGTAGCCAATCTGACTGTGGACTCTTGTTCCCCTGCTAGAAGCAGGTCATCCACATACTGGATTACCTGGATTCCAGGTGGTGGAGAGAAGGAAGTCAGGAGTTCCTCAAGGGCCTGTCCAAAGAGTGTAGGTGATTCTATGTAGCCTTGGGGAAGTCTTGTCCACCGGAGTTGCTGTTTCCTCCCTGTGTTAGGGTCTTCCCATGTGAAAGCAAAAAGATCTCTAGAATTAGTGTTCAAAGGGCATGCCCAAAAGGCATCTTTTAGGTCTACAACAGAAAACCAGGCATGATTAGGAGACAATTTACTTAACAGATTGTACGGATTTTGAACAATGGGATACTTAGCTTGTACCAGTTTGTTAATTTCTTTCAAATCTTGTACTAATCTGTAAGTTTTATCTGGCTTTGGAATTGCCAGAATAGGTGTGTTATATGCAGAGTCACATGCCTCCAGGATATTATCTCTCAGCAGCTCTTGGATTACCGGTTGGAGCCCTTCTCGACGCTGTTTGGTCAGGGGGTACTGAGGTAGCTTTACTGGTTTAGCAGAGGGAAGCAGCTCGACTGTGATTGGTGTGATGTCAAGCTTCCCTCGGTTCCCTGGTTTTGCCCAAATGATAGGGTTAATGTCCTGCTCATCAGTAAGAGAAAGAGGGAAAAGTTTAACTTTCATGTGATCTTTAGATGGTACAACACCAATTTTCAAAGGAATTTGAAAGTCTCTCCCTAACAGATTGCATCCAGCTTGTGGGACAAATAATACATCTCCTGTGATTGTTTTTCCATTTCCAATAATAGTGATATTTTTTAAAAGAGGGACTGAAAAGGTTTCCCCTTTCGCCCCTGTAATGTTAATAAAATCATTGCTCAATTTGCATCCCATAGGTTTCTTAAAAACACAGGTCCTTTCAGCGCCTGTATCTACAAGAAATTCTATGGATTCCTCCTGGGGACCTACTTTTAATTTTACCAAGGGCTCTCTGGGGTGGTTTTGCTTTCCCAGGAGGAAAAGCCCTTGACGTCCCTATTCGTTCATAGGGCGGACCCCTTCCATCTCAAAAACTCTGATGCCTTTTAATATAATTTAAGATATAATTGTCTGTGCCCTTCTTTCCCACAGTATACACATTGTGGGCGAGGGGGCCTCTCTTGGTCTGTTTCAGTTGGATTATTTGGCTGTTTTCCAATAGGGGTTTCTTTTGATTCTCCAATTATTTCAGCTCTCATTATTTTTGCCTTTGCTTTCAATTTTTCCTCATCTCTAATAACATAAACTCTCTGAGCTTCCTCTAATAACTCCGCCAAATTTCTTTCAGGCCATTTTTCCAATTTCTCTAATTTCTTTCTTATGTCAGGCCAGGAATGTAGCACAAAGTGCACTTTTAACATAGTTTGGCCTCCTTCGCTTTCTAAATCGATTTCAGAATACAAGCGGATGTTATTTCTCAGACGAGTAATCCAGGCTGTGGGGGACTCTTCCTGCTCCCCACAGAATGCCTTTTTCATATTATTAACTCGAGGCACTGCCTCTCTTATTCCTCTTATAATTAACGCCCAATAATCAGACATGTTCCTTCTCCCTTCGTTTGTATTTGCATCCCAGTTCAGATCAATTAGGGGAATCTTGTGTTCCCCTATTGGCCCTGCATTGTTTTCACGGTCCCAGATATTTACACCTGCTGTTCTTATCATCTGCCTCTCTTCAGGTGAGAAGAGGGTTTGCATAATAGCATGCAGTTCTTTCCACGTGTAAATATTTGGGCCTAAGAATTGGTCAACTTGCTCAGAGAGGCCAATTGGATCTGTTAATAGATTTTTCATCTCTTTTTTAAAGTCTCTTACTTCTATAGAAGTTAGAGGAACAGAAACATAACCAATACCACCCTGAGCTCCTCCCATTGGAACTTCTCTCAAAGGCAATAATTTTGGAGCACAGGCACAGGTTGTACATTCTGGAATTTGGATACCTTTCTTTCTAGTGTGGAAAGCTGGGCCTTCTGCACTAGAAGGAATTTCTGGGGGTGCTGATGGGAGAGGAGATGTCTGGTTATTAGGATTAATTGCAATTGCTTGGTTAATTTGCACTGAATTATCCTTGTCTGAAGATGTACCATCCTCCACAGATTGGTTTCTTGGAGGTTCAGTAGTGGCTGGAACAGGTAGAATCTCCAATGGATCCCGTTTTGATTGATTAAAAAGGGACTTCTGCTTGACTTTATTATTTTCTTTTTCTTTTTTGTAAAGGTAAAATTTGGGGTTTTTGTTCTTTTTCAGTTATCCAATATTTAAGCCATATTTCAGCATATTGCAGCTCTTCTGAATTTTGAGAGATTTAAACTGCACATAGCTATAAAGAGCTTTACAAATCCACAATTCACTTGACCCTTGTTTCGGCCAGAACAGACCTCCTTTATCTCTACGAATTTTTCGCTTTGGCCATTTAAACATACAATAATGTATCATTTTACATTGATCTTTTTCTGATGTTAATGTATTGTCTTCCCATTTAGTCAGCATTTGTCCTAATGGACTATCTGGGAATATGTTATATTTTTTAATAGGATTTTCTTTTTTGCTGCAGGATTGTCCCATTTTAAATCAATCACAGGAATACCAGAGAGGCCTTTAGATCTAATTAGCAATATTATGCTAGTAAGTTGTAATGCCTTTTAATTACAATAATAATTAATAGTGAGAGCTGTAGTGTTAATCTTTAGATTTAATTAGCAATATTATATTAATAAGTTCTAATGCTTTTTAATTACAATAATAATTAACAGTGAGAGCTGTAATGTTAATGGAGTTTAGCGTGGGAACTAAAACAAAAACAAAAACAAAAAAATGGAGGACTACCCGGAAAGAACTCTTTCCACTTTAGTCACTGGAAAAAAAACTCAGAGAGAGAGAGGGGGGGTGTCTCTTCCGGTGAGTGAGCCGGAAGAGATAAGCGAGCAAAATGGCGACGCCCTCTGCCTCAGCCACGTGGAGATAGGAGAAACACGTGGCGGCCGATTTAGAATGGAGGCTGCATGTGCTGAGAGAAAAAAAAAACTGCTTAGAGCCTTAATTTAGTGTTAAAACTTGAGAAAATAACCACAATCACGGTTGCAAGACACTAAACAGGGATCTTAACACACAATACTACTAGGAGAAAGGTTAAAACAAGTCAAATATGCATGCTATCTGCAGAAACACTAAAAAGAAACATGTAAGACAAGACGAACCGCAGGAGACCAACTGCAAGCAATCCACACATACAATGTAACAGATACAAGCACAAAAATACAAACTGCAAGTACAATATTCCGGAACAAAACACAGAGATGTTTGGGGCAGTCAGTAATAGAAATTTTAGAAGTTACTTAGAACTTCTAGTATGCAGGCTTTGCCCTTCCAATTTTCAAAACTCCCGGCTTTCTGGTTTCTCCCTCTATGCCCTGTGGGAGAAGTTTCTGCCTCAGTTTTTACTTATTTTGACCTTACTTCACTAACGCAGGCATACTCAGGCACACACAGGCACATACATACACACATGCACACAGTAAGTTCCACTGAAGGGTCACCAAAAAATAAAGATTTTAAAATAAAAAATAAAAATAACAAATCCCTAACAAATTTGTCCTAGAAAAGGGAACAGGCCTTACCAAAAGCTTTATGCTGGGTGATCTCCTCTGCGAAGGATTGATCCACAGGATTTTGGGTGCACAATCCAGGGAAAAAGTTCAAAAAATCATAAAATCTGGGTTGTGAATCCAAAAAATGTGGCTCCCAGACGAGTGCCCAGAAAATTGTTATAAAAATATGATAATTTCGGATGTTAAATCAAATAAAAATGGTTTATTTAACAATTAAAAAACTGGAACCCAAAAAGCCCTGAAAAATTAGATAAAAATTGAAGTCCGAGATTCCTTCGAGCAAAGACTCTTTTTCAGCCGGTTAGGCTATTAAAAACCCGAGCATAGCTTTTTTTTCTCGGCACGGAGCTGCTTAAAAAAGGCAGAAAAAGTTATTCTATGGCCTGGTGTCTCATGTCCGAGGCTCCCTCATGGCTTGTCCAGACGAAAAGAGGAAGAGAACTAAAATCCGGCTTGGGATATACAGGGAGTCTCCACCCCCTTTCACTCCCAGTTCTGCTTACTTGTCCCACGGTGATTGGTTGTTCACTCTCTAAGCAGTTCTCAGCCAATAGCTCGTGAGTTTCTAGGGTTGCTGGCAGCTTCATTGTCTGCCGCGGAGAATTGATTTTATCTGGAAGCATGCTCTCATAAAACTAGCTGCAAAAACTAGGATCTTGTGCTTACAAGGTATGAGGATTTAGAATATAAGACAGATAACACTGAACTACAGCTCTTAAAACTACTTAAACACTCTTAAAACATTTTCATAACTATCTAAAATAAAGGAGTTTGTTAATTCTATATTTTAGTTAGAATACAAGCTAGGGTTGCTGGCAGCTTCATTGTCTGCCGCGGGGAATTGATTTTATCTGGAAGCATGCTCTCACAAAACCGGCTGCAAAAACTAGGATCTTGTGCTTACAAGGTATGAGGATTTAGAATATAAGACAGATAACACTACACTACAGCTCTTAAAACTACTTAAACACTCTTAAAACATTTTCACACCTATCTAAAATAAAGGAGTTTGTTAATTCTATATTTTAGTTAGAATAATATTTCATAAAAATATACTTTAATTAGTAATTAGCAACTTTGATACTTGGTGAAAGGTGATGCGAAAGTCTTAAAAGGGTTCATGCATAACAGAATGCTTGGTTCCTCCTTCTGGGTGGAGCATCTCACAATGGGATGATGAGCCATGAGGCCAGGAGTTGATGGGCTCATTAACAGAAGAGGGTCCGGAGGGAGGAGGCAAGGAAACCCTGCCCCACCTGGTTTCAGCAGCTCGTGAGGATGGTGATAGAATACACTGCAACCCAGGACACTGAGCTCTCTGCTGTTGTAGTTCCATGGACAGAGGTTGTTGTCTTTTAGCCCTTCCCATGGCCAGGCCGCTGTTCAGCCATCTCCAGGACAGCAGGGCCCCACCCCATGTCCCTGGGGCCTGGGAAGACAAAATCCATCCCTCCAAATGTCCCCCCTTGCTCCTTCTTCCCAGGCATTTGGCCCTGGCAGTGGGGTTTGTGCTGGTTGCTGCAGGAAAAAGGACACCCCTGTGACACTGTGGGGCCAGTGGAACCAAGGCGCCTTTGTGACACAGCAGGGCCTCGTGGAACCTTGGAGCCCCAAGGTGTGAAACATTCCTTGCAGGGTTCTGCCTTGGGGAAGGGGAACCTCCTTGGTGGCAGCTTGGACTTGGCACACACTTGAGGAGGGTGTCTGTTTTCAATGGGGAAACTCAGGAGTTTTAGATTGCTTCAAAGAATAAAGAAAAGGGGGGGAAATCCCTCTTTGGCTGAGTGCAGCCAGTTCTCCAAGCACAGCAGGACCCAGGTGAGTGAGGAGAGACAGGATGGGGTTGGGAATGTGGAGCAAGGTTGTCCACACTGGGTCAGACCTCAAGGCACAGCTTCTGTGACCAGGCCAGACCTCCTTAGGAGAGACCCTGGATCAATATCGATCACAGAATGCTGCAATCACCTCTGCTCTACAGAGAACAGCAGTAAAATACACCCCTTAAAATAGGAATGCATGTTTTTTAGAAGCTCTTTGAAATATTTCTCCATAACTGGAGAAGGAAACCTTCCTAATGAACTGCACCAGAGCAGAGGGAAATCAAAGCAGAGCCAGGGTTTGTCAGGACTTTCTTGATCCTAATGAGCCCCGTGGTGCATTTGGGGCTGAGCCCTTCAAGCTCAGGTCCTGAGAGGAGATTGCACAAACCTTTCGAGGAGTCAAAGGCAGAGGAAGCACCCGAAGTGTCTCGAGGCACTGATGGGTCCCACTGAGGTCCATGCCCAACACAGGCTCCTCATGGACTCCATGGAGGAGGGAATCGGAGGCCAGAATTGCACAAAAACCTCTCAGAGACTCAGTGTGGGAAGGAAAATCCGAAGTACCTTCAAAACCTTGAGTATCTCAGAGCATTAATGAGCCCCACTGAGTGTCAATGCAAAGCTCTCAAGGGACTCGTTAAAGCCAATAATTGGAGGCCATGATTGCACAAAGCTCTCAGAGAGTCAGTGTGGAAAGTACCTTAAAAAAACTGCAGTACCCTGAAGCATTAATGAGCCCCAGTGAGTGTTGTTACTGACAAACAATCTCCAGGGACTCATTAGGGCAGATAATTGGAGGCCAGGATTGCAGGAAGCTCTCAGAGACTCCCAGGCAAAAGCCAAAGCCAAAGTGCTTTGAAAAAGCTGCAGTCCCTGGGAGCATTGAGGAGCCCCCCAGGGCCATTGCTGAGCAAGGCTCCCCAGGGACTCCTTGCAGCAGATCCCTGAGGCCACTGGGAAGTGGGGGGGGATGCTGAGGGCAGGACAAGGGGGTGACAGTGCCCAGCCTTGCTGGGGCTGTGCCAGGAGGCCCCAGGGCCTCAGGACAAGGTGTCTCCTCACAGCCCTTGCTGGCACAGACGCTGCTGTGCCCCAGGGCACCAAGACTTGGCTTCTCTTTGTCCCCACCTGGCATCCCTGCCTCCAGTTCTCTGCTCTGACTGCAGCCTGGGGACACTTTCTCACTCCTGTCCCTCACTGGGACCCATTAAAACTTCAGGAAACTTTGCAGTTCGATTCTGACTTGAATTCTGGAGACGTTTCTGCAAGTCCCTGTCAGGGCCTGATGTCCAGGGCCTCAGCAGCAAGGCCCGAGAGGGTCATTAAAGTCCTTGTGCTGTGTCTGTGCTGCTGAGCTGGTCCAGGCTCCTGGCACAGAGGCAGCTCCTGGCAAGCAGCAGCACTGCAGAGAGACAGCTCTGGCCAGGAGCAGCTCCTGTGCACAGCCCAGCAGGGCTGGGGCACTGCCTGCAGCCAGCCCGGGCACAGCACAGAGGCACCCAGGCCTTCAGCTCAGCCTGGGCTGGGAGCACAGAGCAGAGCTCACTCCGGGCTCAGCACAGGAGAAATCCTCACAGCGTTTGCAAACAGTCATTGTCTGGCTGTGGGAAGAGAAGCTGCAGCTCCTGGAGGCATCTCCTGAAGCTGGCCCATGCCACAGCTTTCAGGAGCTTTCCAGAGGACTCTCAGGGTTGCTGCAGTGTGGGGGATGTGGCCCTAGGGCAGGGCTGGGTTTCCCTGCTGCAGCAGCCCAGGCCCAGCACAAGGCAGCTCCCTGTTGCCAGGCTCTGCTGCAGGGCTGAGCAGCCGGGGCTGCAGCCAGGGGTGCCCAGGGCTGTCCTGCAGAGCAGGGTCCTGCAGCCCAGGGCGCTGTGCTGGCCCAGGGACTCTGCTGCCTGCCAGGGGCAGCTCTCAGCCGGCCCGGGGAGCTGCTGCCAGCGCTGGGGGAGAAGCTGTGGGGGGAAGGAGCCACCCTGAGCAGGGCAGGTGCTGCTGCTGAGAGCTGCTGCCTGGGGCAGGGCTGCTCCCAGCTCCACACCAGCCTGGGCACAGCTCTGGAGGACACTTCCCAAAGAAGGTGAGCCCGGGATTGCTGTAAAGATCAGGAGCTTTCCTGAGCCTGTTTCAATTTCCTGCTTGAAGCAGGGTGGGAAGGCTGGGGGATGAGGGAAGCAGAACAGGAATTGTAATCCCAGAATCCCAGAACATTCTGAGTCTCTGCCCTGCCCTCGCAGGCACAGCACCACAACAACTTCTCTTGTTTCTGCACTCCTCTGATATTGTCACTGTTATCTGGTGCTCTCAGGGAGGCTCTGGGCTCTGCAGCAGCTGAGTCAGGCTCTGCCCTTGGGATTCCTGCCAGGCAGGGCTGTCCATGGGAATGGGATGTCCAAGCTTCCCTGTGGGGCTGTGGGCAAAGCAGTCCATGGAAAGGGGAATGAGCTGAGCCTCCCTCCCTGAGATCCCATCATGGGCACAGCCGGGGCTCTCCTGGCTGTGTCCTCCCAAGCTCTGAGCTGCCTTCCTGGGTGCAAATCTGTGCCAGAGCCTCTCAGAGTGCCCTGAGTGTCCCCTGGGGAAGTGCAGAGATGCCACAGCTGAGGAAATGCTGCTGGGTTTGCCAAGGGCACCGTGAGTGTCCCTGGCAGAAGAGGGGTGCTGAGACCTTGCCCAGAGACCTTTAGAGAGGGTGAGACATTCAGGGATCCCTCTGCTCTGGGCAGGGTCTGGTTTATCCCAGGGTGACCGGGGAGTGGGATTGTGCTTTGATTGCAGCCAAAGGGGCAAGCCCAGGGCAGTTGGGAACGAGCCCATCCAGCCCCTCACCTTGCCCTGAGCCACAGGGAATCCATTGCCTCTCACCTCTCTCAGTGGCAAACTGGGAGTGCAGCAGAAATGCTGGGGATTTCTGACCTCAGAGAGCCAGGAATGATGTGTGGGTAGGAAAGCAATTCCCTACATCTCCTCCCTGCCATCCCTGTCCTGTAGAGCTGGGAGTGCAGATGGTACCAAGCCTGTCTGCATGAGGAGTGATTCCACTGACAAATCCTGACTATCCAGCCTTGTCCCTCTGCCACATGGCCGCAAACCCAGGGCAGCGGGGCAGGGATGGCTCCTCGAGAGCCCCCACGCACAGGCCTGGCTGCTCCTGGCACACTCAGACAGCAGACATGGAGCTTAGGCAGGGAGCTGGGTGAAGGTTTTCCCAGAGCAGGAACAAGGGCGGGTGAGTGCCAGCGGGACAGTCTGCAGGGAATGGCCCAGGTTTGGCTCCAAGCAGCCTGTGCTGACTTGTCCCTGTCCTTTCTCCATGACCAGGTGCCCATGGCCAGAGCCAGCAAATGTCCAACAGCAGCTCCATCAGCCACTTCCTCCTGCTGGCACTGGCAGACACGCAGCAGCTGCAGCTCCTGCACTTCTGCCTCTTGCTGGGCATCTCCCTGGCTGCCCTCCTGGGCAACGGCCTCATCATCAGCGCCGTAGCCTGCGGCCAGCACCTGCACACCCCCATGTTCTTCTTCCTGCTCAACCTGGCCCTCACCGACCTGGGCTGCATCTGCACCACTGTCCCCAAAGCCATGCACAATTCCCTCTGGGGCACCAGGCACATCTCCTACTCAGCATGTGCTGCTCAGATATTTATGTTTGTCTTCTTTATTGGAACAGAGTTTTCCCTCCTGAGCATCATGTGCTTCGACCGCTATGTGTCCATCTGCAAACCCCTGCACTACGGGACCCTCCTGGGCAGCAGAGCTTGTGCCCACATGGCAGCAGCTGCCTGGGCCAGTGCCTTTCTCAACTCTCTCCTACATACAATCAGTACATTTTCCCTGCCCCTGTGCCAGGGCAATGCCCTGGGCCAGTTCTTCTGTGAAATCCCACACATCCTCAAGCTCTCCTGCTCCAAATCCTACCTCAGGGAACTTGGGCTCATTGCTGTAAGCTCCAGTTTATCATTTGGTTGTTTTGTGTTCATTGTTTTCTCCTATGTGCAGATCTTCAGGGTTGTGCTGAGGATTCCCTCTGAGCAGGGCCGGCACAAAGCCTTTTCCACGTGCCTCCCTCACTTGGCCGTGCTCTCCCTGTTTGTCAGCACGGGAGCGTTTGTCTACCTGAAGCCCCCCTCCATCTTGTCCCCATCCCTGGATCTGGCAGTGTCAGTTCTGTACTCGGTGGTGCCTCCAGCCCTGAACCCCATCATCTACAGCCTGAGGAACCAGGAACTCAAGCATGCCTTCAGGAAAGCGGTTACTGAATGCTTTTCACAAATTAAAATCTATTTCCATCTGCAGAGTGTACATGGTGCAACACATCACATGCCCAGCCTGCTCTCTGAAGCTTTTAATTGTGCTGGGAGGGGCAGGACAGGCTTTCCTACTTTTTCCTTGTGCTAATTTTCACACTGAAAATTTAGTCATCATCCCATATTGAATTCACTGTCTACCCCTTTAACTTGACCCTCAGATTGTGTAAATGAGGAATCATGCTCTGTGTGTTTAAATAGAGGAAATGTTCTTGCAGGGATTTATTTGTCCAAAGTCCCCCTCTGTTACCTCTCCTTCAGCTGCAGGGGCAGTGCCTGTGTGCAGAGGCAGAGAGAAAAGGAGTCCCAGCCCAGCAGCACAGCCAGGGAGCAGCAGCACCTGGTCTTTGGAGAGCTGCACTTTTTCCACTCCCACCCTCTCCTTTACTGTCCTTTTGCAGGGCCTGAGGGCTCTGGCAGCTCAGTCACTGTCCTGCTGCATGTCCGTGCTGTGAGCACAGGCAGGGACAGCCCACGGGCACTGCTGGGACACAGCTGGGCTCCAGCACAGCAGCTCCACCAGCAAAGGGCATTTCCTGGGGGCAGGGCAGGAAGGATTAGGTCTTATTTCTTCGTTGCCTCAACAATAGAATCTAACGGTCTCAATGTTTTGCTTGTTCTCCCAGGGCTCAGTGGGATAAGATCAGGGTCCCAGGGTGGCCTTCAGGACTCAGGTCTGGGTCAGGTTTTGCTTGTTGGTGGCCAGTGCCCGTCAGATGGTGAAAGGTCTTTGCTGAACCTTCCTGGGGCCCTCCAGCTTGTGCCAGGGCTGATGGCAGGGGAATGTTTGTCTGGAGGGCCTTGGGACCTGCCAGGAGAACACAGGGGAGCTGCAGGGACAGTGTGTGCCAGGGTTCAGCAGGGAGTGGAGCTCACTGGGCACAGGCCTGCCCAGGGTGGGGTCAGGCAGAGATAAAGGACTGAATGTCTGCTGGGAGCCAGGAGAGTTCTGCAGCCCAGGGGACACAGCAGGCACAGGGAAAGGAGTCTGGGCATTGACTGCTCTGACCCTCAGGGAACTTCCCCAGGGGGATGCAGGCCAGCCCCAAGGCCACGGGGCAGCCCTGGAACAAGGCAGGCAGCTCTGAGCAGCCTCCATGGGCACAGCAGAGCCTGTGTGGGAGGGGGTCAGTGCAGGGAGCAGCAGCAGTTGCCTCTGTCTCCCAGGCTGAGCAGCAGAGCCCAGCAGAGCCAGCCCAGGGCCCCGGGCAGCACAGCCCCCGAGCTCTGCAGAGCAGCACCCCCAGCTCAGGGGCTCTGGGCAGCAGGGCAGGGGCTGCAGCAAGGGCTGCTCAGGCCAGCACAGACGTGTTCCCCTGGCAAAGGCTCTGTGGGCAGCTGGCATGGGCAAGGAGCAGAGCAGGAGCCCGTGTGTGTGCACAGGAGCCCTGGCAAGAGGCTGCCCTGGGCCTGGGCCAGCAGGAGCTGCCTGAGGAGCCTGGGGCCAACACTCTGCTGCTGTGCTGGCCAGCAGGGCTGGCCCTGGGGCTGCAGGAGATGCCCAAGCTGAGGATTTCCTGAGCATTCCAGACACAGAGTGGCTGTCCCTGACCTGCAGTGCCTCCAGTTCCTGCTGCAGGGCCAGCCCTGACTCTGCTGCTCTGCAGGGGCAGGGAGAGGCTGCACTGGGCAGTGCCAGGGAGAGGAAAACAATGGAGCCCTGGTTCTACGAGTCGCCACAGTGTCACACTGGCCCCTTGGTTCCATGAGTCCCACCATGTCACAATGGCCCCTTGGTCACATGAGGCCCCTCGGTGTCACAAGGCACCTTTGGTTCTCTGGGCCCACAGTGTCAGTTTTGCCAGTGGGCAGGGTCAGCACCACAGACACAGACACCAACTGAAGGAACTGTGTGATTTATTATAATGCAAATCCGCAAAGAATCCCAAAAGGAGCAGCTCAGCAATGCCCCCAGTCATCACTGCCAAAGATTGTCCCCAGTGATTAACCAAGATCCAGCAGCAGTTACCCTCAGACTTTCCCATCACCCAGACCCACACATCAGCTGGGGGAAGCCGTCCCAGTCAAGGACTGGAGCCACTCCCGGACACTGGGAATTCCTGCAGCGGCCTCCACCCACAGCTGAGGCTCCAACCCCACTGGGAGAGGGCCCAGCTTTGACAGTGCTGAATAAACAAACTGACAGCACTTCTAGTGCGGGAACATCTGGTTTCATCCTCCTCGGTTCCTCCTAAGCCTGGCCAGGGCTCAAGGAAGAACCAAAGGAGTTGAACCTACACCCACAAACAAGGCCAGATGGGGCTTTGTCCAGTTCCTAAATACAGAAAGGTAAATCCACATTTCACCAGTGAACAGGGACATAGATCGTGTCGGGGCCTTTGTGGGTGCAATCAGCTTGCAGCCTATGTACAGAAAACTTTTGTGACTGCAAGTACTGGTACGTGCAGCTTCTCAAGGGCACTTCGCCCTTGAGAGAAGTAAGATGGTAAACAAGGCTATAAATCGCACGAAGGAATGCACAGTTTAGAGGAGCTGGACATCTGGAGAGGCACTCTTCTGATAAAAAAATACCTAGTTCCCTGCGTTATACCAAACCAATCAAGAGTGTTGTAACATTTGCGGGGCTGGACATGTAGCTAAATGAACCAATGTAATGTAATCACGTAGTGCAAGGCTTTTAGGTGATTTTATAGAAAAGTAGCAAGGAAACAAAGAATAAAGGTCTCAGTTCCAAATCATATTGATTTGCTGTCTGATTCCTGCCTCTACTCTCGTTACCATAGTGACCCCGACGTGATACTGTGACCAGAGCAGTGTCGTTTTACGAAGTCGGGAGAGGCTAAGAAGAAGAAACCCCGCTGCGGTTGTGACCGGGCGTTCGAGAGTGACGCGTTGTGGCCACGTCGACCGGTGAGTCGAAAGAAAAAGAATAGAGCGGGATGGGGAATGCCGTATCGGCAGTGGAAAAAGCCACCGTGGAAGCCCTTGTTCGTGTAGGGCAGAAACGGGACTCTCCGCTTGACCGTGCTGATTTGACTAATTTACTATACTGGGCGAAGCGGAGAGGGCTGATTACAGATACGGCGCAAGTCTTTTCAAAAGATGCCTGGGTCCAAGTGGGCACAGAACTGTGGGAAGCTATTCAATCCGGCCATAAAGAGGCTAAAAGTCTAGCAAAGATTTACCGGCAGGTCCGGCATTTAATTAAACATATTCACGCTGAAGCAAATGTGCAAGCTGTAGTAAAAGACATTTTTTGAACGGCAGAAGAGAGAACTGCCGCAGCCGTTCCGCTGCCAGCAAATACTGTTGCTGCCCCAGCACAAGGGCCTTATGATGATGTACTTATTCCATGGGATGGTATCCCCTCTGAACCTGTTAAAGAACCACCTGAACAATTGGCTCAAGGTGCAGCCGCTCCTCCTTCTGCCCCTCCGTCTGCCCCCCCGGCACCTATGGACGATGATCCAGCTTCTGTTCCACTGCCAGAGGACATTGCAGATGCTAAGCTGCGTGAGCTACTGGGTAAACAAACCGCAGCCATGACAGACTTGTTAAATGAAATGCAAAGGTTAGACAGAGGGGCGAAATCAAAGCAAGTGAAAGATGCATATAAAAAGGCTCATCAGGCAGTAGTGGAAGAGCTCAAGAACATTAAGACACAACTCACAAAATTAGAAGGTGATAATAGGCGGCAACAAGAAATTTGGGTACAAAACACCCGAGAAAAAATTATTCAAGCTGTAAAAGCAAGGGACATGTCCCTGAAATCAGCAGATTTCTTTCTGCGAAGTAGCTATGGCCCCAATGCTGGGATCACTATAACAGAAAAGGAAGCCATACAGAGATGCCACGAACAAAGTCCCGGCATGAATCAGGACACTGTGTCAGACTCTCTTAGCAAACGGTTTAAAAAGTGGATACAAGGAGATAAACGCCAAGGAATAGGACAAGGAGGAGTTACATTGCCTCCGACAGATCCTACTTTTGACATGCATAAACGTTGAAAAGGCATTATAACAAATGCAAAAATGACCGGAGATTTTCAATTTGTTGCTGCACCTGCCATTTCCACACCAGCGGGAGATGACTGGGCACCACTAGATTGGACCACAATTGCTAAATTACAAAAGGCTGTAATGGACTATGGTATTGACAATCGCCTTGTTCGCAGGCAAGTGGAAGCTGTAATTAAATATCAGAATTTAGTGCCTGCTGATATCAAAAGTATTTTTGAACTGATTTTAGGTCCTACAAGTTACATGCTATTCCTTAATAAGTGGCAAGAGCGATTAGAAGTGTTACAGCTGTCTAATTTAGAACTACCCCGTGGAGATCCTTTGCAGGTAGCATCACTTAATCAGTTAATGGGAAACTGCGCTTTTTGTGATCCACAGCGCCAGGCTGCTATACATCCTCGTGTTCTATCGCAATCTAAGTTAGCAGCTTTAGATGCCTTTTCTGTGCTGCCGCAGGTAGGGAAACCAAAACAGCCCTATTTACACATTAAGCAAAAACAGGATGAACCTTTCTTAGCCTTCGTGGATCGCATAAAAGAAGGTGTGGAAATTGCCCCTGATGTTCCACATACTCTGAAAGATACTATGGTGAAAGAAATAACCACGCAAAACGCGAACTCTCTGTGTAAGCGCCTTATAGCAACACTGCCGTCTGGCTCTACTCTTATTCAAATGATTGAGATTTGTTCCAAAGCTCCCCTTGAGGAAGAGATGGAAAAGGCACGTATTCATGCCACAGCACTTGCTGCTGCTTTACAGACGCAGCCACAGCAAGGCACAGGAGATCGTGGTCTGAAATGTTATAATTGCGGTCGTCTTAGTCACAGCCGAAAGACCTGTCACGCCCGCCACCGTGCACCAGGGACCAACACCTCCACCTTCGCAGGGACTTGTAAGCGGTGTGATAAATTTGGCCATAGGGCCGCTGAGTGTCGCTCGCGTTACAAAAAAGACGGAACCCCTTTAGGAACCACATCTCATCAGGGAAACTGGAAGAGCCGCAAGGGAGGCGCGGCGATACAAAAACCTCCCCGGTACCAGCACTCAGCAATGACCGCTGGTGTCTCGACCATCTCTGCACAGAAACCATTGGGAGTGCAGGGGCCGATCTTACCCTGGCAGAGTCAGTGAACCTGACTGACAGTACCGTTCATACAGTTGCTACAACAGCAAAAGGACCGCTTGGTTATGAACTTTCTGCTCTAGTCCTTGGGCGTTCCTCTGCATCACAAGTGGGACTGTTTGTACTCCCTGGTGTCATTGACAGTGATTATGTTGGTGTGATTTATGTCATGTTAATGACCTTTTTGCCTCCTATGTTTATCCCTGCAGGTAGCAAGGTAGCTCAACTAGTGCCTTTCCATGACATGATTCCACGGAAAAAAGCATTGTGTAGGGGAGAGAATGCTTTTGGCAGCACCGGTCCACTGGTAGGATTTGTGGAACCTATTTCACACACCCGACCTACCAGAGAGGTAACATTGTCACTCGCACATGAAAATGTTTTTACACCGTCTAAACAAATTACTGCTCGCATGATGCTTGATACAAGCTCCGATATAACCATTGTGCCAAAGGCAGCTTGACCTGGCAATTGGCCCTTACAAAACCTTACAGGTGCAGTTTTAGGCGTCTCAGGTACAGCAGCTACAATGCAAAGTACATCTTTAATTTGCATTTGTGATACTGAAAGTAATGTAGCAAAGATAAAACCTTATGTGATGCAAACTCCCTTGTGGATCTTAGGCCGAGATGTCTTATCACAATGGAATCTTGTCTTAGCCTGTCCAAATTTAGGGTGATGGCCACTGAGCACGACCAACCAACTTTGAAACTGACATAGTTAACAGATACACCTGTCTGGATAGCTCAGTGGCCAGTCACCGCAGAAAAGGTCGGTCACATTCAACAGTTAGTACAAGAACAACTTAAACTAGGTCATATCAAACTTTCACATAGCCCATGGAATACTCCCATTTTTACTATTCAGAAAAAATCTGGAAAATGGCGACTTTTACATGATCTGAGGGCTGTTAATCAGCAAATGCAACCTATGGGTGCACTTCAACCAGGTTTACCTTCCCCAACTGCTTTACCTAAGGAATGGGTACTTTTTGTAATTGATCTTAAGGATTGTTTTTTCACTATTCCTTTACATCCTGATGACACTGCTCGTTTTGCCTTTAGTGTTCCTGAAATCAATAACCAAGCACCTACAAAAAGGTATGAATGGGTCGTACTCCCACAGGGGATGCGAAATAGCCCTACCATTTGTCAATGGTTTGTAGATTTAGCTCTCGCCCAGTGGCGCAAGTGTCACCAGGATAAGATTGTTTATCATTATATGGATGACATTCTTATTGCCTCCAAAGAGCCATTGAGCAGCACTGATGAACAAAGTCTTTTAGATGAATTGAAATCTTAGGGGTTGAATGTAGCTCCCGAGAAAGTGCAGAGAACAGAACCTTAGTTATATCTTGGCATGCAAGTCACCTTAAGCAAAATACAGCCTCAAAAATTATCCATCCAAAAACAGTTGCGTACCGTGCAAGAAGTACAACAAGTTGTAGGTGACATTCAGTGGCTTCGCAATTGAGCTAGTATTACTAACACTGAGTTAGAACCACTTTATAAGCTCTTGCGTGATGCTCACCGTATTAATGAGCAGGTAGATCTATCCACAGAAGCTACCCAGGCCTTGGCTAATATTGAATCAAAATTAGCAGCTACTCAGGCATATCGCTATGATCCAACTCTCCCAATTGTGTTGTATGTACGGGTTTTGCCTACTAAAATTTATGCCGTTATAAGTCAGGAAGACCAAAAGCGTAAATTCTTCTTATTAAAATGAATTTTTACCGCTGCACGTTTCTCCAAAACAATTGTTTCCAAATTAGATACGTTAAGTGCTTTATTGCTAAAAGCCAAAAATCGTGTTCAACATGTATTTGGAATTGATCCTGTTAAAGTTGTGTTACCTATGTTAACTGATCTTGTCATCATGGAATGGCAGCAGCTGTCAGAATTACTAACAACAGCATTGTTAGGCCTTAAAATTAACAATCATTATCCAGCTCATCCCTTTTTTGCAACACAGCTAATATTAACGATGAAAACTTTTACCAGCCATACTCCCATTTCGGGAGCAGTCACTGCATTTACAGATGCTAGTGGCAAAACACAAAAATATGGCTTTTCTGTTTACCTTGATGACAAGTGGCAGTCTGTTGTACATAAAGGACCTTCTATTTCAGTGCAACTGTTAGAACTTAAAGCTGTTATTTTAGTATTTACTGCATTTACTAATGAACCCGTAAATATTGTAACTAATTCCGCATACGTTGCCTCTGTTGTTACAAGAATGGAAAATTCTTTTCTTGGTCATGTATCTAATGCCTTGTTATTGAAAAAATTTATTGCATTACATAATTTAATATCTAATAAGAAAAATGCCTGTTTCTGTTGCCATATGAGAAGTCACACTAGTGTAAATAGTCCTTTTACAGAGGGGAATGCAGTTATTGATGCTGCTGTAAGTGCCAGCGCACAGACGACAAAAGACATGTTTAAGGCTGCTCTTAAATCGCACAAATTTTTTCATCAATCTGCTTGCGCCCTGCAAGCAGAATTCAATTTGTCTCGTGACAATGCACGTTCAATTATTGCTGCTTGCCCTGATTGTGCCAGGTTGCCTGTCCTGCAAGAACATGGCACGAATCCTAGAGGCTTAACTGCTCGTGAGTGTTTTCAGACAGATATTACTGTGTTTCCTCCCTTTGGCCGTCTGAAGCACATACATGTCACTGTCAACACATTTAGCAAGGCCATTTAGGCTACGGCTTCTGCTAAAGCCTCTTCTCGTGCAACATGTCGCCATTGGTTAGAAGCCTTTGCTGTACTTGGCGTGCCATCCGTTATTAAAACCGATAACGGACCAAATTACACTAGTGCAGTCTCTAAACAGTTTTTGTCTCGCTGGAATGTTACCTTACAGCATGATGTTCCGTATAATAACATGGAACAAGCGATTGTCGAGCGCCAACATCAAGACATCAAACGATTACTTGCTGTTTTGAAAAAGGAGGGGGAACTGTCTCTCACCCCCCCAGAGGTCTTGTCGAAAGCATTACATGTGTTAAATTGGAAGAATCCTGTTTTAGCCAGTAACACCTTGCAAAGCCAATTTCGGACTCCAATACAACAACATTTTATGCAGACCCAAAACATGTCGGGATTTCCTGACGGTGTCATGGTTCAAATTTGGGACCCTACAAGTAATCAATGGATAGGCCCTCAACAATTGCTAACCTGGGGACGCGGGTATGCTTGTGTAATTACAGGTGAAAAGACGCCACAGTGGATTCCAGCCAACTGGGTGAAACCGTGGCTGACAGTCAGCAAGACGCTGCAAGTAACGAACCACGCAGAAGACGCAACAGGTGGAGACAATGATTAGATCCTGTCCGACAGCTACTGTAGTATGTTTTGCAGCGTGTTATTCCCGAAATACCTGATGTGACAGAACTGTATGAGATAATATGGACGCTGTGGTTTGAACGCATTACAGTAGTTAAAGAGCCCTCCTGTCAATGCAGGGGCTGGGCCGCTGCATATTTGCAGTGTGGCCGCTGTTGGCAGACCTTTTATACTGCTGACATCAAGGGCGGTTTACTTGGGTGTGAAGACTGTAGATATACTCATAATCAGATTGGAAATTTTAATCTACTTCGACAGTGGCTTCAGCAACCTGAACTTACATTAGCTCAAGCAACAGCATTATTTGAAGCCACTGATGAACTACAATTAGCCTTAAGATATATTAATTTGGCCTTAAGATATATTAATTGTAAACGTTTGTGTGCTCAAGCTGCTATTATAACGCAAACAGTAGTAATTGAATCTTATTATATGCAGCAGTGTAGTGAACATAGCTATGATGATGATGTGTAGATATTTGCTCCTTTTCATTGTATTCTCCTGTGTTGTAACATTTAAGTTGGATGATCGACGCAATTTCTGGCTCACATGGGCAAACCTCACAGGGACAACTGATTTTTGTTTGCATTTATCTGCAGCCACTGATCCATTTAGAACATGTTTAATTGGCATACCTGGCTTTGATCTGGCTGCTTTTTCCACATATTCCACAGCAAATTGTTTACATGCAAGAAATGTGAGTCATTGTACAGCTTTACTTCTGTACGGGCTAAACAAAGCTTTGCCATGGGATCCGCAAGAATTGACCCTGCTAGGCAGCCGCCGTCTTCAACAATATAAATCTGAGCGTAAGACAGGCTGTGTAGACTTTGGCCACTGGAACCTAACAGGTCGAACATTATTCTACCTTACGCCAAAGCACTCTCCTTATTGGAACAGCTCTTATATGTGCGGTCACGAGCCATATGGCTGGAGAAAAGGACAGCGAGCTATTTTTGTTAACAAAACAGCATGGGCCTTACCACCTGGCATTTTCTTAATATGCAGGGATCGAGCATGGCAAGGCATCCCAAGGTATGCTCAAGGTGGTCCTTGTTATTTTGGCTCCTTAACCATGCTTTTGCCCAACAGTACGACAATTAAACAAATACAGACTAGTAGCACTCAGACACGCACTATTAGAGATGTTTCAACATTAAGCTCTGATTGCAATGATGATGTTGGCTTATGAAGTCATACTGCTCGCTTTTTTGGCTCTCTTGTCCCAATGTTTGGCACAGCACATGCCTTAACAACACTAGAGCATCTTGCTTGCTAGGTAGCAAAGCAAGCCAATGTCACTACAGCCATATTATCGCAAATGTCACAAGATCTTGACAGCATACGCCAGGCAGTATTACAAAATAGGGCCGCCATAGACTACCTGTTGTTAGCACAAGGACAGGGGTGTGAGGACATACAAGGCATGTGTTATTTTAACATTTCCGACCACAGTGATTCTATTCATAAGCAGTTACAATGGCTCAAAGATCATACAAAGAGGATTACAGTCAATCACAATCCATTGAATAATTGGCTTCTGTCCCTGGGACTAACGCCATGGGTAAAAGAAATTGTAAAAACTGTCATGTTAGTAATTTTTGTTATTTTAGTAATATGCTTATTTGGACCTTGTCTTTTTAGCATTGTTTCCTCCAGAATGACCAAGCTTGCTGAAACTGTTTTTGAAATCAGAGGGGGAGATGTCGGGGCCTTTGTGGATGCAATCAGCTTGCAGCCTATGTACAGAAAACTTTTGTGACTGCAAGTACTGGTACGTGCAGCTTCTCAAGGGCAGTTCGCCCTTGAGAGAAGTAAGATGGTAAACAAGGCTATAAATCGCACGAAGGAATGCACGGTTTAGAGGAGCTGGACATCTGGAGAGGCACTCTTCTGATAAGAAAATACCTAGTTCCCTGCGTTATACCAAACCAATCAAGAGTGTTGTAACATTTGCGGGGCTGGACATGTAGCTAAATGAACCAATGTAATGTAATCACGTAGTGCAAGGCTTTTAGGTGATTTTATAGAAAAGTAGCAAGGAAACAAAGAATAAAGGTCTCAGTTCTAAATCATATTGATTTGCTGTCTGATTCCTGCCTCTACCCTCGTTAAGATCGTATCATTAATGAGTGGGATACAAATATAACATTTGCTTAGAAGGTTCATCAGGAGGTCAGCTTTGGCTCAGGGCCTGGTGTTCAGGCCTCACTCAGGGCCTGGTGCTCAGGCCTCACTCAGGGCCTGGTGCTCAGACCTTGGTACTTCAGTCACTGCTTTGACCTAGAGATGAATTACAACTTTCATATCAATTCTGTCGATAGTAGAACCTTAGATTTAGGTATTAGGCATAAAGGCTTTGCCTCTTGTTCTTCAGTTAAGTGCTCTTCATGTTCATTACTCAGAGCCATAATTCACATTCCTTTAAAAACATGCCTAATTAGGTGCTATTCTCTGTTATTTATCAAATCCCCCTTTTTTCTTGAGACCGTGTCTCTTTTTAGACAAGTCTCAGTGCTCCATTACCCAGCACAAAGTGTCACAACAGCTCTAACACGGAATCAGAACACACCAAGTGCTCACACTGCAATGGTTACAGTGACTGCCACAAATGCATTTCGCAGCAGCCTCCAGTTTGGCAGCCATAAAGCCAATCCCACCAAGAGGAATTTTCTTCTTTCTGCCTTTCTTCCATTTCTCTTTCCATGGAGGTGATTCCTGACTGTTGGACTTCAAAAACCCATCAGTGACAGAAGTGCAACTTTCTTGTCCTAGAACAGCCCAGGCTCCTCCTTGGCCAGCAAGCAGATAATCCAAGGCCGTGCGGGTCTGCAGAGCCCCCATTTGTGTTTGTTGGAGCTCACAGGATGTGCTATTGGATATTTTAACAACATCATTTGCTACTTCTTCTAATAATCGACTTAGCTCATTAATGTAAACTCCACAGGACGAGGCAGCGCACATGGGGCACAGGGTGAACCAGAATCTTTTGCTTTCTGAAATCCAAGGCACTCTTTGGTTGCAAAATGTTCTCTTAACATGGAACTCGCAGTTGTTGCTGAAGTACCCTAAAGGGAGGCATCAATATTTGTCCTCAATCTCATTCGGGTTAGGAACAATAATTCCATTGTCCATGGAGCTGACACCTTTTTAATTCCAGAATAATGCCCCCAGGGCCCTTTGCTGTTCAGTTTTACCGCGGTGTCTGGGGGTAACAAGGCTTGCTGGGGTCCTTTCCCCCTCGGCTGGAGAGGTGCCGGGTCCCAGTCCCTGAGAGGCACCCAGGCTCCTGCTTGGAATTCCTGTGGAAGTCACTCAGTGTCACATCAGCCTTCACATGGAGCCCCGTGGATCAGAGCATTTTCCAAAGGGGCTGTTGGGGCAAACAGGGAGATTTGGTCTGGCAGGATCTGTAGAACAATATCCTAGAACATCACCTTGTTCTCACGCAGAACACTTGGCTGCAGGGACACATTCCCATTGTTCCTGCCCAGGTTCCAGGATTCAAACAGTGCTGTCTTTCCCCGGAGCTGCTCCTTCAGCTGCCTCGGGAGGGCCATTGGGCCTCTGGACCCACACTCTGGCTCCATTATTAGGACTGCTGCATCCAAACCCTTTATCTCCACCAACAGTGCTGATTGGGGGTGGATCTCCTTTTTTTCACAACTATTTTGAAAACTGCAATATCAATAATTGTGCTAGCCTGTCATGGACTTAAATAATTCAATCTTGTTCACTATCATTTAACAGAATTACTTTGATTTCTCCTTGATAATCTGCATCAATTCCTCCTCCCATGACATGAACACTTTGCAAGGCCAAGCTCCAGCGAGCAGTTATCAACTCAAAGTGTCCTGGAGGAATCTGAATTCCTGTTCCTGTATTGATAACTCTCACTTGCTTCTGATTGATCCCAATTAATCCTGATGCATGAAGGCCCAGCCCTGCAGCCTCTGGGGTGGCCCTGTCAGGGGCCATCACACCCAGAACAATTTCCCAGGCAGTCCAAGTCTCCCTGTCCATGGGTGTCTTTGCAAACTGGGTGCAGCCCTGCACATCCAGGGGGTTTCCATTTCCCCAGGGGCCCACTGGTAAGGGCATGGAGCACATCTGGGAGATGGGTTCTCCATCGGGACAGATTCCCATCTCCTCATTTTTTCAGCTGCTCTTTGAACAACCCCTTCACCGTTCAACCAATCCTGCAGCTTGTGGATAGTCTGGGATATGAAAAACCCAGCAGTCTTCACCACTGTCTTTTTCCCAGTAACAGACAAAGCATTCCACATGACAGTATCAGCAAACCCCATAAAAATTTCATCCCTTCCTCCTTTATTCGTTGTACGCAATCTCACAAAGTTTGCCACTGATATTCTGGTCCTGGCCAATCATTTTCTGTAGGGTGTTTAGTGTTACACCCCTGAGCAGCCAAAGCTAACAAATTAGTATTGTCAGCACTATTTAGCATTATTTTAGTTATATAGATAGAGATATAGATATAGATAGATATACAGATATATATATAGACCTACTGATACATTTAATATATATTTATCAATATATATATAAAGGTCTTTTTAAAATTAAAGTATGTGTATAATTATTTAATATATTAACATTATTTCACTTGCAGAAATGAATCTGAGCAAGATTAAAAACTTCTTCTATTGCTCCATGTGGGAGCGTTCCAACAACAACTGTTCCTTCTGTTGGTGCTGTTTCCAATATGCTGTTAACAAAATTCATCCTCATCTTCCCAAACCCACAAGCTCTTTTCCTTTTTCCATATCCAATTTTTGGATGCATTTTAAGACATTCAGCGCTTCAGCTCCTTTTAACCGACTGCCCCAGTGCTCACACGGTGCTCCGACCTCAGCCCACTCCAGAGCCAGCGAACTCCAGGGAAGCTCTTCCCATCCGGGAATTTCGGACAGCGCTGATTCCTTACATTTACATTTAAAAAGTGACATTTTGGTGTGATCCGGCCAGACCACGGCAGTTTTGGTGTGTCAGTGGGCAGGGTCAGCACCACAGACACAGACACCAACTGAAGGAACCCCTGTCATTTCCTACAGTTCACAGCAGCAAAGAATCCCAAAAGGAGCAGCTCAGCAATGCCCCCAGTCATCACTGCCAAAGATTGTCCCCAGTGATTAACCAAGATCCAGCAGCAGTTACCCTCAGACTTTCCCATCACCCAGACCCACACATCAGCTGGGGGAAGCTGTCCCAGCCAAGGACTGGAGCCACTCCTGGACACTGGGAATTCCTGCAGCGGCCTCCACCCACAGCTGAGGCTCCAACCCCGCTGGGAGAGGGCCCAGCTTTGACAGTCCTGAATGAACAAACTGATAGCACTTCTAGTGCGGGAACATCTGGTTTCATCCTCCTCTTGGGTTCCTCCTAAGCCTGGCCAGGGCTCAAGGAGGAACCAAGGGAGATGACTTTGACCATACAGCCCCAAACAAGCCCAGATGTCGGATTTCATGGCCTTATCCGGCTTCTAAATACAGAAAGGTCAATACATGTTTCACTAATGAGGGGATACATCTATCACAGCGCTAATGACCATGCATATTTCTGTAATGAGCAGATACAAAGATAACCTTTGGTTGGAAGGTTCACCCAGAGCTCACCTTTGGCTCAGGGCCTGTTGTTCAGGCCTCAGTCAGGCCTCTTGTTCAGGCCTTGGCACTTCAGGGATGTGGTTTAGTGCTGGGCTTGACTGTGCTGGGTTTAGGGTTGAACTTGATGAGCTCAGAGGTCTTTTCCAACAGGAAGGATTCTGTAATTCCAGGATTCTGTCTGCTGCATTCAGCCAGATCCATGGTACCAGCATTACTCTGCTCAAAAAGTCTCCTCTTGCTCAGCTCTTGTGGCCTAAGGCTTCAGCTCCTCCAGCTTCTGGTGCTCAGCTGCTCATGCTGAACGAGACGACCCAGAGAGAAGAACACAGTTCATGCAATTCCTTCTGGGACACGCAGAGGGGAGGGTGTGAAAACAGGAGCATTGTTTGGCGTGGCCTCCTCTGTGCTCTTCACACCTCTCAGCGCTTTGAAACAGCCAAGAGCTTTCTCCAAGAGTGCAATGAAGCAGCTGCTCCTGCTGCCAGCTCTCGCCCTTCCCAGTCTCTGCACTTGAGTGCTTTTGTCCCTCTTGCTGTGCCCTCGGTGCCCCCGGGGCTAGGTGGCTGCTGCTGTGGAACTGGCACAGATCCAGTGCTCGAGATCCTCCTTTCTCTGCCCCTGGAGCTGCCTGGTCACAGCAGCCTTTTCCATCTGCAAGCTCCACATGGCCAGGGAGTGCCCACCTCTGCTCCTTGCACACCCTCCAGGAGCCCAGGGCTGCCATCTCCAGGCACTTCTGGCACTGAGGGCTCCCAGGTGCCCCAGGCTGCTGTGACACCGCTGCAAATGGGAGGGAACAGTGGCAGGGGCTGTGCTGAAAGGCAGCTCCATTTGCTGCTGCTGCTGCTGCTGCTGCTGCTGCAGGGGTCATTTGTCCAGCCCTGCCCCAGAGTCAGGGATCAGATCTAGGCTCTGCTGCTGCTCCCTCGGGATCAGCCACCATTTGGGTCTTGCTGTCAGTGCCAGCAGCAGCGGGCACTGAAGCAGCAGCTGCTGACAGTGCCCCAAGCCCCGGGGCCCGAGGGCTCCCTGGGCTGCGGGGCTGGCAGGGAGCTGCCCCTTGTTCTCCCTGTACCTCACGCAGAGCTGGGCCGCTCACAAATGGGGCAGCACAGCAAACAGGGAGCCTGCGAGTCTCTTCCAGCCGTGTCTGCTCAGAGATTGGCCCTTGGAGCTTCAGGGGGACAGAGGCAGCTGCTTCTAGTCCCTCTGCGTGTCCCTGTGTTCAGCAGTGCTGCTCCATCATTTAGGACGTGTTTTCTGTTTAAAATAATAGAAAAAAAACCCCATAAAATATTATGAAGCATAAAACCAAAACCCAAATGTGTGGTGAAAAATCCTTTGTGACTCTGGATTAAGAGCTAACTGATCTTTTCAAAAAGACAGCTCAGGTATTTGTAAATATGCTGATGGCATTGATCCATCTTACTGACCTCAACAGTTTTTAAAGATTTTGGGGTTTGTTTCCAGTATTATTATTCTAAATTGTGGTTGAAGCAACTGCTTTGTGCCCTGCCAGCTCCAAGCAGGACTGACAATCTAAACTCTGTCCCACTCCAACTCATGGAGAAGATGCCCTTCCCTCTCACAGCTGCACACTCCCTTGGAAATTGTCAGGGGGTTCTTAAAGACGCCAAGTCCCACTGAGGGCTTTTTGCTCTGGTTTGGCACTGGAGAAGGGCAATTCTTAATCTGTCAGCTCCAGCCTGCAGTGCCTCAGGAACACGGCCCACTCGCCAGCTTTGGCCCACTCGGGGCACTTCTAGGGGAGGAAGAAAGTGCAATGGCACAATTCCAGCCCAAAAGAAAGGAGGAGTGGGACAGACAGAACGTCCTGTGGACATCCAGGTGTTCATCTGGGACTGAGGAGAGTTTGGGTTCTTGCCAGTGGGATGTGTGTCCCTGACTGCAATCTCTTGGCCTGCACCAGAGTCTCACTCACCCGCACAAGCAGAAAGCTCCGTCGCTGTGCTCGCAAGGGGCTCGTCTGCTGCAAAGCTGTCAGAGCCATGTGAGGGCAGAGCGGGCCCAGCTGTGCCCGGGGCTGAGCCCCAGCAGAGCCCTGGCAGAGCCCAGAGCAGCCTCAGCATGCACAGAGCCCGGCTGCAAGGAGAGAAAGCAGAAACCGCCTGGCAGCTGAAGCCTCCTGTCCCCTTGTCCCAGCCGCCCACAGTGCCCAGGCCATGCTGGCCGTGCTCAGAGCTGGGCCCAAAGCTGCCAGCATTGCTGCCTTTGGGAGCAGAGCAGGAGGGCAGGACATGTGCCCAGCCTGCAGCCAGCCATGGCACAGCCACCTCCTCAGCAGCTGCCCAGAGCCCAAAAGCAGCTTGGCAGCCGCCTGAAGAATTCGCTGCAGCCGCCCCAGCAAAGGGGGAACCTTTGGTGCCCGGCCAGGCCGTGCCATGGCCAGATCTGGAAGCATCCCCCTGCCTGTGGCCTCACCTGCACATTGGGCGTGGAGTGTGGCTTTGAAGAAGGTGCCAGAATCAAAGTCCATCATCTTCAGCTGCCGCTGGCCAGCTCGAGGAAGAGGTTGTCGTCCTTGAGGTCGTCCTTGGTGTCTCCAGCAGCAGCAGCCCCACCTGGTACAGCTTCTCCAGGGGCTCCTTCTCCTTCCCTTGGGGCCAGACCAGGCTGTCAGGGCTCTGCCCAGGGCCCCAGCCATCACTGAAGCAGACAAGCAAAACCAGGGGGGATGGTGGCCACCAGTGCTTGCCAGAGCAGCTCAGCTCCAGCTCAGCTGCAGCCCAAGAGCTGCGTGTTCCCTTCTGATGATCCCTGCTCAGAGCTACAGGCAGGACAAAAGAGTCTGGTTTGCTTTGCCACTGATTGCCAGGAGATGTGTGGGGCTGTTACCTGCCAGGCCCCTGGAACAGACTGTGCCCGTGGATCTCTCCCATCTTCTAGGGCAGATGAACACCCTGCAGCCACGGATCATTGAAGAGCTCCTCCAAGGATGGCCTGTCCAAGGGCTGCATGGACAAGCACTTCTTAATAACATCCTGGCACTCTGGGGAGACAAACCAGAAACCACCAGTCAGCTGGAGAAGCATCCCGCCCACTTTGCCCCCCGTTCCCGTGCCCAGGCCATGCTGGGTGTGCCCAGAGCTGTGCCTAAACTTCCCCATGGATTCTGGGCTTTGCAGGGGAGCAGGAGAGCAGGACATGTGCCACCTCCTCAGCAGCTGCCAGAGCGGGATGCTCCTGAGCCCGCTGCTGTCTCCCAGCACTGCTGTTCCCCCTGTGCCACAGAGATGAGGATCCACCTGGAGAGAGCTGGCGTGGGAACAGGATGCGCCCCCAGATGATCTCCTGGCCCCTCCTGAACGGGTGCTTCCCCACCACCAGGTGGTACAGCAGGAAGCCCAGGGACCAGATGGTTGCTGCCTCGCCGTGGTAGCGTTGGTGTTGGATCCACTCAGGTGGGCTGTAGGACAGGGTTCCTGTGGAACACAGCCCGAGCTCATCAGGGGATGCTGCTGCTCCCAGAGCCTCGCCCCAGCATCCCTGGGCACGTGGGGGCTGCCCCAGTGGCACATGGGGTCACCCGCTGCCCTCTCACCAGCATCTGGGACTTGTGTACAAACCTGGGGTTGGAAAAGAAGCCACTGGTGCTGGAAGAGGGCAGCCGAAGCCCTGGGGAGGCCCAACCATGACATGCAAGTGAAAACGCCACCCAGTGCTGGGGAAAACCCACTCTCCTCCCTGCCTGCATTGCCCCAAAAAACATTAAGAAGCCAAGGCAAACAAGGGCAGCGGAGCAGTCCAGGCCCTTCCTCGCCTGCACACCAAACTGGCCGG
The DNA here is from genome assembly GCA_026261815.1 of Monarcha castaneiventris obscurior. Taxonomy (NCBI): domain Eukaryota; kingdom Metazoa; phylum Chordata; class Aves; order Passeriformes; family Monarchidae; genus Monarcha; species Monarcha castaneiventris. The sequence continues at coordinate 62,422 of JAMPIT010000878.1, forward strand.
TGCCCGGGCTCTGAGCCCCCTCTCTGCCACCTCCATGGGGGCGTTTGTCGGGCTGGCTGCCCCAGCCCCAGCCCCAGCCCCAGCCCAGGGCTGGGTGGGTGCTGAAGGCTGTCGGCAGGGTCAGGAACCTGCCCCCTCCCAGCCCCAACCAAAAGCAACTTGGCTCAGGAATTAATCCCATCCTGGGATTAATGAGGGGAAGCCTCGGTGCTACACTCAGGCTGGGCCATGAGATGCCCGGGAGCATCCCCTGGGAGGGCTCACCTGCAAACTGGGTGTAGGCTGTGTCCTGGAGGAAGGCACCACAGCCAAAGTCGATCAGTTTCAGCTGTCCCGTGGCCAGGTCGAGCAGGATGTTCTCGGGCTTGATGTCCCGGTGCAGGACCCCGCAGCTGGTGCAGTTCCGCACGGCCTCCAGCAGCTGCCGGAACAGCCCCCGCGTCTCCTCCTCGGGCAGGAACCTCCGCTCCGCCAGGAAAGCCGACAGGTCCTGGCACCGCTCCGGACGCTCCAGCACCAACAAGAAGCTGCTGGGGAGCTCGAGCCACTCCAGGAGCTGGATGACACCGGCACAGCCAAGGGACACCTTGGCCAGCAGCACGATCTCCAGGGGCGCACGGGCGCCGTCGGGCTGCGGGAGGAGCGCGGTGCCGTCAGCGGGGCTGAGGCCGTGCCGGGCCTCTGGGACCCCTCACCCAGCCCGGGATGCTCCGCGCCCCCTGCTCACCCCACGCCCGCTCTCCCTGCGGGGCTCCCGGCGGCTCCCACCCCGCCGGGCCCCGGCTCCTCGCCGCCCGGCACGGCCCGGCTCTGCCGCTGGCCCCGCTCACTCACCAGCTCGCCCCAGTGCCGGACGCGCTCCCGCGGCACGCATTTGATGGCCACCTGCGAGCAAGGGGCAGCAGCGGGCTCAGATCGCCGCCAGGCCCGCTGCGCCCCGGCCTCTCCTCCTCCTTCCTTCCTCCTCCTCCTCCTTCCTCCTCCTCCTCCTCCTCCTCCTCCTCCTTCCTTCTCCTCCTCCTCCTCCTCCTCCTCCTCCTCCTCCTCCTCCGCCCGCCGCCGGCCCCGCCACTCACCGGGGCTCCGTCCGCGAGCCGCGTCCCCGAGCAGACGCTGCCGAAGCCGCCGCTGCCCAGCAGCGAACCCAGCCGGTACCGCTCCTGCAGGGCCTCCTGCGCCTTCCCTGCGGGCGACACGCGGCCGTCAGCGCTCGGCCCGGGGCCAGACACGGCCCCCGAGCGCCCCCCGAGCGCCCCGGGCCGGGCATCCCCATCCCAACGGGACACCGGCGGCTCGGGGCCGGCGGCCGCGCTCAAGAGCGGCGGAGCTCGGGCCGGGAAAGCCGCAGCGGAGGCGGCGGGAGCGGCCGCGCCGCCTGTGTCCTCCGCGGGCCCCGGGAGGCGCCGGCGCCGGCGCCGGCGCCGGGCTCGGGCCAGGCGGAGCCAAAGGGTGGCGATGCCGCCCCAGCCCCAGGCACTGATGCCCGCCCGGCAGTGCCACAGCCAGGACGGCGAGAGCCGGGCGGAGGCGAGACCGCGGCGGGACGGCCGGGGCCGGGGGCGGGCCTGGGGCATGGCCCGGCCCGGCAGGGGGATGGGGAGAGACCGGGAGGGGAGGGGGACACCGGGAAAGGGAGACCGGGAGAGGAGGGGGACACCGGGAAAGGGAAGCGGGGAGAAGGCGCGGAACAGCGGGAGAGGGAGAGGAGGAGCAAGAACAAGAAACGGAGAGGGTCTGTAGAGTCGCTTGTGATTTCGCTGCTGCCGCTGCTGCCGCTGCTGCCGCTGCTGCAACTGAAGCGCCGGGGCCGTTTGTCCGGCTGTTCGCGTGTCCGAGTGTCCGAGTGTCCGCGTGTCCGCGTGTCCGTTCCCCGCTCGCCCCACGCGCCCCACGGCCGACCCCCGCGCACCCCGGGGGCAGCCCCTGAGTCAGGCCAAATATGGGAATTCGCCGCGTTCAGCCCAGATCCAGAGTCTTGACTCCTGCACGCTGGCAGAGGAATCCCCTCGGCTGCTGCTGGGCCTTGTCCCTGCTGAGGGTCAGACACTGCCGGGGCACACTCCTTGCCTGTGCAATTCGTGCCCCACCCAAGCACTGCACTTCTGTCTCCAGCATTGCTTCCCAACAAAAACAGGGGAAGGCAAACTGTGTGCGGTTCATGGGATTCCAGAGTGCCTAAAACTCACCAAGTCATAGATCTTAGATGTGAGATCCAGCTGGAATTGGTGGGATGGAGAAATAGTGCAACATGGAAAAGGGGAGCACAGAAATAAATAAAGGAAAACATCTTGGATCGTTTCTTTCCATTTTCATTTCACTTATGGAAAGTTGTTTCAGATTTCCAGGAATCTTCTGCACAGTCCTGTTTGCTCTGCTCAAGAACCTTTCCTGGAGAACGAGGTGCGGCTCCTGTCACAAGATGTGCCACCCACTGCAGCTTCTCTTGGCTTTCCACACTGTGAGTGCAGCACAACTTCTGCAGCAAAGCAGGACAAATGTTTGAAGAGCTTTACAACTTGTCCTTTCTTTTCCTTGGGAGCTGGGGACTCAAGCCATTGGTGAGGTTTTCATTGTGGCTGTTCTAACCTAAGAAACCATGAGGTGCTGATGCCTCGGCAAGGAGATAATGCTTGAGCGATGCCAAAAGCTGTAGCTGTGCAGAAAGAAGCAGTTCCTGTGTGCCAGGGTATGTGAATGAAGCACCTTTTAGAACAGCAGATTTAGCAGAACAAGCTAAGTGCAAAAGCTGACCACTGGCTATTTGAGCAGACAGTCTTATAAAGCATATGCAGAAAACAGGTGAAAAGTTCAAGGCTGAGGAAGACTCATGAGCCTTCATCCAAAACGAGCACCAGGAGGCTGATGACCACCCCGTGCAGAAACCGCACAGGTGCCACAAGGGCTGACACCTTCATGTGATTAGAAAATGTGTTGCAACGTGAAGGTTAGGAAAGTCTAATGTGCACATGAGGTATAAAAAGCACAAAAGCCAGTGCTGTGCGAAGAAGGGCCGAGTGAGTTTGTGGTGGAGCTGTCCCCCTCGCTCCCAGCGTCGAATAAACCCACAGCTGCTCTCCAGGCCTGGCCCTGTGGCATCCTGTTCTCCTGCCCAGTGCTCAGGCATCAAAGCCCCGGGCCCCGCAAGGGGAAGCCAGTGGAGACCTCCCCACGGCCTTTCCCCTGGGCGAGGAGGATGGAGACCGCACAGTGTCTCCTAAAGGCAAGGAGGACGGAGACAACCCGGCCCCAAATGGGAGGAGGATGGAGAAGATCCTGGCCCCCCTAAAAAGGAGAAGGATGGAGACCCCCGGCCTCCTCATACGGGAGGAGGTTGGAGATGACCCCGGGCCTCTTCCATGGGAGAGGAGGATGGGGACCACCTTGGCCCCCCCATTAGGGGAGGAGGATGAAGGCTCCCCCAGACCTCCCATAGCAGAGGAGGACAGGGACCCCTATGGTCCCCCCAAAGGTAAGGAGGATGGAAACCCCCTGGGTCCCCTAAAGAGGAAGAGGATGGAGATGTCAATGGGGTGAGGAGGACAGAGACCAGCCCCGGGCCCCCTAAAATGAGAGGGTGACAGAGACCTCCCAGCCACCCCAATGGGGGGAGGATGCAGACATCCCCCATCTGCCCCAAAGGGGATGGGGACAACCTCTGGCCCCCCTAAAGGCAAGGAGGCTGGAGACCTCCCTGGCCTCTCCAAACAGGAGGAGGACAGAGACCACCCTGGCCCCCTCTGTGATAGGAGGAGGGCAATTCCCCCCGATCCATCCCATGGGAGAGAAGGACAGATGACGCAAGGTTGTCTCTGTCCCTCTCCTACCTGGGGAGTCCCAGGGGGGTCTCCAACCCTCTCTGGTCTGGGAATGATCGGGGGTGGGGATGGTCTCTGTCCCTCTCACCCCACTCGGTGCCCAGTGAGGGTCTCTGTCCTTCTCCCCTCGGGATTTTCAGGAGATGCTTGTGGGGGTTTGGGGGTGTCTCTGTCCCTCTCACCCCGATGATGCTTGGGCGGGGTCACACCAGGGCTGAGAGGGACAGAGACCGCCCTGGCCTCCCCAGGTGTGAGAAGGTCGGAGAGCCCCCCACCCCCCGAGCACACTCAGTGGTGAGAGGGACACAGAGCCCCTGGTCCCCAGCCCCGCTCAAGCATTCCCTGAGGTGAGAGGGATGGACACCCCTGAGCATCCCCCAGGGCGAGGGGGACAGAGACCCTCAAGCATCCCCTGGATTGAGGAGGATGGATCCCCCAAGCATCCCCCGGCACAGGGGTGTGAGGGCTGGACATCCCCCCCAGGTATTCACTGGGGTGAGAACGATGGAGAGCCCTGAGCATCCCCCGGGGTGAGAGGGACAGGGACATCCCCTTGGGAATGCCCTGGGGTGAGAGGGACAGGGACAGTCCCTCGGGAATGCCTTGGGGTGAGAGGGACAGAGACACCCCCTTGGGAATGCCCTGGGGTAAGAGGGACAGAGACACGCCCTCGGGAATGCCTTGGGGTGAGAGGGACAGAGACAACCCCTCGGGAATGCCCTGGGGTGAGAGGGACAGGGACACCCCTCGGGAATGTCCACACCCGGCACAGGGGTGTGAGGGCTGGACATCCCCCCCAGGTATTCACTGGGGTGAGAACGATGGAGAGCCCTGAGCATCCCCCGGGGTGAGAGGGACAGGGACATCCCCTTGGGAATGCCCTGGGGTGAGAGGGACAGGGACACTCCCTCGGGAATGTCCTGGGGTGAGAGGGACAGAGACACCCCCTTGGGAATGCCCTGGGGTAAGAGGGACAGAGACACCCCCTCGGGAATGCCCTGGGGTGAGAGGGACAGGGACAACGCCTCGGGAATGCCCTGGGGTGAGAGGGACAGGGACAACCCCCCCAAGCCCCTCCCAAGCATCCCCCAGGCACCAGACAAAATAAACTTGGAAGAAATCAAACTTAACTCTACATTAAATGCTTTGAGCAATGTTTGCTCTTCCCACAAGTCACTTGTGCTGAAAACGCAAACAAACCCCAAACATGTATAAACCGACAGTACAAGCAATTATGGTGGCAATTCAAAGTTCCAGCAGTTCCTCCACAGCTCCAGCTCAGCTGCTGGCAGGTTCCTGTAGAAGAAAAGTGACAATTCAGCCCAATACAGATGATTAAAAGGAAGGAAAAACTCTGTGTAGCTGTCACAAAGGTGGCAGGGAAGAAGACAAAAATTATCCTCACGTTTGGCAAAGCCCGCCAGGCTGTGAAAGAGAAAAGGGGAGAGAGCAAGGGAGGGACAGGGACAGAGACCTCCCCTGGGGAGGGGCAAGTGTGACACTGTCCCCTGTGTGCGTGGCCTTCCCGGGGTGGGGGTTTCACACCTGAGCCAGTCTGGGTAAGGGGGGTGGTGTTCACCACCCCTGAGCAGGGGTTACCCCACAGCCCCAAATCTCTCCTCCTGCCCCCTTGGGTGGGGGATAGGGGTGCAAATGTGGCCTCAGCAAATGGGTCTGGGTGCTGTGGCCTCCCCCAGCCCGACCCCAGCCAGGGATGATTTTCAGGACAGCTCTGGGCTTGGCTTTCTGGTGCATTCATTCCTCTCCCTCAGCCTTGTTTACTTCTTATAGTCAAGAACGGTTACTCCTTTTCGTTCTTTTTTGCTTGGGAGCCCTGTAATTGTGGGATTTGATCCGAGGTGATCATGGGGGCACTGCTGGGCCCCATGGAACCAAGGACACCTTTGTGACACTGCAGGGCCCCATGGAACCAAGGGAACATGGAGCAGCTCTGGCTGGCTTGGGCTCCTGGGGCTGCTAGACAGCTCCGGCTGACCTTGGCATGTCCAGGGCCGATTCTCACCTGCCCCTGGAGCGCTGGGGCTCCGTGCTTTCCTTGCTGTGGAAAAGAACTGTCCTTGTCGAGGAGCTCATGGCCAAAACTGGGATTCTGCATCCAAAATTCCATCTATCAAACAATTGCTCTGTGATGAAAGCTGCCAGGACAGACAGGTCTGGCTGGCCTTGGCCACTGGTGGTCCCCTCTCATCTGCCTTCCAGACACTGGGGCTCCATGTTTTCCTTCCTACGGAAAAGAACTGTCCTTCTTCTTCAGGCTCCCATGGCTGAAATTGGGATTTGGCCTCCCAAATTCTATCCAAGGATTGCTGCCACACAGAAGTTGCCAGGACAGACAGGTCTGGCTGGCCTTGGCCTCCTGGGGGCCACCTCTCATCTGCCTTCAGAGCAGTGGGGCTCTACCTTTTCCCTACAATGGAAAAGAACCGTCATTCCTGTCCAGGCGCCCATGGCCAAAATTTGAATTCCACTTCCAAATCTCCATATATCCAAGCATTGTTCCCAGATGAAACCTGCCAGGACAGACAGCTTTGCCTGGCTTGGCCCCCCAGGGACCACCTCTCATCTGCCTTTGAAACACGGGGGCTTTGTGCTTTTCTTCCCATGGAATTAAACATCTTTCATGTCCAGGTGCCCGTGGCCAATATTGAGAATCCACCTCCAAAATTCCGTACATCCAAGGGTTGTTCCAAGACAAAAGCTGCCATGAGAGACAGGTCTGGCTGCCTTCGCCCATGGTGGCCACCTCTCGTCTTCTTCCAAAACACTTGACTTTGTGCTTCTCTTTCATATGGAAATATCCCATCGTTCTTAGCAAGGTGCCCATGGCCAAAATTGGGATTCCACCTCCCAAATTCCCTCTATCCAAGGGCTGCTCCCAGACAAACCTGCCAGGACAGACAGATCTGGCTGGCCTTGGCCTCTGGTGGCTGTGTCTCATCAGCCACTGAAAACCTGGGGCTCGGAGCTTCCCTTCCTCTGGAGACCACTGTGAGCCTGCATGGCCTCGTGGAACCCAGGGGCCATTGTGACACTGCAGGGCTGGTGGCACCAAGGGCACCATGGTGACCCTGTGGCCTTCCATGGAACCAAGGGGCCACGGTGGCACTGCTGGGCCCCAAAGAACCGAGGGGCCTTTGTGACACTGCAGGGCCCCACGGAACCAAGGGAACATGGAACAGCTCTGTCTGGCTTGGGCTCCTGGGGCCACCTGACAGCTCCAGCTGACCTTGGCATGGCCAGAGCTGCTTCTCATCTGCCCCGGCAGCGCTGGGGCTCCGTGCTTTCCTTCCTGTGTGTGTTGGTTTTGCACGGCCTGGATTTTGGCAGCGGGGGGGCCACAGAGGTGGCTCCTGTGAGAAGCTGCTGGAAGCTTCCACCATGTCCGACAGAGCCAATCCCCGATGGCTCTGAAGATGGACATGCTGCTGGGAGGACTGCTGCTCGTGAGATTGGAGCCACGTCAGAGACGTTCACCGAGAACTGTCTCCTGTGGGAAGGGACCCCACGGTCTCACAGGGGAACAACTCCTCTCCCTGAGCAGCAGGAGAAGCCACAGGAGATGAACTGACCATAATCCCCATTCGCTGCCTCCTGCACCATTGGTGGGAAGGATGGAGGGGGTGGGGGAAGGTGTTTTCAAAGCTCTTATTTCACCTCTCATTATCTTGCTCTGATTTTGTTATTAATAAATTCACTTTGTATCTGTAAGTTGAGCCTGTTCTGCCCGGGACGGTGTTGGATGAGGGATCTCTCCTGGTCCTTATCTCAACCCATGAACCCTTTGTTGTATTTTCTCTCTCCTGTCCAGCAGTGGACAGGAGTGAGAGAGCAGCTTTGGTGGCTGCCTGGAGTCCAGCCAGCATCAACCCACTACAGACCTAAACAAAAAAATCCCTGGGCAATGATTCCCTTGTGGTCTAAAGACCCCACCCCTCCCACAACAGCCCCGTCCCACAGAAATGTCAGCGACTGAGCCTCTCGCTCTCCACGGCTTCACTGCTTTGGTACCCAGGGGTTGCCACGGGGTCCCCATCACCCCTCTGAGCTGGGTTTGAGTGGGGTTTTGGTGGGTCTGCAGTCCCCGTTGTAATGCAGTTGTTCCAGGTCACAGACCACGATCTCTGGGCTGCCCACTCTGGGTATTTATTTTTGAGTCACATTTAAGCTGCAGCTTTGTCCATTCTATTATTCATGTTCAGATTCTCAGCTCCAGGACTTGCTGTGATCCACCTGTGACTCACATCCCAGGGCCATAAAATTCTGAAAAACTTCACTGATCAGCCCAGCAATCCCACCCACTGTTGTCTACTTTTAAATAATACAAAACTATCAACCCTCGCTGTGGTCACAGGACAGCCAGAGAGCAGGACAGCACCGCAGCAGCCAGAGCTGAGGACTCACACAGGGACAGAAGGACAGTGTGGAAGGATAAACAGAGCAGCTCTGAAAGCACTGAGAGCTGCTGCTCCTTGGCACTGCTGCTGTGCTGGGACTCAGTTTCTCTCCCCCTCTGCACACAGGCACTGCCCTGCCAGATTCAGATGAGCATTCAAATTAAGGATTTTTGACAAACAATTTGCTGCAGGATCCTTTATTTTGTTAAAGAGCCCAGAGGAGGTGATTCCTCATTTACATTGTCTCTGGGTAAAATCTGAGGTGTAAGCAGTGAATTATAAATAGGATGGATGATGCCAGTAATGGGATGATGATGGGATAAATAAAGTTTTATTGTGCACAACATTATCACAAAATGAAAAAGGAAACCCTGCACACTCACAACCACTATGAAAAACCTGGGAAAACAGCCTGGGCCTGCAATGAGTTACACTGCAGGCTATGGGCAACAAAACTGGCACTTTATTGCTTCTGAAAAGCATCCAGTGATCATTTTCCTCAGGGCATCCTTGAGCTCCTGGTTCCTCAGGCTGTAAATGAGGGGGTTCAGGCCTGGAGGCACCACTGAGTATAGAACTGACACCGCCAGATCCAGGGATAGGGACGAGATGGAGGGGGGCTTCAGGTAGACAAACGCACCAGTGCCGAGGAACAGGGAGAGCACGGCCAGGTGAGGGAGGCACGTGGAAAAGGCTTTGTGCCATCCCTGCTCAGAGGGGATCCTCAGCACAACCCTGAAGATCTGCACATAGGAGAAAACAATGAACACAAAACAACCAAATGATAAACAGATGGAAAACACAAGGAGCCCAAGTTCCCGGAGGTTGGAGTGTGAGCAGGCGAGCTTGAGGATGTGTGGGATTTCACAGAAGAACTGGTCCAGGGCATTGCCCTGGCACAGGGGCAGGGAAAATGTACTTATTGAATGTAGGAGAGAGTTGAGAAAGGCACTGGCCCAGGCAGCTGCTGCCATGTGGGCACAAGCTCTGCTGCCCAGGAGGGTCCCGTAGTGCAGGGGTTTGCAGATGGACACGTAGCGGTCGTAGCACATGGTGGTCAGGAGGGAAACCTCTGTTCCAATAAAGAAGACAAACATAAATATCTGAGCAGCACATGCTGAGTAGGAGATGTGCCTGGTGCCCCAGAGGGAATTGTGCATGGCTTTGGGGACAGTGGTGCAGATGCAGCCCAGGTCGGTGAGGGCCAGGTTAAGCAGGAAGAAGAACATGGGGGTGTGCAGGTGCTGGCCGCAGGCTACAGCGCTGATGATGAGGCCGTTGCCCAGGAGGGCAGCCAGGGAGATGCCCAGCAAGAGGCAGAAGTGCAGGAGCTGCAGCTGCTGCGTGTCTGCCAATGCCAGCAGGAGGAAGTGGCTGATGGAGCTGCTGTTGGACATTTGCTGTCTCTGGACATTGGGTTCTGCCATGGAGAAAACAACAGTGAAGAATTAGAGGAGATGTCTGTAACCACAATCAAAGCCATCTCCCATCCACCCTCGCCTGGAACACACAGACACCCTTTTTTTTTAAGAGTTCTGCGATTTTGGTTTTCAAGCTCCCTGCATCTCTCCTGCTATTCTTGGATATCAGGAACCCTTAGCATTTCTGCTGCCCTCAGGGAGAACAGAGCAACTTTTGACAGGCCAGATGATGAGTGGAGACTCAGGGGAGAGGCTCTGTCATTCTGAGCTGTTCAGAGTTTCTCTGTTTCACTTTTCTCAAATGCAGAATGATCACCCTCCCATGTTTTCCCTGAAAGATCACCAGGTGCTGCTGGGAGCAGATGGATCCACCACAGAGCCCCAAATATCTGTCCCTCTCTCAAGGTCTCAGCACCACATTTGTAGCCGAGGACACCCCTGGCTCATTTCACCACCCCAACAGCATTTTCACACTCGTAGCATCTCTGCTTTTCTCCGAGGGGCTTTCAGATAACACAAAGATGCTACAGGACAGATTTGGCTCCTGGAGGAAGCTCGCAGCTTGGAAGGAAGCCTCAGGGAGAGAGCCAAGAGTCCCAGGGATGGCACTGGATGAAGGGAGATGGAGCTCCTGCCCTGGCTGCACTGCCAGCACTGCCCACAGCCGGGCACTGGGGACAGCGTCACCCTGAGCCAGCCGTGCCCCCTGCCAGAGCCCCCCAGTGCTGGGCAGCTGCTCCCAGCCCTGTGCTCTGCAGAGGGAACTGGGCCCGGGGCTGCAGAGCTGCCCCATGGCTCTGCTGCAGCTCTGCCTGCCCAGGAAGGGCTTCACGCCTTGGACCCCCAACCCTGAGGGCAGAGGCTTGGCTGGGGGGGACAGCAGGGAGGGGGCTTGTTCAGAGGGAGGGGCTGCACTGGAGGGGATCCTCTGGAGATCTCTAAACTCTCCCTGCCACATTCCTGGGTTTGTTTTCTCTCATTCCCTGACCTCATCTCTGCTTCCTGCAGATTTTCCCGCTGGAGCTGTTTCCCTGTGCCTGATCTATCCCTGCCAGCACTCACAGACCCCAAATCTCTGAGCACTCTCCTTGGCCCTACAGAAACCTGACTGTGTGCAGGGCACTGGTTGGGGGCAGGTTCTGTTTGCAGCTTGGAGAAAGGACAGCTCAGACTGAGCCTGATGGGTGCAGCCACAGTGATGCTGGTGCTGTCCATGGGCACAGGAGTGATCTCACATGAGGATCTCCTGTGCACCTGCTGATCACTAAAAGTAACAGTTCAATGTCCCAGGGACTTAACAAAATCCATAATACCTTTGATATTTTTCCTCCCTCCCCACCATCCTCCAATAGCAGGAAACTGAAAACAAAGTCTCAGGAAATTTCTATAAAAATCCTTATATTGGAAATATTCTATGAGTGATCAGAAACCCTCAGCACGTCAGAGCCTCATGAGCATTTCACCTCCCCTACACTCGAGATGCTCTGAGTTGTACTCACAGAATCCGTAGACATTGGGATGTTGCAGCTTCAGGAGATCCCTGCAGGAGCTGCAGCTGCCTTGTCCTGCAGCCAGAGGCTTCCTGTGCCAGGGGCTGGCAGTGATTCTCCCGCAGTCACTTGTCAGCCCCTTGCCAGCCCCTTGCCAGCCTGAGCTGAAGGCCTGGGTGCCTCTGTGCTGTGCCTGGGCTGGCTGCAGGCAGTGCCCCAGCCCTGCTGGGCTGTGCACAGGAGCTGCTCCTGGCCAGAGCTGTCTCTCTGCAGCGCTGCCGCTTGCCAGGAGCTGCCTCTGTGCCAGGAGCCCGGCCCAGCTCAGCAGCACAGACACAGCACAAGGACTTTAATGACCCTCTCGGGCCTTGCTGCTAAGGCCCTGAACATCAGGCCCTGACAGGGACTTGCAGAAACCTCTCAAGAATTCAAGTCAGAATCGAACTGCAAAGTTTCCTGAAGTTTTAATGGGTCCCAGTGAGGGACCGTAATACCGACTTAAATCAGTATTCAGTCAGTGGCAAAGAGGCAGGAAGGGTATTTGCTTGCAATTCTGGCAAGAGCATTTTATTGCATGCTTCCAGTTGAAGGATGCAGAGGCAAATACAAACAGCATGGCTGGCTCAGGCCAGGGGAAAGGTGGGATCAGGGAGCAGGGACCAATGGGAGAGCTCTGGGGGAGTGACCAGGCTGACAGACAGCCAGGGAATTCAAACCGGGACAGGCCATCCCAAGGAGCAGTGCAGCTCGGGGGGGAGACCCTCCGGTTACTCCAACACACTGTATGTTCACCAGCCATCACAACTCCTCTTTTCTGTATTAGACTAAGAGGCCTCCCCCAGGGATCCCAAAACCCAGCATCCCAAAAACTTAACATATACAGAACAACAACAATTATCAGAAGCACCCAAAGCTCAATGTCCCAACAACCCAAATATACATAATCAGAAACACCCCCCACCCAGTGTCCCAACAAGTCCTCAAATCTTTCAGAGGATTTTCTTTCTGGATGCTGGAATGGATGCTCTCACAGGCAGAGGTAAGGTTGAAGCAGCACAGTTTTTTCTGAGCTGTGGCAGAGTTCAAGCATTCACTGCAGGTGGTACCAGGAGCATTCAGAGGACAGCAGGGTGATAGGTGTTGGGTACTAGACATCATGATGGTGAGTGCGGGCACAGGCTTTGGCAGTTGCTTCTGTTGGGATTCAAACAGTTAAAATTTTGCAATTTTAAAATGGAGGCGGGCCTTTCGCTTCTCCCCTCTCCTAAAGGTTTGGGGAAAGGGGAATGGCATAAGGGTTACAGGGATATGGGAACCCGAGGCTAGGGAGAAGCCTAGCTGAGGGTGGTGGTAGGGAATATTAACTGTTTGGGAAGTAACAGAATGGGGTAGGATATGGGGAGACACCACAGGTGTCCAGCTTATCCGTTCACAGTCTTGTTTGCAGTTCTGGTTCTCGGGACTGCTTGTGTCTGTTTCTAAGGTGGTCATCTATGCTGGCTTGCGTCGTCTTCGCTTCCAGGCGACAGATGGTTCATCTTTTGACTGCACCTTGTTCTTCTTGGTTGGTGTTTGTTTGCTGGGCTGGTGCAGTTCTTCTCTGGCAGCTTCCAGGTGTCATCTGTGGCTTTTGGTTTTCTCATTCCAGTCCTTTGGTCTTCACACTCAGTAACAGAATCTGAAAAGTCACTGTTTTGCTCCTTTGGCTGCTGTTTTGCATCTTCCGGCCATGCCTGCCAGCTGCTGAGGTCTACTGCTTCCCCTACAATGCTTTCACAGCTTTCTGGGAACAGTCTGAGTCCTACAGCCTGGCTCCTGCAACCCTCCCTCTTTTTCTGCTGTTCCTGCAGCACAGGAACAGGGGATGTGGGCAGGGCCGGGGCTGGGGTGAAAGGCAGCACTTGGGCAGGGTTTTCACAGCTGGAGGAGCAGGGCAGCAGCGGCTGAGACTCGACAGCCTCAGGGCATTTACGAAGCTGCGGCGGAGCAGGCAGAGGCGGGGCGTGGCCCCGCAGTGAGGGGCAACGAGGGAGAAACGCGAAGTTGCTGGGGCTTTCGATGGAGGGAGAGGGACCCGATGCGATCACACGAGCAGGAGCCGATGCCGGAGGGGAAGGTGGGGGGCAGGGGACAGATGCAGAGAGGGGGCAGGGCACTGTAAGGCGATCGGGCAGGAGAGGTGGGGGGCAGGGATTGGAGCCGGGGCTGGGTGCAGGCACAAAGCCCGTCAGGGCCAGCACGTGGCTTCTGTCCTGCTGAGGGGGGAAGGGAGAAGCAGCAGAATCGAAAGTGAGAGCTGCAGTTGGCTTTGTAAGAGCGGCCACGCTGCCGTCGTCTTGGAGCAAATTTAAACTGGGAAAAAACGGGGAATTAGGTTCGGGAAAGAGGTTTTGGGTAGGACCAGGGACGGCTTGGCCTTCGCCACCCCTGGCAGGGGACAAAGGAGACCGGAAGGGGGCAGGGAGACGGTAGCAGCCCTGTGCACTTCGGCAGACTCCATCTCCTGGTTTCCTTTGAATTAGGGCAGACGGAATAGGAATACAGGGGGAGGAAAGCGGCAGAGGGTTTTTTAAACTGGGATTAACATTTTTGAACTGTTTTACAAAATTATCAATGGCTTTTGCTAACTTATAAAGCAGATATCCTCTTCCAGACATAAACAACCATCTTACAAAGCGTTTTAAATATTCGATTAGCCATTGCTTGAGTAACCATTGAATAAAATGTTTTAAACCTTCCCTGGTATAACAAAAATTCTCACGAACAAGGGCTCTCAAAACTGGGAAAAAAGCTTCCTGCAGGAGACGAGAGAGTTCTGTTTCCATCTCCCTCTCTTCCCAACCCTTGAGATAAAAGGAATTAAAAGAAAAGGATACAAAGGTGACCCATTTTACCTTTGGGGTCAAATAAAATTCTCGAAGATGGTCCACTGACTTAGACCAGTCTTCTCATTCCGTAGAAGGTTGTTGATCTCCCCCGCCGAGCCTCTGATAAAACTCAGAGGTTTCTTTGGAGTAATGGCTGCTAGAAAGGCAACTTTTATTCCAGCGACGAAGCTCTGCTGGAGACGCTCTCCAGGGACAGTCTGAGGTCATCCCACATTCAGGCGCCATTTAATACTGTTTTAAATCAGTATTCAGTCAGTGGCAAAGAGGTAGGAAGGGTATTTGCTTGCAATTCCAGCAAGAGCATTTTATTGCACGCTCACTGCCAAAGGGTGCAGAGGCAAATACACAGAACATGGCTGGCTCAGGCCAGGGGAAAGGTGGGATCAGGGAGCAGAGACCAATGGGAGAGCTCTGGGGGAGTGACCAGGCTGACAGACAGCCAGGGAATTCAAACCGGGACAGGCCATCCCAAGGAGCAGTGCAGCTCGGGGGGGAGCCTCTCCGGTCACTCCAACATAATGTAAGGTCACGGGCCACCACACCCCCTCACCTTCTCCCGCACCGCCAGGAGGATGAACCCCAACATGGAGCCCCCAAACCCCAGAAGCATCTTGGGGGTGGGGTCTGGTGGCAGCTTTGGGGGTCTTGGGGAGAGGTCACATCTGTCCTAAAACCCGCTCCCAGCCCCACAGCCACTCCCAGAACCCTCAAACCACCCAGCAGCTCCCGGCCAGGAATCCCCCCAACCACTCCCTGCAATACAAATGACCCCAAGAGCGACCACATCCCCTTCTCATCTCCCCCAAGATCCATCCAAATTCTCCCCAAGCCACACAGCCCTGCCAGCACCCCAAAACTCCTTCATACGCTGCCCCAAGAGCCCCCCAAATTCCCTCCCAGCACCACAAATGCCCCCAAGAGCCACAAAAGTCCCTCCCAGTGTCCCCAGGAGCCCCTAAAACCTCTCCCAACCCCCCACGGCACTGACCAGGACAGGTTGGTGGACAGGAACATCCACAGCCCAGAACAGCTCGGGCGCTTCAGCAGCGATTTGGGCACTTTGTGGGAGACACCCCGGATGGGCAGGCCCAGGCCAGGGACTGGGACAGACAACCGGAATTCCTGGAGAACAGACAGGCTCAGGTGGACACATTCTGCCACCACAACTGTGACATTGTGGCCCCAATCTGCTCAGCCTGGGCAGCCCCACAACAACCAAATCCTCCCAAATATTCCCTGGAACCCCAAATTCACCCCCAAATCCCGGTAAAATGGTGCAGGTTTAGATATCATTGTTGAATTTCTTTATTTTTCCCCCAATTTTGGTTGTTTTGACAGGATGACGGAGGAAACTATTTAGGTTGGAAAAGACCTCCAAGATCATCCAGGATTACTGGCTGCCACCAGAAGAAACAATTGGACAGAGTAGGTGAGAATTTTTGGGCTGTGAAGTCAACAAATCAGCTCTTCCCAATGAATTTCCAATCTTGATCTGAGTCCCGATGGATGTTCCTGCCCCTGCCTTCACCAAGGTGCCTACAAGGATCCAAGAGAACGTGGAGAGCTCCAGCCTGGGGTCTTCCCAACCTGGATGACAGGGAATGTGGGTCAGCAGGGCTCTGCCAAACGTGGTTCTTCTGATGGGGGATGAAGTTGGAGCAGAGGATGAAGCTCTTCCTGCACTCGGGGCACTCGCAGGGCTGCCCTTACAGGTGCCTCCGTTGGTGTCTGGTCAAGTGAGAGCTCCTGGAGAAGCTCTTCCCACACTGGGGACACTCGTAGGGCCTCTCCCCAGTGTGGATGCGCCGGTGCTTGACGAGGTGGGAGTTGCGCCCGAATCCCCTCCTGCAGTCGGGGCAGCGGAAGGGCCTCTCCTCTGTGTGAATCCGCTGGTGCTTGAGGAGATGGGAGCTAGTCTGAAACCTCTTCCCACACTCAGGACACTCGTAGCGCTTCTCCCCAGTGTGGATCCTCTGGTGGATGATCAGGTGGGAGTTGTACCTGAAGCTTTTCCCACATTCCCCACACTTGTGGGGCTTCTCCCCATCGTGAAGCTGCTCATGAACCACCAGGTCCAAGCTCTGGCTGGATCTCCGGCCGCCTTCCTGGCACAGGGTGGGTCTTTCCTCCTCAGAGCACCCTGGGCTGGGTTTGCAGCCCCGCCTCCTGAGGGATCTCCGGAGCTTTTTCCTCCCCGTTGGATTCCTGTGCCGTGGAGCTGCTCAAAATGGCCTCTTCCACCAGGTTCTGCTGCGGGGATTTGTCCTCCCTGGGCTCCGTCCTCAGCTCCTTGTCTGGGGGAGGAAGGACAAGGAGAGGATGGGATTTGACTCCGTGCCACAGGGAAAGGGAAGGAGATCCCTCCAGTCTGTCCCCGGCAGGACAGCGTTGGCAGCAGGGTTGTCCTGCAGCCGGGGGCAATGCTGGGCTGGGAGATGGAGCAGGAGAGAGGGGGAAAGGGGCACTGACTTCCTCCTCACCTGCCTGGGTGTCCCGGGGCATCTTCCTCTTCCTCACAGCCTCCTCCTCCATCCAGCCAAGGGTTGGGAATAGGAAAATCCTGGTTTGGGGAGAAAAGCAAGGTTGTGAGTGTGTTGGGCTGGGGATTCCTCCTGCCCAAGTCCATCTCTAGAAGTCACTGGGCATTTGGTGTCCATAAAAGCCTCCTAGACACCAAGATCCAGTCCGAAAAAACCTCAAACACCAAGACATAACCCCAAAATTCCCAAAATATCAAGATTCAGCCCAGAAGATTCTGATTCACACCCAAAATTCCAAGATTAATCCAAACAAACTCCCAAGAGTTCCTCTTCTCTGATTACTCCATTTCGGGCTTTTCGGCATCCCCCCTCTCTGGGCTCCTGGGGATCCCGTGTGCATTGGGGTTCCCCCTATCTGGGTGTCCCACTTTCTCCGGGCCGCTGGCGGTCCTGGGAATCCCAGGGATTCCTGCTTTATGCGCTCCCCACTTTCGTGTCCAGCAGGTCCCTGGTTCCCCGCCAGCCATTCTCCTCCCTCTCTCCAGGCTGCCAGGGGTCCCCCAGCTCTGGTGTCGCCCCTCTCTGCTCTCCACACTCTGGGGCTCCTGGGCTCCCCCATCCCTGGCTCTCCTGGGGATTCCTAAAACTGGTGTGCCCCCCTGTGCCGGTACCTGGAAACTGCCACGTGACTCTGGAGCCTGACCCACCGGGACCTCCCCAAACCCCCCTCAGGGATGCCCCAGTGACCCCCAAGGGGCATTTACGGCTCAGCTTTGGAAACCTGCAAGATCCAAACAACCTGCAACAGTTTAAGAGAGTACTTAAGTCCACAGTAAAATGAATGGAGCGCGCCTCTGGCAATATTGCCAAGGCCCCAGCACTGTGATATGCCTTTGTTCTACTAACAAATGTTCAATATTATATTGCTAAAAATTAAGCTCCTGAATTCATTTCTTTCTTCTCGTGCTGGCTCTCCTGCGCCACAGAACTCTGCCGGCTGCAGCTTTACAAACGTCAGGTTGAGCTCTGGATGTTGCTGCTTAATTTGCTCGGGGTCCTCGGGGCTGCATCCGATCCATTGTTCTTGTCTGCCCCCTGGGCACGGAGCCCATGGATCCGATGGCCCCTGGGCAGGGCCTGGCACGGGACATGGAACCTGGGTCCTGCTGCAGCGGCGCCGGGGCAGCTCCAGGACTCGCTGTGGCCACTGTGGCAGCCGCAGCACAACCCGTTCCCAAGGAGGAGCCGAGGGCTCCATTGGGCTCTGCAGGACCTCGGCCGTGGGGCTCATCTGCATCAGCCCAGGCAGCCAGGGTGCACTTGGCTTCCTTTGTGTCTCTGCTTGCCCTGGGACAGCACCTGCCCAGCGCCGAGGGGACAGCAACGGGACCGGGGCAGCTTGGGGTGAGCTTCAGTGTCTGTGCCCGGGAGAAATCCCAAAGCCTTCCCTAAGGAGCAGGGAGCGCTGACAGAGCACAGGATGCTGCTGCTGCTGCTGCTGCTGAGCACAGGATGGCCCCAGGGCTGATGTCAGACAGAGCCGGGATGGAAGTCACAAATAACAGGAGGAGGAGGAGGGGCAGGAGAAGGGGCAGGAGTGGAGGAGGAGGGACAGAGGAGGAGGAAGAGCGAGGGGGGAGGACGGGGGAGCAGGAGCGGGAGGAAGAGGAGGGATAAAGGTGGAGGGGTGGCAGTAAGAGGAGGCACAGAGGAGGCAGGAAGAGGAGCCTTCACGTGCGTCCATCGCTCTCTGTGTCCGCAGCTCTCGGCCCCGGGAGCATTGCTCCCCCCATCCCACCAGTGACCGGGGAGGGGAGCTCGCCCCATATATCTTGGGCGGTCCCTGGTGTTCTTTTTGGGAGGGAGGATGTTTGGACCTTGGAGGACTCTGGCACCGAGCCCCAAATATCTTTTTTGTTTACCGGGAGGATTTTTTTACGGGTGCAGGGGGAGGCGGATGTTTGGATCTTGCAGGACTCCAAATGTGAGTCGCAAATGCCCCTTGGGGGATATTGGGGAGTCCCCAGCACGGGGGGTTTTGGGGGGTCCCGGTGGTGGCTGCAGGGAGAAATGGGATGGGGCAGGATGGGGCCTGGGAAGGGTGGGATGTGGATTGGGGTGTGGGATGAAGTGTGGGGGAGGGGGATGGGTGGGATGGGGCCTGGGATGAGGCAGCCGAAGGCTGGGGATGATGAGGCCGGGGGGACCCCACTCCTTCAGGGCTTGCGGGGTATCCGCCAGCTGTGAGGGAGTTTTGGGGCACCCCTAATGCTGAGGGGGGCAGTGCTGGCAGCGGGGGGACGCATGGCTCCGGCACCTGTGGGCCCCAGCTGCGCCCCCCAGAGCGGAATTTGGGAGGGGGAGGTGGGGGCAGCCAGGCCGGGCCCCCCCACGCTGTCCCGGCGGGGCCAAGTGCAGGCGGGAGCCCCGCGAGGCCCAGTCCTGCCCGGGCACGGCTGATGCCGCCCGCCCGCGCTCCACACTGCTCCGGCCTGGGGCTGCCAGGGCCTTGCGGGCCGGGGCCACTTTGGGGACCCCCCCAGGGCACAGCGCGGCTGCTTTGGGGCTGTCGGCACCGCCCGACGCTGGGCATGGGGCGTGTGGGGGCAGCTGGGGCTGTAATGGTTGCACTGGTGCTGCTGGGAGCCCCCCCGGCCACAGGCAAGGAGCTCTGGGCTGAGGGGAGGGCTGGAAAAGGGGGGACCCGTGGGAAAGAGGCGGAGAGCAGTGAAAAGGGGGTCAGACTCCCCAGACGGAGTGGGAGAGGGGACTGAGAGCCCCAAACCAAGCACTTGGGGCACTGAGGCTTTGGGGGAAGATGAGAAAGGACGGGGATGGGGGGCAGAGGGAGGGAAAAGGGAGTGGGATCCTTCAGCTTAGTGGGGTCGGTTGGTGGATGAGGATTGGGGGATGATGGGAAAAGGGTGGAGGAGGGGCAAAAAATGGGGGTTGAGACCTCCAGTTGAAGTGGGAGGGCTGTGGGGAACCCCAAAGTTGCCATCATGGCAAGGGACTGATCTCCTTTGGGAAGAGCTTTGGCCGGAGCACGGAGCTGATCTCCCAGTGCAGGATCCACGTGGGGGAGAAGTGCTTCGTCTGCCCAAGCTTTTCCCAGAGGTCCCATCTCAGAGGAGAGAGACCCTACCTGGGCCAGGAGTGCAGGAAAAGCTTTGGTGGGAGCCCCAACCTCACCAGGCACCAGGGGATCCACACTGGGGAGCCCCTATGGATGCCCAGACTATGGGAAGGGCTTCACCCTGATCCCCCAGCCCCTGGAACACCTATAGGACCCACCTGGAGGAGGGTCCCTGCAAGTTCTCGGCTGCAGGAAGAGCCCCAAGGGGCTGAGGTTCCCCCAGAACCAGCACCTGAAGCAGAAGGTGGTGACAACTCTGCATCCTGGGGACCCTGGGAACCATATGGGGTCTCCAGCCTGACCACCCCACCAAGAAGGAGGGGGTCAGCCCTTATCTGGCCCCTGAAATCCCTTCGGATCCACTATCAATCTCTGCATTCCCCACTCCAAAATCTCCAGGCTCCTGAGATGAGACCAGAAGTGGACTGAGTGGACTCAGTGGAAGTCCCCTCCCAGGGTGACCACAACCCCCAAGTTTTTGATCTCTACCCACTAGTTTTCCCTCTTTTCCCCTATCTGGGTTCCCCACGCAGTGGGTGGACGCAGCCAAAAGCCCCACCCCATGTCCATCCTGACCTGTTCCAGCTCCATTCCCATCGTCCCATGGGATGCGAGGGTTCTGGGGGGAATGGGGGTCCAAGGGTGCTGCTGGTCCTGGGGGGAGGAGGAGAAGGGATGGAGGAGGAGGGATGAAGAAGGAGCACGAGGAAGGGAGGAAGCAGGAGGAGAAGGAGGGGGGATTATGCAGGAGGAGGAGGAAGAGCAGGGAGAGGAGGCACCACGAGGTTCCAGCACTCTCTGTATCTGCAGCCCCCCTGGCCCCAGATGCATCAACTCCACCACATCCCACAGGTGCCAGGGGAGGGGGAGCTCACCCCAAACATCCTGGGGGGTCCCTGGGAGGGTTTTTTTTGAGGGGGGTTGTTTGGATCTTGCAGGTTTCCAAAGCTGAGCCGTAAATGCCCCTTGGGGGTCACTGAGGCATCCCTGAGGGGGGTTTGGGGAGGTCCCAGTGGGTCAGGCTCCAGAGTCACGTGGCAGTTTCCAGGTACCGGCACAGCGGGGCACACCAGTTTTAGGAATCCCCAGGAGAGCCAGGGATGGGGGAGCCCAGGAGCCCCAGAGTGTGGAGAGCAGAGAGGGGCGACACCAGAGCTGGGGGACCCCTGGCAGCCTGGAGAGAGGGAGGAGAATGGCGGGCGGGGAACCAGGGACCTGCTGGACACGAAAGTGGGGAGCGCATAAAGCAGGAACCCCTGGGATCCCCAGGACCGCCAGCGGCTCGGAGAAAGTGGGACACCCAGATAGGGGGAACCCCAGTGCACACGGGATCCCCAGGAGCCCAGAGAGGGGGGATGCTGAAAAGCCCGAAATGGAGTAATCAGAGAAGAGGAACTCTTGGGAGTTTGTTTGGATTAATCTTGGAATTTTGGGTGTGAATCAGAATCTTCTGGGCTGAATCTTGATATTTTGGGAATTTTGGGGTTATGTCTTGGTGTTTGAGGTTTTTTCGGACTGGATCTTGGTGTCTAGGAGGCTTTTATGGACACCAAATGCCCAGTGACTTCTAGAGATGGACTTGGGCAGGAGGAATCCCCAGCCCAACACACTCACAACCTTGCTTTTCTCCCCAAACCAGGATTTTCCTATTCCCAACCCTTGGCTGGATGGAGGAGGAGGCTGTGAGGAAGAGGAAGATGCCCCGGGACACCCAGGCAGGTGAGGAGGAAGTCAGTGCCCCTTTCCCCCTCTCTCCTGCTCCATCTCCCAGCCCAGCATTGCCCCCGGCTGCAGGACAACCCTGCTGCCAACGCTGTCCTGCCGGGGACAGACTGGAGGGATCTCCTTCCCTTTCCCTGTGGCACGGAGTCAAATCCCATCCTCTCCTTGTCCTTCCTCCCCCAGACAAGGAGCTGAGGATGGAGCCCAGGGAGGACAAATCCCCGCAGCAGAACCTGGTGGAAGAGGCCATTTTGAGCAGCTCCACGGCACAGGAATCCAATGGGGAGGAAAAACCCTGGAGATCCCTCAGGAGGCGGGGCTGCAAACCCAGCCCAGGGTGCTCTGAGGAGGAAAGACCCACCCTGTGCCGGGAAGGCGGCCGGAGATCCAGCCAGAGCTCAGACCTGGTGGTTCATGAGCAGCTTCACAATGGGGAGAAGCCCTATGAGTGTGGGGAATGTGGGAAGAGCTTCAGCCGCAGCTCCCACGTGATCCGCCACCAGATGATCCACACTGGGGAGAGGCCCTATGAGTGTGGGGAATGTGGGAAGAGCTTCAGCCAGAGCTCCAGCCTGATCCGCCACCAGATGATCCACACTGGGAAGAGGCCCTACGAGTGTGGGGAATGTGGGAAGAGCTTCAGCCAGAGCTCCAGCCTGATCATCCACCAGAGGATCCACACTGGAGAGAGGCCCTATGAGTGTGGGGAATGTGTAGTAGAATAGGGACAAGAGCGAACGGAAGATTTCGCGATGTGACGGAAAGCAGAAGGCAGCGTGTAACCTTCCTCCCTCTCATTCCTTTGTGATAAGAATTTCTCTAAACAATACAGCCCTTCATAACCCCAGCAGCTTTCCACCCCTTACTAACTTTTACCATCCCACCGTCCCCCCTCCTGACGTAGAGAAACCACCTCGACTATATAACCCCACGAAGTAGAACAATAAAACGCCATTTTGACCATCTGCTATATTGGTGTTGTGTGTCTGTGGCCCGAGTAGCTTGGGGGCTAGGCCGAGCTGCCGTGCCGGGTTCTTGAACCAGGTCGCCACTGCCTCACATACCGAGAGGCATCAAATGGTGCCGAAAAACCCGGGAAGCTGAGTACGACCCGGGATTCGGGGATCACCTGGACTGAGACGCCGGCGGCTGCACAGCTGGACTAGTGCAGCGAGGGAGACGTCCCTGGACCCGCGGCTACCATGGAAGCCATAGCGAAGGTCGTAAGTCTACTTCATAAACAGTGGGGGATTGAGTGCAAGCTCAAAGATTTTAACCTTGCTATTGCAAGACTTATGGAGCTTGGAACAATTGGTCGTCCTGTAGAAATACTACATTCAGAAATCTGGGAGAAGTGTACAGCCGCATTAGCTGAGGAAACGAAAACCTCAGGGAGCGGCAAAGCCCTTAAGGCGTGGGGGAAAGTAGAACAGGCCCTACGCAAAGCTTTAGAGCAACAACAAATCTGGAGCGCTGCGCGCGTGTGCCTATTGGCCACTCCCAAGCTGGGGGTGGGGGCCACAACGCAAACGGAGACAGAAAGCGGATTCTCTGAGTGCGGGGACTCGCGGGGACCAGGCGCGCTTCCCTCCCCCCCGAGCTCGACCCCAAATGCCCCGGGGCCCCCGGGAAAACCCCCGATCCTCTCGCCGAGCTCGTCGGGTCCACACCCCCCCGCGGAACATTCCCAAACCCCCGCGGTTCCCCCACCCCATTCCCCCCCGCACATGGGTAGCCCACCGCTGGAAACACAACAGCCTGAGGGATCATTGTGGAAGAAGTTAACACGGGAAGCCAAGGAAGTAGAAAGAACGGCTAGAGAAGGGTTGAGGGAGGCTGAGGAGACGGTGCGGGTCCCGGCGCCCCCCCCCTACCAAGAGGAGGGGCGGGGCCCGGAGGCTCCCGGTGAGGAGAGACAAAGAGAGGAGGAATTGCGCATGCTCGGATGTGAGCCCCGGATGTTGGCTGTTGCGCATGCGCGGGAGAACAGCAGAGGGCGCATGCCCAGTCAGGAGCCGTGCTCAATGCTGCTGCCACTCAAGGGAGAGACCTCCCCTTGTGGGAGGCAGGGCCAGCCCAGGGGGCGGGATCGGCACCACCCCCGAGGGAAGGAGCAGGGCCGGAGCCGCCTGAAAACGCGCAGAAACCCGGAAGTTCTCCGCCAGTTCATTTCCGACTCTGAGTCCAGCAAGAGCAGCTGCGAGAGCTCCACGGAGCCCTCGGAGTCTGGCTCGGACTCAGAGACGGAGAGAGCAGGACCAACGCGGTTTAAAGCGAAAACGAACAACGCTTTAAACCATGCCAAAAAGCAACCACAATATGAATTCACTGACTGGGGAAAAATAAAAATCGCTTGTGCCGAGTGGGCCCCTATGACAGGGGTTCATGCTTTTCCACTGAGGATCACGGGGCCAGATGGGAACCCACAAAGAACCTATAGCCCGATAAATCCCAAGGAGATACAGGCAATAGTCAAAGCCATTTCAGAGAAAGGGATGGATTCAGCCCTAGTCTCCACCCTCATAGACGGTCTTTTTAGCAATGACAATTTGCTCCCCTTTGACATTATACAAATAAGCCGCATGATTTTTAACGGGGCTGGGATGATTGTTTTTAAACAAGAATGGAGAGACCGCTGCACAGACCTATTAGCCCAGGCTTCGGGGGTGGGGCAACAGCTACACGGCTCAAGCCTGTCCAGGCTGACAGGGAAGCATGATGATGTAATTACACCCCAGCAACAAGCTGCACAGCTGCGGCTTGAGGAAATTAGAGCTACAAACCGGGCTGCAAGAGGAGCGATTCGCGCCGCTTCTCGCGTGGTGGCAAAACCACCACCGTGGTCCTCCATAAAGAAGGCAGAAAGCGAAAGCTTCACGCAGTTTGTGGACCGCCTGCAGGCAGCAGTAGATGCCTCTACCCTGCCTGCAGAAGCAAAAGGTCCGGTACTCATAGAATGCCTGCGACAACAAAGTAACTCCACCACCAAAGACATCTTACGCTCAGTACCAATCAGAGCCAGCCTGGCTGACATCATTAAACACGTGGTTCGAGAGGAGCAGCTCTCACCTATCCAGGCAGCCGTGCGTTCCCTAGCCAGTGCCATGGCACGTTTTACTAATGAAAACTGTGAGTTTCTGTTTACAGGACATGCTCGTGGGGCGTCCTCGTAACGCGTACACCCCTGTTCCTGAAGAAAGTGACACCCCTGTTCCAGAGGAAATTGACAAACCACCAAACCGCCAAGCAGCACCCAAGAGTCCCGTGCCGGTGAGACCCAGACATCGACAGTGTTTTTGTATCATACTGTTAGGGCTTGTCACCACAGGGCAAGCCAGCCCAGACCATTACCCCCATCAGCCGTTCAGGTGGGTCATGCAACACCTTTCAAATGACAAGGTGATCAAAGAAACCACCACACCAAACACCCCATCTTTTGTGATTCACATTTCTGATCTGTTCCCGGGAAAACCAAAAATAAACCCCTATTCCCCTCATGTCACACGCATGCACCTGTCCTACTGGTGCCCAGCCTCAAACCCAGGGAAAAAGTACTGCAATTACCCGGGATGGGGATATTGTGGGTACTGGGGCTGTGAAACCATTGTTACAGATGCCAGACCATCAGGACCTGGGTGGGAGCCTCAAAGACCCGATGAATTTTTACAATTCACCTGGGCACCCACCGGTTGCAAACAACCCGCCTCCCTTCATGAAAAATTCTATCGGAACCGTCACAAATTCTCTAGAGTTCGGAGGTGCACTGACTATAACATGACCGTTTTGCAGCCAAATCACCCTAGTTGGGCCACAGGCAGGACATGGACAGTAGTCATTCAAGGGTCAAAGGAGTGGGTGAATGTGTGAATTATCAAGCTTCAGCCACGAGCATCCCGGGCGGTCGGGCCCAACAAAGTTATTAAAGATGTGCTGAAAGGGAAAAACACAACCCACTCCAAAGCCTTGCCCACAGAGGTCACTGATACCCTGATCGGTCATGCAGATGCCTCCCAAATAAGTCTAGCCGGATCTGACCCAGATCCAGTCTTTCGTATGTTAGAAGCTACTTTTCTATCCCTGAACGAATCCAACCCAAACCTAACTGATTCCTGCTGGCTTTGTTATGATGTTAAACCCCCTTTTTATGAAGGAATTACTTTAGATATCCCCTTCAGTTACTCCACAGCCGACGCACCTCACCAGTGCAGGTGGGATACTCCCCGCAGAGGAATCACCCTGAGTCAAATCACGGGCAAAGGCAGATGTTTTGGCAATGCAACTTTAGCAAAGAAAGGCAACATCTGCACCAAAGTTGTCAAGCCCAACAGAAAAAATAAGTGGGTGGTTCCCTCTGCATCTGGGATGTGGGTTTGTCAGCAATCTGGAGTGAGTCCTTGTGTGTCTCTTGCCAAGTTCAATGATTCTACTGATTTCTGTGTCCAAGTCCTAATTGTGCCTAGAGTCCTGTACCACTCAGACGAGGAGGTGTACTGCCTTTTTGAGGCACCCGGCCGACGCCACAAGAGAGAATTAATAACAGGCGTGACTATTGCAATGCCGCTTGGCCTGGGAGCAGCCGGAACGGCACGGGTGTCTCAGCCCTTGCGACCCGACACCAAGGACTGTCTCAGCTACAAATGACCATCGATGAGGATTTGCAGAGAATCGAGAAATCCATCTCCTTTCTGGAAAAATCAGTTTCCTCACTTTCAGAGGTAGTCTTACAGAACAGGCGAGGCTTGGACCTCTTGTTCATGCAACAGGGGGGCTTGTGTGCTGCCTTGAAAGAAGAATGCTGCTTTTATGCAGATCACACGGGAGTCGTCAGAGACTCCATGGCAGAACTCCGAGATGGACTGGCTCAGAGACAGAAAGAAAAGGAAGCCCAGCAGAGTTGGTTTGAGTCCTGGTTCAATCAATCACCATGGCTCACCACACTAATTTCCACCTTGGTAGGTCCATTGGCAATGTTGCTTTTAGCTTTTACCTTTGGACCATGCCTGCTGAACAAACTAGTCTCTTTTGTCCAGACCCATCTAGAACGGGCCAACATTCTGTTTTTAGGCCACCAACAAATGCTGTGAACAAAACTGTACACACTACTCACGTGTACCAAACGCCTTCCTCTTCTCAGGTTGCTACCTTGTGCCTCATCTTTATGCCTATATGTATGGCTACCTCGTTCTTTTGTAAAGGGGGGGGGGGGAAATGTAGTAGAATAGGGACAAGAGCGAATGGAAGATTTCGCGATGTGACGGAAAGCAGAAGGCAGTGTGTAACCTTCCTCCCTCTCATTCCTTTGTGATAAGAATTTCTCTAAACAATACAGCCCTTCATAACCCCAGCAGCTTTCCACCCCTGACTAACTTTTACCATCCCACCGTCCCCCCTCCTGACGTAGAGAAACCACCTCGACTATATAACCCCACGAAGTAGAACAATAAAACGCCATTTTGACCATCTGCTATATTGGTGTTGTGTGTCTGTGGCCCGAGTAGCTTGGGGGCTAGGCCGAGCTGCCGTGCCGGGTTCTTGAACCAGGTCGCCACTGCCTCACATACCGAGAGGCATCAGGAATGTGGGAAGAGCTTCAGCCGCAGCTCCCACCTGATCCGCCACCAGAGGATCCACACTGGGGAGAGGCCCTATGAGTGTCCCGAGTGTGGGAAGAGGTTTCACACCAGCTCTTATCTCCTCGTGTGTCGCAGTGTCGGACACGAACACGCAGATTCAAACAGCAGGTTGGCAGCAGGTCAGACCACCGAGCAGAGCGAAAGGCCCTGCCCACCTTTATTATCACACTTTTATACCTCTTCTAAAACAATCATACATTGGTGGATGAGGTTAACACCTCTAGCATTTTACAGGATAGGAACACAGTCTATCACCTTTCTCCGCCTTGGAGAAAGGAATGAACAACAATGTAAAAGTTCAGTAAACATTCTTAGCCGGTTAGAAAACAAGAGCTATGTTTATAGAAAATGCATGAGAACTTCTACTACAAAAGTAAAAACATAGAACACTGTGAAGACCAGGGCGACACTCGTGCACCAGCGGATTCACACAGAGGAGAGGCCCTTCCGCTGCCCCGACTGCAGGAAGGGATTCAGGCGCAACTCCCACCTCGTCAGGCACCAGCGCATCCACACTGGGGAGAGGCCCTACGAGTGTCCCCAGTGTGGGAAGAGCTTCTCCAGGAGCTCTCACTTGACCAGACACCAACGGAGGCACCTGTAAGGGCAGCCCTGCGAGTGCCCCGAGTGCAGGAAGAGCTTCATCCTCTGCTCCAACTTCATCCCCCATCAGAAGAACCACGTTTGGCAGAGCCCTGCTGACCCACATTCCCTGTCATCCAGGTTGGGAATACCCCAGGCTGGTGCTCTCCACGTCCTCCTGGATCCCCGTAGGCACCTGGGTGAAGGCAGGGGCAGGAACATCCATTGGGACTCAGATCAACATTGGGAATCCATTGGGAAGAGCTGATTTGTTGACTTTACAGCCCAAAAATTCTCACCTACTCTGTCCAATTGTTTCTTCTGGTGGCAGCCAGTAATCCTGGATGATCTTGGAGGTCTTTTTCAACCTAAATAGTTTCCTCCTTCATACTGTCAAAACAACCAAAATTGGGATAAAGAAATTCAACAAAGGGATCTAAAGCTGCACCATTTTACTGGG
Source organism: Monarcha castaneiventris obscurior (assembly GCA_026261815.1). Classification (NCBI taxonomy): domain Eukaryota; kingdom Metazoa; phylum Chordata; class Aves; order Passeriformes; family Monarchidae; genus Monarcha; species Monarcha castaneiventris. Next base: position 90,464 of record JAMPIT010000878.1, read on the forward strand.
ATTTGGGGGTGAATTTGGTTCAGGGAAATATCTGAGGGGATTTGGTTGTTCTGGGATCTCCCAGGTCAGGCACACAGGGCCAGGATCTCGTAGTTGTGGTGGCAGAAGGTGTCCACCTGAGCCTGTCTGTTCTCCAGGAATTCCGGTTGTCTGTCCCAGTCCCTGGCCTGGGTCTGCCCAACTGGGGTGTCCCCCACAAAGTGCCCAAATCGCTGCTGTAGTGCCTGAGCTGTTCTGGGCTGTGGATGTTCCTGTCCACCAACCTGTCCTGGTCGGTGCCATGTGGGGTTGGGAGAGGTTTTAGGGGCTCTTGGGAGGACTGGGAGGGGCTTTTGTGGCTCTTGGGGGCATTTGTGGTGCTGGGAGGGAATTTGGGGGGCTTTTGGGGCAGTGTATGAAGGAGTTTTGGGGTGCTGGCAGGGCTGTGTGGCTTGGGGAGAATTTGGGTGGGTCTTGGGTGAGATGGGAAGGGGTTTTGGTGGCTCTTGGGGCCATTTCTTTTGCAGGGAATGGTTGGGGGAGTCCTGGCCGGGAGCTGCTGGGTGGTTTGAGGGTTCTGGGAGTGGCTGTGGGGCTGGGAGGGGGTTTTAGGGCAGGTCTGACCCCCCAGACCCCCAAATCTGCCACCAGACTGCACCCCCAAGATGTTGCCGGGGGCCGAGGGCTCCATGTTGGGGTTCATCCTCCTGGCGCTGCGGGAGAAGGTGAGGAGGGGTCCCCAGGGGCCGTGTGTGTCCCTCCCAGAGCATGTGTGATCCCCCATGCCGGTGTCACGCCCTTTTCCCTGCCCACAGGGCTCCTGCCCCAGCCCCTGCTGCCCCCGGGAGGGAATCTGGGGAGGGGGCAGAGGGGGTGCGCAGCCCCTGCCGGGGGATGACCCCGGCCCAGCGCCCTTGGTTCAGCACCGAGCTGGGCTTGGGGCCGCAGCAGGAAGAGGCCGATGGGAAGCAGATCCTGCAGGGGCCACAGGGCTTGGGCTCAGGGCAAGGTCCTGCCCTGCACCCCTGGCTCATGTGTGAGCCTGCCCCGGGAAGGGAGCAGGACATTCCCATCCCCACGGATCAGGGCTGGGAGCAGCACTGGGACCACAGACATGGAAATACTGGGAGCTACTGGGACCGCACTGAGGGGGTGAATGATCCCCCCCAGCACCTTTGCAGGCCGCCCTGCTAGCTGAGAAATGCTCACTTGGCCTCGGCCTTGGCTAGCAGCCCCCAGGCTCAGCTGCTCTGAGCTCAGCCGCTGCCGCTCCCGCAGCCCGCTCAGGGCCGCCCTGCCCGTGCCGGGGCTGTGCTGGAATTCTCTGCTGCTGCTGGGCCACTCGGGGGGGTCTGGCCGAGCAGGAAAGGTGACCCTGAGCCAGGAGCTTTCCTTGGCCGGCTCTCACTTTGGGACTTGAGGTGAGCCCAGGGCCACAGCAAGGCCTGAAGAGAGGTTCCAAGCTCCCATTTGGGATGGAGGGATTGAGCCGGTGACTCCAATAAACTCAGTGCCAACCCCAGTGTCTCGATGCCAGCCCCAAATGGCCTCGATCCATCAGCCCCAACCCTCGCCTGTGGGGAGTCAGGAAGCACAGAAGGGGAATTGGTGTCGGGATGGGATGGGATGGGATGGGATGGGATGGGATGGGATGGGATGGGATGGGATGGGGTGGGGTGGGGTGGGGTGGGGTGGGGTGGGGTGGGGTGGGGTGGGGTGGGATCCCAAGGAAGTTTGGGAGGGATGGGGTGGTTTGGGCACTTGGAGTGGGGTACTCCAGGGAGGGAAAGCAGGAGCCACTTTTGGGGAGGCTCCTGCTGCTTTTTGACAATTGTGGGGCCTCTAAGTGGCTTCTGGGAGGTTGCAGTGAATTTGGGGAAGGTGCCGTAAACCCCCCGCAATTTGGGGGGCTGAGGTGAAGTGCCCACATTTTGGGAGGGTGAGGGGAGCCCAACTGGGAGGGGATCCTGCTGCTTTGCACCCCTTCAGTGGGGTGAGAAGTGGCTTGGGAGGGAGGGAGGGAGGGAAGGAGGAAGGAAGGAAGGAAGGAAGGAAGGAAGGAAGGAAGGAAGGAAGGAAGGAAGGAAGGAAGGAAGGAAGGAAGGAAGGAAGGAAGGAAGGAAGGAAGGAAGGAAGGAAGGAAGGAAAGAAGGAAGGAAGGAAGGAAGGAAGGAAGGAAGGAAGGAAGGAAGGAAGGAAGGAAGGAAGGAAGGAAGGAAGGAAGGAAGGAAGGAAGGAAGGAAGGAGGGAAGGAAGGAAGGAAGGAAGGAAGGAAGGAAGGAAGGAAGGAAGGAAGGAAGGAAGGAAGGAAGGAAGGAAGGAAGGAAGGAAGGAAGGAAGGAAGGAAGGAAGGAAGGAAGGAAGGAAGGAAGGAAGGAAGGAAGGAAGGGAGGGAGGGAGGGAGGGAGGGAGGGAGGGAGGGTTCCAGAAAGAATTCCAGGAGAGAATGGTTCTGGGAAGGATTACAGGATACATTCCAGCAAGGAATCAAGGAAGGAAGGAAGGAAGGAAGGATTCCAGAAAGAATTCCAGGAAGGAAGCAGGGAAGGATTCCAGGCAGGATTCCAGGATGGATGGATTCGAGGAAGAATTCCAGGAAGGATTCAAGGACGGATTCCAGGAAGGAAAGATTCTGGGAAGAAAGGAAGGATTCATTGAAGGATTCCAGGATACATTCCAGGAAGGATTCCAGGAAGGATGGATTCCAGGATACATTCCAGGAAGGATTCCAGTACCATTCCCACTGGCTTCGTGGGTCCCACGTGCCCCCACAGGTGCCCGGGCAGGTTCAGTATTACAGTCAGTAGCAAAGAGTTGGGAAGGATATTTGCTCACATTCTGGCAGGAGCATTTATTGCACCTTCACTGTTGAAGGCAGCAGGGGCAAATACCAGAACAATGGCAAGCTCAGGGTTTTTCCCGGGGTCGGGGAAAAAGCGGGATCAGGGAGCGGGGACCAATAGGAGAACTCTGGGGCAGTGACGAGGGGTAGGGGCCGGCAGCCAGCCAGGGAATTAGAGCTGGGGTACATCAGCACAAGCAAGCGGGAGCCCTGGGAGAGGCCCCTTTCCCTCCCTAGAACCGATCAGCCTTTGGCACCAGAGACTATCTTACCAAGAGCTCTCTCTGTCCCCTGCACCACTGGTCAGTCGGCCACTGCACTTTACTCTCTCTCTTTATTATCTCTTTATTTATTCTGTCTTTATTTTCTCTCTCTCTTTTTCTTCTCTGACTTTATTCCATCTCTCTTGATTCTCTCTCTCTCTTCACTCACTCTCTTTATTCTTTCTGTCTTTATTTTTTCTCTCTTTACTCTGTCTTTATTATCTCTGTCTTTACTCTCTCTGTCTTTATTCTCTCTTGAATCTCTCTCTCTCTTTACTCTCTCTCTCTTTCCCCTCTCTCTCTTTCCTGTCTCTGTCTCTCCCCGCAGCCGAGCGGGGCTGGCGGGAGCCGCGCTCCCCTCAGAGCCCCTGAGAGCGGCAGCAATGGTGGCGCCGCTCCCTCAGCGCCGCCCCAGCCCCGGCGGGCGGGGAGCCCTCGGCAGCGCCCTTGTGGCAGCAGGGACCGAGCCCTGGCCCCGGGCTCTGTCCCCGTGGCGCCGCAGAGCCGAGGGGGACACGGGCAGGGCGCTCGGCGCCATTGCCCCCAGCCCCGCAGCCCCTCTGGAAGCCGGCCCGGGGCTCGCCCCCGCCTCCTCCAAGGCCCTGCTGGACTCGAGCTGCTGCTCAGCGCTGGCTGCGGATCTTGTGCTCGCCTGAGCGGGGTTTGTTTGCAGCCCGGGCTGCTGAGGATCGCTCGGGAAATGGTACTGCCAGGGCACTTTGTAAAGGGATCGGCCCGCTGCTTCCTTTGTGCTGTGCCTCCCGGCACTGTTTTATTCCGCTCTTAGAGCCGGTCTGTGTCTGTATAAAGGAATCCCCTGAAATGTAAGCTTTCAATAAAATGTCCTAGACTGACCTTTCCTGTGCTGGTGAGTGCCTTTTAAATCCAGCCTTCTGCCTGAGCTCTCTGCTGTTGTAGTTCCATGGACAGAGGTTGTTGTCTTTTAGCCCTTCCCATGGCCAGGCCGCTGTTCAGCCATCTCCAGGACAGCAGGGTCCCACCCCACGTCCCTGGGACCTGGGAAGACAAAATCCATCCCTCCAAATGTCCCCCCTTGCTCCTTCTTCCCAGGCATTTGGCCCAGGCAGTGGGGTTTGTGCTGGTTGCTGCAGGAAAAGGGAGACCCCTGTGACACTGTGGGGCCACTGGAAGCAAGGGGCCTTTGTGACACAGCAGGGCCTCGTGGAACCTTGGAGTCCAAAGGTGTGAAACATTCCTTGCAGGATTCTGCCTTGGGGAAGGGGAACCTCCTTGGTGGCAGCTTGGACTTGGCACACACTTGAGGAGGGTGTCTGTTTTCATTGGGGAAACTCAGGAGTTTTAGATTGCGTCAAAGAGAAAAGAAGGGGGGGGGGGAATACCTCTTTGAGTGCAGCCAGTTCTCCAAGCACAGCAGGTCCCAGGTGAGTGAGGAGAGACAGGATGGGGTTGGGAATGTGGAGCAGGGTTGTCCACACTGGGTCAGACCTCAAGGCACAGGTTCTCTGACCAGGCCAGACCTCCTTAGGAGAGACCCTGGATCAATATCAGTCACAGAATGTTGCAGTCACCTCTTCTCTAAAGAGAACAGCAATAAAATACACCCCTTAAAATAGGAATGCATGTTTTTTAGAAGCTCTTTGAAATATTTCTCCATAACTAGAGAAAAAAACTTCCTAATGAACTGCACCAGAGCAGAGGGAAATCAAGGCAGAGACAGGCTTTGTCAGGACTTTCTTGATCCTAATGAGCCCCGTGGTGCATTTGGGGCTGAGCTCTTGAAGCACAGGGCCTGAGAGGAGATTGCACAAACCTTTCCAGGAGTCAAAGGCAGAGGAAACACTCAAAGTGTCTCAAGGCATTGATGGGTCCCACGGAGGTCCATGCCCAACACAGTCACCTCTTGGACTCCTTGAAGGAGAGAATTGGAGGCCAGGACTGCACAAAAACCTCTCAGAGACTCTGTGTGGTAAGGAAAATCCAAAGTACCTTCAAAACCTTGAGTATCTCAGAGCATTAATGAGCCCCACTGAGTGTCAATGCAAAGCTCTCAAGGGACTCGTTAAAGCCGGTAATTGGAGGCCATGATTGCACAAAGCTCTCAGAGAGTCAGTGTGGAAAGTACCTTAAAAAAACTGCAGTACCCCAGAAGCATTAATGAGCCCCAGTGAGTGTTGTTACTGACAAACAATCTCCAGGGACTCATTAGGGCAGATAATTGGAGATCAGGATTGCAGGAAGCTCTCAGAGACTCCCAGGCAAAAGCCAAAGCCAAAGTGCTTTGAAAAAGCTGCAGTCCCTGGGAGCATTGAGGAGCCCCCCAGGGCCATTCCTGAGCAAGGCTCCCCAGGGACTCCTTGCAGCAGATCCCTGAGGCCACTGGGAAGTGGGGGGGATGCTGAGGGCAGGACAAGGGGGTGACAGTGCCCAGCCTTGCTGGGGCTGTGCCAGGAGGCCCCAGGGCCTCAGGACAAGGTGTCTCCTCACAGCCCTTGCTGGCACAGACGCTGCTGTGCCCCAGGGCACCAAGACTTGGCTTCTCTTTGTCCCCACCTGGCATCCCTGCCTCCAGTTCTCTGCTCTGACTGCAGCCTGGGGACACTTTCTCACTCCTGTCCCTCACTGGGACCCATTAAAACTTCAAGAAACTTTGCAGTTCGATTCTGACTTGAATTCTGGAGAGGTTTCTGCAAGTCCCTGTCAGGGCCTGATGTTCAGGGCCTTAGCAGCAAGGCCCGAGAGGGTCATTAAAGTCCTTGTGCTGTGTCTGTGATGCTGAGCTGGGCCGGGCTCCTGGCACAGAGGCAGCTCCTGGCAAGCGGCAGCACTGCAGAGAGACAGCTCTGGCCAGGAGCAGCTCCTGTGCACAGCCCAGCAGGGCTGGGGCACTGCCTGCAGCCAGCCCAGGCACAGCACAGAGGCACCCAGGCCTTCAGCTCAGGCTGGCAAGGGGCTGGCAAGGGGCTGACAAGTGACTGCGGGAGAATCACTGCCAGCCCCTGGCACAGGAAGCCTCTGGCTGCAGGACAAGGCAGCTGCAGCTCCTGCAGGGATCTCCTGAAGCTGCAACATCCCAATGTCTACGGATTCTGTGAGTACAACTCAGGGCATCTCGAGTGTAGGGGAGGTGAAATGCTCATGAGGCTCTGACGTGCTGAGGGTTTCTGATCACTCATAGAATATTTCCAATGCAAGAATTTTTATAGAAATGAGGAAATTTCCTGAGACTTTTTCAGTTTCCTGCTATTGGAGAATGGTGGGGAGGGAGGAAAATTATTAATGGTATTATGGATTTTGTCAAGTCCCTGGGACATTGAACTGTTACTTTTAGTGATCAGCAGGTGCACAGGAGATCCTCATGTGAGATCACTCCTGTGCCCATGGACAGCACCAGCATCACTGTGGCTGCACCCATCAGGCTCAGTCTGAGCTGTCCTTTCTCCAAGCTGCAAACAGAACCTGCCCCCAACCAGTGCCCTGCACACAGTCAGGTTTCTGTAGGGCCAAGGAGAGTGCTCAGAGATTTGGGGTCTGTGAGTGCTGGCAGGGATAGATCAGGCACAGGGAAACAGCTCCAGCGGGAAAATCTGCAGGAAGCAGAGATGAGGTCAGGGAATGAGAGAAAACAAACCCAGGAATGTGGCAGGGAGAGTTTAGAGATCTCCAGAGGATCCCCTCCAGTGCAGCCCCTCCCTCTGAACAAGCCCCCTCCCTGCTGTCCCCCCCAGCCAAGCCTCTGCCCTCAGGGTTGGGGGTCCAAGGCGTGAAGCCCTTCCTGGGCAGGCAGAGCTGCAGCAGAGCCATGGGGCAGCTCTGCAGCCCCGGGCCCAGTTCCCTCTGCAGAGCACAGGGCTGGGAGCAGCTGCCCAGCACTGGGGGGCTCTGGCAGGGGGCACGGCTGGCTCAGGGTGACGCTGTCCCCAGTGCCCGGCTGTGGGCAGTGCTGGCAGTGCAGCCAGGGCAGGAGCTCCATCTCCCTTCATCCAGTGCCATCCCTGGGACTCTTGGCTCTCTCCCTGAGGCTTCCTTCCAAGCTGCGAGCTTCCTCCAGGAGCCAAATCTGTCCTGTAGCATCTTTGTGTTATCTGAAAGCCCCTCGGAGAAAAGCAGAGATGCTACGAGTGTGAAAATGCTGTTGGGGTGGTGAAATGAGCCAGGGGTGTCCTCGGCTACAAATGTGGTGCTGAGACCTTGAGAGAGGGACAGATATTTGGGGCTCTGTGGTGGATCCATCTGCTCCCAGCAGCACCTGGTGATCTTTAAGGGAAACATGGGAGGGTGATCATTCTGCATTTGAGAAAAGAGAAGTCCAGAGAAGCTGTGAACAGGTCAGAATGACAGAGCCTCTCCCCTGAATCTCCACTCATCATCTGGCTTCAGGGAACTCATTCTGCTCTCCCTGAGGGCAGCAGAAATGCTGAGGGTTTCTGATATCCAAGAATAACAGAAGAGATGGGGGGAGGTTGAAAACCAAAGTCGCAGAACTCTTAAAAAAGAAAGGGTGTCTGTGTGTTCCAGGGGAGGGTGGATGGGAAATGGCTTTGATTGTGGTTACAGACATCTCCTCTAATTCTTCACTGTTGTTTTCTCCATGGCAGAACCCAATGTCCAGAGACAGCAAATGTCCAACAGCAGCTCCATCAGCCACTTCCTCCTGCTGGCATTGGCAGACACGCAGCAGCTGCAGCTCCTGCACTTCTGCCTCTTGCTGGGCATCTCCCTGGCTGCCCTCCTGGGCAACGGCCTCATCATCAGCGCCGTAGCCTGCGGCCAGCACCTGCACACCCCCATGTTCTTCTTCCTGCTTAACCTGGCCCTCACCGACCTGGGCTGCATCTGCACCACTGTCCCCGAAGCCATGCACAATTCCCTCTGGGGCACCAGGCACATCTCCTACTCAGCATGTGCTGCTCAGATATTTATGTTTGTCTTCTTTATTGGAACAGAGGTTTCCCTCCTGACCATCATGTGCTACGACCGCTATGTGTCCATCTGCAAACCCCTGCACTACGGGACCCTCCTGGGCAGCAGAGCTTGTGCCCACATGGCAGCAGCTGCCTGGGCCTGTGCCTTTCTCAATGCTCTGCTGTACATGGCCACTATATTATCCTTTTCCCTGTGCCAGGGCAGTGCCCTGGACCAGTTCTTCTGTGAAATTCCCCAGATTCTCAAGCTCTCCTGCTCACACTTCTACAGCAGGGAACTTGGACTCCTTGTGTTTTCCATCTCTTTAGCACTTGGCTGTTTTGTGTTCATTGTTTTCTCCTATGTGCGGATCTTCAGGGTTGTGCTGAGGATCCCCTCTGAGCAGAGACGGCACAAAGCCTTTTCCACGTGCCTCCCTCACCTGGCCGTGCTTTCCCTGTTTGTCAGCACTGCCATGTTTGCCTACCTGAAGCCCCCCTCCATCTCCTCCCCATCCCTGGATCTGGCACTGTCAGTTCTGTACTCGGTGGTGCCTCCAACCCTCATCTACAGCCTGAGGAACCAGGAGCTCAAGGATGCCCAGAGGAAAGTGATGACTGCATGCTTTTCACAAGTTAAAATCTTTCTATTTCCTTCTGCAGAGCATTCATGGTGTAACACATTACATGCCCAGCCTGCCCTCTAAAGCTTTTAATAGTGCTGGGAGGGGCAGGACAGGCTTTTCTACTTTTTCCTTGTGATAATTTTCACACTGAAAATTTAGTCATCATCCCATACTGAATACACTGTCTACCCCTTTAACTTGACCCTCAGATTGTGTAAATGAGGAATCATGCTGTGTGTGTGTTTAAATAAAGGAAATGTTCTTGCAGGGACTTCTTTGTCCAAAGTCCCCCTCTGTTACCTCTCCTTCAGCTGCAGGGGCAGTGCCTGTGTTCAGAGGCAGAGAGAAAAGGAGTCCCAGCGGCACTGCCAGGGAGCAGCAGCACCTGGTCTTTGGAGAGCTGCACTTTTTCCACTCCAAGCCTCTCCTTTATTGCCCTTGTGCAGGGCCTGAGGGCTCTGGCAGCTCAGTCACTGTCCTGCTGCATGTCTGTGCTGTGAGCACAGGCAGGGACAGCCCATGGGAGCTGGTGGGACACAGCCGGGCTCCAGCACAGCAGCTCCACCAGCAAAGGGAATTTCCTTGGTGCAGTGCCCAAGGGCTGGGGTCTTTTTACTAACTTAGTCTCCAGGAGAAGCCCAAAGAATGGATTTTGCAGAATCTCACTGCTTTGCTTGTTTGTCCCTGGCGTCAGTGCAGCGAGATCAGGGTCCCACTGTAGTACTTCAGGGACTGAGGGCTGGGTCAGGTGTTGTGCGTTGGTGGCCCATGGCCATGGAGGTGACAAATTGCAGGGGGAAACGAGACCCCTGGACAACGAATCAATATGATTGCGCAGGAATCTAATTTATTGTTTACATTCTTCCATTCTTATGCATTTCGGTAAGTGTCATTCACATGATCACGCGTAAGCTAATTGGACTATTCATATTGTCCACACACCCTGCATGTGGCTCTCAGGAAACGTGATTGGTTCTAGTCCGGGTTGGTACAGTCCCTCTTTCTCTGCTTTCTTGCTGCTTTGTTGTTCTTTTCTTCTAACGTCCACCTTCTTAATTTAGCAGTTCTCACATTCCTCAGTCTCTGATAAGGTTACAGAACTTAGCTGGGGCACAGCTGACAGTTTTCCCATGCTTAGCAACATTTCCCCCTTTCTTCTTATTTGCACCAGCTAAGTTCCTTTTACTATGTTTTCCATTAAGCGGATCGCTGATGTCATTATACATAGAGTAACATGAACAATGCCTATGTGGAATAACACAAATAACACAGTAATGGCTAACAGTAATTGCAATACACCCTTCACCAGTCTTATGGGATAACACAAATAACAATAATAGCTAACAGTAATCACAACATTCCCCTCACCATTCTTACACCCGGGCCCATGTGCAAGTAGCAGTTTCATTGGGCAACATATCCAATATCTTATCCTAGTTTATCAAGTATACATAATATCTTATCTTATCAAGTGTATCTTAGCTTATCCAGTACATCTAATATCTTATCAAGTACATCTAATATCTCATCTATTGTCTTATCAAGTACATCTGATATCTTATCCAGTACATCTAATATCTTATCTGATATCTTATCAAGTACATCTGATATCTTATCAAGTGCATCTAATATCTTATCAAGTACATGTGGTATCATATCTTATCAAGTACATCTAATATCTGATTCAACTATTTATTTATCCAATATTAGCTAATATCATATCTTATCCCTAAAATTCGAACAGTAGCAGTATCTAAAAGAAAAAAAAAACCCAAAAGAAAGACACAGTATCTATTCTTCAGCAGTATCAGAGATCGAAGTATCTTTCTCAAACCAGAGACAAATCTACTTTGCTGGTATCCCTAGGGGTCTTCTATCTGTAATGACACAAGCATAACTCTTTTTCCCCATTAGCAACTCCACAGGTCCCTCCTATGACCCTGACATAGGATTCTTAAAACGAACTTTTGGTCGGTGCTGTGACAATTCAGAGTCTTACTGCAAGCCTGAGTAATGGGTTAATGCTGGTGGATTTCTGCAAGCACCTGTTAATCGTAGATGGTTCATAACATAAACTGCTCTCAGTACTCTGTCCTGCGGACTCAGCCCATTTTTCCCCTTCTTTTTGTTGTTGTTTTTTGTTTGTTTGTTTGTTTGTTTGTTTATCAAGCAGCCCTTTTAATACCTGATGTGTCCTTTCAATTATGGCCTGTCCGGTGGAATTACCTGGAATGCCCGTGCTATGCCTCACTCCCCAAAGAGCCAAAAACTCTTGGGTTCCATGGGCTGTATAACCTGACCCATTATCTGTTTTTATCTCCTGAAGCAAGCCCATTACGGCAAAGCAGCCTCGCCAATGTGGAATAACAAAACGAGACCCTTCACTCATCATAGGAGTGACCCAAACAATGGCCAAAAAGGTGTCTACAGTCACATGAAGGCATTTGAAGCGACCAAAAGGGCATAAATAGTCACATCAATCTGCCATAATTGCAGAGGTCCTAGGCCACGAGGATTGACCCCGGGACCCAACTCGCCAACCATACCCTGACATTGTGGACAAGCTGAAACAATTCCTTGCGCCTTTTGCAAGGATATTCCAAATTGGTTGTGCAGAACCTTTGCGCTTTGATGAAAAAGCTTGTGAGCCCTTCTGGCTTGACTAAACTCATCAATATTGGGGGAAGCAGAGGCCCACAGTGGTGCTATTAGTTGATCAGCCCTCTCGTTCCCCAGGGCCAGACCTTCCATTAATCCCGAGTGACTCCGTATATGGGTGACGAAATAATTCTGCCTGCGGGAATTAAGCAGCTGCCATAGCTGCACAAAGAGTTGCCACAACTGCTGGTTCTGAATTTCCTTCAGCAATGACCGTTCTATGCACTCAACAGCACCTACTACATAAAGAGAATCAGAAACAATGTTAACAGGGTCATCTGGCCATCTCTCAAATACCTGGATCATTGCATGTAACTCAAGGACCTGCAAAGAGTCTCTTGGCCCTCAAGGATTTCACTGAGCCATTTGCCTTTATCTTGCCAAGTTAGTCCTGCTTTAGAAGTCTTTTGACTGGCATCAGTGAAAACCTGAGGCCTTTTACAGGTTGTTTCAATAACTAAGGTAACCCTTCGACCTGTTGATATAAAGAAAAGAATTGATGAAGAGGAAAATGAATACTAATGAGACCTGGAAAATTCAACAAGGCCCATTGTAAGATGTCTGAGTTCTGCAATGACCATTGCAAATAATCCTCAGTTAATGGGAGAAGAATATTCTGGGGTTCCATCCAGTGTTCACTTTTGTGCCTTGATTACAATTTTTGATATAGCCTCCATTTGTGCAGTTACAAATTTTCCTAAGCTGAATGGCGAAAATACCCACTCTAAGATCTTTAGTGGCTGCCTAGCTTAGCCATCCCACTTCATCAGTATAGCCATCATATGTTTTTCTTTAGCCAACACAGCCACGGAAAATGGCAAAGTAGGAGACCAATGATCTACAAAGGAATTACCCAATTTTGTAGCAATTTGAGTAAGGGCCTTCTGTTGCTTTCAGATAGCTTGTACAGCAAATTGGCCTGATTTTCCCTTTTTAACAATGGCATTAGGGACTCAAGATCTTCCTTAGTTATGCCACAGGTACCACGAATCCACTGTATGTCCCCAATTAATTCTTGAGCATCTGTCAAAGTCTGGATTTCTGTGCAAATTGTTGATTTCTGAGACCGAATTTGGGCTTCAGTGATAAGCATCCCCAGATATTTCCATGGGGCTTGCTGCCAGACTTTTTCAGGGGCAATTTGAAGGCCTGCCTCTTGCATTTACTGCTGTAAAGCAGGTAGCAGGTTTGCAACATCTGTATGTTCCTCTGCTATCAGAATATCATCCATGTAATGATAGATAGGACACTGTGGGTACCTTTTTGGTTTTTTGTTTTTGTTTGTTTGGTTGGTTGGTTTTGTTTGTTTGTTTGTTTTTTCCAATGGAGCTAGCACCCAAGCAACACACAGCTGGCACATCACGGGAGAATTACGCATCCCTTGTGGCAACACAACCCATTGATACCTGTTTGCTGGCTCTGCCTTGTTTTCTCAGAGGCAAACTGATGTTTATCCAGACAAACAGGTAACCACTTTAGACTTGCTGGCAATAAAACACTTGTGTACCTTCTCTTCTAGGTTAGTAAATTAGCTAGGTGTTGCTATTACACACTCAACTATGGATTCTTACATCAAACCTTTTGGAAATTGGTTCCACACACACAAATCTTCAGACCGGCATCGCTCCGCCAGGGATCAAATTGATGCTCTACCTGCAAAAACTTTTAGTGTAAATATTGCACTATCCAAATGTTCTTGGGGAGCCATTCTTCACTTCTGTTTTGTGATAACCTGTGCAGCTGTCACTGTGAACATAAAGGCAACATAATAGTAAGCGAACATGTGCTATGAGACAGTAAAGTCACACCAAGCAAGAACAAACAGGATAATACATACAATCCACAGCACATGATAAAAAGGACAGTAACTTAGAACAATGCACTTTCAATTGCCTAAATACTGAGCTATCATCCAGAGTCTGCCATAGCCAGTGACTCCACCTCAAGAGGACCTGGAAAAACCTTCCTGGGCAAGGCTTCCAAATGTACCTCGAAAAGGGGGTCCAGCTCCTATACATCTGAATTAGCAAGTCAAGGTGACTTAATTACAGTTTTAGTGCAGAAACACCTGGGTCTGTTGGCATGTTGCCCAACCAGGTACGGCCAGGGCTTGGCCAGAGCCAAGGCCTTAGCTGGAAGGGTTCCCTAACATATCTTACAAACAAGCCTTTATTAATAACAGCTGTGAGAGTTTCCTAAAAGGATCCATGTCTTGCAAATAGCTACACAACAGTATGTGAAAGTCTGTAAAGCAGCCAGCTTTGTTATTTATCCTTAACAAAGTTATCAGTGGTACCACAAAAAAACTGCAAACAACCAAAGAAATGCATATGCATAACACAGAATAATATCTTCTGGATGATGCCCTTCATGACATGCCTGTGAATTCACAATATGACACTAAGAACATATTCAGAATTGTTAATACAACAGGGGCAACTGACCTAGGAAATCGAGGTTACCTTTTCTTGCACACATATGTGTATATGACAATAAAGCAAAGCAAAAGCAAGAAAGAAAGTACTAAACACCTTACAATCAATTATATGCATAGTCTGGAATTGTTACTCATCCTTTTCTGCTACCTATGAAAGATAAAACAGCAAAGATTGTCATGAATAACCATCACAATTGACCAATGCAGAACACTTATACCCATGGAATTTTCAATTAATTTGAGGTTCTAAAAAGCCACATTTCATATACCTTTACACCTTAGTGTCTTATATTTTTGAACAGTTACTTGCCAATTCATCATAATTATTTCGATTGGTTCAATCTTATCCTTATAATAAAAGAACTGTATCTTTCAATCTAAAGTTAACATCACTGAAACTGAACAAGAATTAATCTGAACATAACTTAAACTTAACAAGAATTAAATGAACACAACTTAAACCTAACATCACTTAAATAGAACAAGACTGAAGTCAGAGTTGAGTGTTCCCTTTACAACTGATCCTCGAAATTGGCCTGCTTCAATTATTTTCTCTCAAGAGCTGCTGTAGATCTACAGGATCTGCAGGATTGTTGATGCATGTTCCACATTGTATTTTCTGTGGCTTGGTGTTGCTGCATCTCCTTATTCTCTGGGGCTGTTTATTTTTTGTATCTGAGGGTGCAATAATAGAAGCGGCCACAGGTGGCGCTGCAGCCAGAGGACACGTAACTTCTTGGTCACAAGATGGCGGAGACGGAAGTACATAACATTGTTTACTATGGTAACCAGGGCGCTGCCATTTTGTTGTACAGAATAGTCCATAACTTTGCAACTGTATTACAAACTTTCAGAGCAAAGCTCTTAAGGCTGGATTCTGCAGCATTCTGCTCAAAAGCAGGCAACTCAGGGGGACCGTACACCGCAGATATGGGTTTTTGTCTAAAGCTGCTTTTGTTGCTCTGTCCGCTCAAGCCCCGAACGGCTCGCTCCGCAGACTGCAAAACCGTCTGAGACGAGCCCGCGTTTCCCTGCACGCCCCCAGATGCCATATGCTTCTCCCTTGCTGTTTCTGCTGTGCTGCCAATTATATTCAATGTTCTGGGCAGCCTGAGCTTTGTTACAGTTCGAATTTCGGCTCTCGGCCGGGGGAGCAGGCGGGCTCCTCCTGTGCGGTCTGCAGAAGCTGCTCGCCCATCCCCTCCTCCGGTAAGCCGCGGTGGATCAGGCTGTGAGGGGGGGGTAGCGGTGGAACACTCTCGCCTCCCTCCTCGCTGCTGTTTACCCTTCAGGGAACACCACGGGACACTTCGCAGGCAGCGTTAGAGGCTGTGAAATGAGGTTCTCTCTGGTTCTGGCACGGTGTGAGGTGCCTCTCCCCCTGGATCTGGGTGCACGGAGGGTAAGAACGATATTATGGGGTTCACTCCCCCAAAGAATTCCCGTGCGTACGGCAAGAAGGCAGCTTGGCTCTGGACACACAGCCGCTTCTGCCCAGCTGTTTTTTCCGCCTCCATTTCCCTTATGCTGTTATTATCACCTCCCAAAGCATAATTGAGCCTCTTAGTTTCTTTTCCTGCAGCACTTACAGTGTCCCAGAGAGCAATTCCCAGCCTTTCCCACTCCAGAATGAATACTTTCGTGGGTGGCAAAAATCCTCTCTCTCGACCCCAACTCAGCAGTCTTTGCAAGACCACCCAGGTCATACTTTAATATCTCTCACGAAGAGAACAGACTGGAGGATGCCGAGAGGCGTCCTGCTTTCCTTTTAACAGTCCCTCTGCCATACTCCAGCCCCCTGGCCTCACCTCTCGGGTGTTACCGCTGCAGCGAAATCTTTTCCGGAGTTCTTTTCCCAGGAGCTTTCTTCAGCCCCCTTTTCCCAGGAGCTTTCTTCAGCCCCCAAACTCCGAGCGAGTCGTCTCCGACTCCTCTCGCCGTGGACCAGCCGCGGCGAGATCTCAGCCAGGGCCTCCCACCTTTTCACTCCACCAGACCCCACTTCATGCCTTAAAGGGATCTGGTCTGTTTCATTAGCGAACGTTTATCATGCCGGCGGCACCAATATGCAGGGGAAACGAGACCCCTGGACAACGAATCAATATGATTGCGCAGGAATCTAATTTATTGTTTACATTCTTCCATTCTTATGCATTCCGGTAAGTGTCATTCACACTATCACGCGTAAGCTAATTGGACTATTCACATTGTCCACACACCCTGAATGTGGCTCTCAGGAAACATGATTGGTTCTAGTCCAGGTTGGTACAGTCCCTCTTTCTCTGCTTTCTTGCTGCTTTGTTATTCTTTCCTTCTAACGTCCACCTTCTTAATTTAGCAGTTCTCACATTCCTCAGGCTCTGATAAGGATGGTTACAGAACTTAGCTGGGGCACAGCTGACAGTTTTCCCATGCTTAGCAACAACAAATGATCTCCAGGTCACCTGCCTGGGGCTCTGCAGCTCGTGGTGGCTCTGGCGGCAGGTGAGCACTTTTCTGTAGGACACCAGAACCTGCCAGGAGAGCACAGAGGATCTGCAGGGACAGCCCGGCCCACGGAGTCAGGAGTGAATGAAGCCCTGGAGCAGAGTCCTGCCCAGGGTGGGGTCAGGCAGAGATAAAGGACTGAATGTCTGCTGGGAGCCAGGAGAGCTCTGCAGCCCAGGGGACACAGCAGGCACAGGGAAAGGAGTCTGGGCATTGACTGCTCTGACCCTCAGGGAACTTCCCCAGGGGGATGCAAGGCAGCCCCAAGGCCACGGGGCAGCCCTGGAACAAGGCAGGCAGCCCTGAGCAGCCTCCATGGGCACAGCAGAGCCTGTGTGGGAGGGGGTCAGTGCAGGGAGCAGCAGCAGCTGCCTCTGTCTCCCAGGCTGAGCAGCAGAGCCCAGCAGAGCCAGCCCAGGGCCCCGGGCAGCACAGCCCCCGAGCTCTGCAGAGCAGCACCCCCAGCTCGGGGGCTCTGGGCAGCAGGGCAGGGCTGCAGTAATGGCTGCTCAGGCCAGCACAGACGTGTTCCCCTGGCAAAGGCTCTGTGGGCAGCTGGCATGGGCAAGGAGCAGAGCAGGAGCCCGTGTGTGTGCACAGGAGCCCTGGCAAGAGGCTGCCCTGGGCCTGGGCCAGCAGGAGCTGCCTGAGGAGCCCCGGGGCCAACTCTCTGCTGCTGTGCTGGCCAGCAGGGCTGGCCCTGGGGCTGCAGGAGCTGCCCGAGCTGAGGATTTCCTGAGCATTCCAGACACAGAGTGGCTGTCCCTGACCTGCAGTGCCTCCAGTTCCTGCTGCAGGGCCAGCCCTGACTCTGCTGCTCTGCAGGGGCAGGGAGAGGCTGCACCGGGCAGTGCCAGGGAGAGGAAAACAATGGAGCCCTGGTTCTACGAGTCGCCACAGTGTCACACTGGCCCCTTGGTTCCATGAGCCCCACAATGTCACAATGGCCCCTTGGTCACACAAGGCCCCGCAGTGTCACAAGGCACCTTTGGTTCTCTGGGCCCACAGTGTCAGTTTTGCCAGTGGGCAGGGTCAGCACCACAGACACAGACACCAACTGAAGGAACTGTGTGATTTATTATAATGCAAAACTGCACAGAATCCCAAAAGGAGCAGCTCAGCAATGCCCCCAGTCATCACTGCCAAAGATTGTCCCCAGTGATTAACCAAGATCCAGCAGCAGTTACCCTCAGACTTTCCCATCCCCCAGACCCACACATCAGCTGGGGGAAGCTGTCCCAGCCAAGGACTGGAGCCATTCCTGGACACTGGGAATTCCTGCAGCGGC